>JAHTLZ010000204.1:94825140-94850306 GCA_023846285.1 Phrynocephalus versicolor | reverse complement strand
ACGATGCCTACTACCTTAATTGAGGATTGTCTAATGGCTTTTTTATTGAATTTAAAAAAAATGCAGTTTTTTGAAAAAAGAGTCTTTTGTTGCAAAATTAATAAACAAGAGGAACGGCCTTCTCCTTGGCTTGTGTTCCGTTCATCTAGTGTTCTTAAACTGCAAACCGAAAAAGTAGGCAAAATTGTTTAAATAGAACTCTAAACGTGTAGCATTTATAATTCTGCACATTTTGACCTTTCCTATCCCAAAAGACGTCCCCCCAAGAAAAGATTGCTTATCTAAATGGCAGACAAAGCCTGACAAGGAATACTCAAATATATTCTGCTATATATCTGCAGTAATGCAGCCTTCTAATCCCTCCTCCTATCTCCATATAAATGATACAGTTCAAGACCAGAGCTGTTTTTCTTCCCTAAAAGCAGGAAAGCTCTTTCAGATGAAATGTCTAAAAACATCTTGTAATAACTTGGAGCATGCTGGCAAGAGTAGTCACTTGTGACTATATGTGAAACCCCCTCAGCTAGTCGATATTGTAATAAGCCAAAATGGGTAGCATCACTCCATTATTCAGAAAAGCCAACAGCATGCTTGTCCCTTAGGCTACAGCATTCATTAAGGAAAGCTTACTGGGCTGAAAGCTGGAAGCAGATGATAACAGGATATGATTTTCATATTTAATGCATTCCTTGGAAGAGTATGTGTGCTGCAGATTGATAGAAGAATCAACTGCTACTTTACTAAAAGACTTTCTAGTTTGCCCTATAGCTACCGATGGAATCATTCAGCCAAGAAATTAACTTTTCCTCTTTTTACCTGCTTTATGTATCAGCTAAGCAGGCTGTCTTGCTGCCAGTAAATGTTATTATGCATTTAACTGTTTGGTATTTAAGACTCTTATCAGGAAAGAAACAGAGGCAACGCTATTTTGTGTGTTTGTGTGTGTGTGTGTGTGTGTGTGTTTGTGTGTAAGCGTGTGCGCGCGTATGTTTAATAGCAGGACGAAGGTTTTCATTTTTCTTTTTCCATTGCATTAGCAGGTGTTAATCTCAGTTTTCCTTTGCCAGAGATTAAAAAGGTGAAGAAACCTTGAATTTAGGCAATTTGTCATCATATACAGAGCTGTGAGCCTTACCAGTGTGAAATCTATAGGCGTAGGCCTTCCAAAATGTGTGAATGACATTCTGTTGACGTATTAATGAAACAATATGGATAGACTTCAGAAATACTAGCTTTCCTGTGTTTCTGTGTATTTTTTAAAAATGCAGTCTGAAAGTGTCCAGAGGTTTTTGCTCTTTAAGAAAACCGGGTTTCTTCATTGTCCTACTACTTGCACAAATGCTTGAACATCAAAACTCCAGAGCCCTATCATTGCTGCAGTACCCAACATCATGAAATGATTGCCTGTTCAATTTAAAAAAAACCTCCGCTCTGCAAGTAACCATGTACGTACAGTAATGGTGCATTATAAATAATGGTTGGTATTCCAACAGGTTCCCATACAAACAGCAACATTTCTACCCCTATTGGGATGTATGGTGGAAGCTGGACAAATCTGGGGTGCAAACAACATTGGGGGAGCTTGGAAATTCTTTTTATTCCTTATAATTCTGTGAATGGGGCTTTGGATCCCAAAGAATCAATGGGTACATATGTGAAGGTAAAAGTAAAGGTAAAGTCCCCCCCCCCCCCCGCATATGCGTGCTAATCATGTCAAACTCTAGGGATGGTGCTCACCTCCGTTTCCAAGCCAAGGAGCCAGTGTTGTGTAAGTCCGTGGCCAGGTGGCTGGCATGGCTGAATGTGTTTCTGTGCACGGAACACTGTTTAGCTTCCAGCTTTATACTGCAGCATATATGTGAGGAGGACTGCAAAAGATGTCTGCTACTGTCAGTCTTTCTGCTGGCAGATGAATCATCAGTACAGGAAGGTCAGGATGATTAGGCACAGGTGGTATAGCTAAATCACCTCATCCCATATAGTGTGTGATTGGCTTACACCATATTGCTTTATGTATAAAGGTATCATGGAAACCAATGTAAATTGGGACTGCCTAAGGTGAGAGGCAGCTCTCCCCACACTCTGTTGTATCTTTTCTATATGCTGTGCTTTGTATATTGTTATTGTATATTACTCTTTGTCATGTGTACATATGTAATATAAGTTTTGTACTAAGTTCTATTGCCATGTTCATTTGTCTCCTAGCTCCATAATCACTGTGCATTTATTCTTCCACGACGCTGCTACTCTCTGCTAGTGGTTTATATATTTCCTTGACCCTAACAAATAAAAGGGTCATATACTTTTAACAGAATTGCACTGTCTTTGCAGTGGGTTCATGATGCTTGTTATTAGGGGCAAACAAGGTGTTTGGGTATTTTCTTTGGGTATTTATTTAACCATCATTGGCTAAGTAGGTGGTAGATAGAGCTATGCTGAATATGACATGTAGATCACTTTCTTAGTAACAATCCTGAAAGTAGATCCTTATTTTGAAACAATGTTTATTTATTTATTTATTTATTTTTATACGTATACAGTGACCCCCCACCTATTGTGGGGGTTAGGGACCGACCTAACCCACGATAATTGAAAATCTGCAATATGCAGATGCAGATTGGGACAGGCCTGGGGGGCCTAACTGGGGGCTCGGAGGCCTCAGAAATGATTTTCAGCAACCCGGAGGTGACTTCTGGTTCGCAGGGAGGCCCTTTTGGGGCCTCCAGAAGGCCTGGGAAGGCCCTTGCAGGCCTGTTTGGGGCAGCCCCAGTCCTGGGATAGATATGGGAAGCATGAAACAGGCCTTTGCCCCTTACCCCAGGGGGCCTTTTTTCATATACTGCGGTCCCGCAATATAGTGGAACCGCAGAATATGAACGGCGAAAGGGCAGGGACCACTGTATCCCACCAGATTTTCCCAAAAGGAACTCAAGGCGGTTAACAGATATAAAAATTCCATAATACAGAGGTCAATAATAATATTACTAATAATAATCCAAGTAGGCTATGCTTACATAACTGGACTTGGGCCTTGAAAACCTTTCAGGTGTCGATGTATGTTTAAAATGGATACTGTGTTCTGCAAGACCAAAAATTACTCTGTTGATTCCAAACCGTGTTTTTCAGAACATGCCAGAAGCAAGACAGGCAGGAATTAACAACCAGACCGCCATGTCAAGAGGACTGTATCACACAGCAACAATCTTTATGGGACGCCAAATGTCAGCTGTCTCGAGCGTTGACGATTTCCATGTGCTGCAGAAATCTTCTGAGCTCACAAAGAGCTTTTCAGTTTCTGACCCACAAACACGTAGACAGCCATCAAAGAGCAGTTGTGTGACAGACAGCTGTGTAGTACGAACTAATAGTGATCTACAGTGCTCAAATAAGTCTGACAAAATAGATGAGAAGACATATCTGCTGATGGGCGAGGAAATGCCAGTCACATCCAGTATATCACACGAGAATGAAAGAACTCACTGTTTAACAGTAGAATGTGAGACGAGTAATTGCAGTGGTAATTTGGTGAAAAAGAACATGTCTTCTGAATGTAACTCCTTGTTACCTGGAAGTTTAAGTCCTGAGAACAGAAGCACTGATTTGAAAAGTGACAGTTCCTGCAAATCGCTGGAAGAAACACTGACACATCAGCACTCTGTAAATGAACAGGGATCTAAACAGCCAATCTCACTGGTGCGTCAGCCTGAACAGCTTGTTTCTGGAAATGAGCACTCCAGGGAAAAATTCTCAGGTATAGTGATAGTGTATGTAATGGGCTTGTCAGGAAGGATAGCCAGGGAAGCTCTGATCTTTGTCTAGTTGGATTTTTATGATGATACCTGTTCACTGTAAGAGACAAGAAACATGTTTTTAGATGCAAAGGGTGAAATTCAGGGCAATCCATTGCCTAAGTTTTGTGTCTAAGATGCAATAGTTCAGTGCCCATGAAATTGGTTTACTGCATTTGGCAACAGCTTTCTATATCTTTTCCTGATCAGATGCAGAGGCATTTTCCCATTGCCTTCATTACTTTTAAAAGAGTATAGAAATGTTACAGAGCATATCCTGAAAACCCTTTGAAGAAGTGATTCAGTTGGAGTGTATGACCGATTATGCTGCAAGTTATGCTCTTCAATGTTTTTGTACGCTTTCTGAAGTAATGAAGAGAACAGGAGGATATGCTTCTGCACCTGATCAGGAAAACATCTGGAAAGCTGCTGTGTCCCTCCTTGTCCTTCTGGCAACAGGTCAAGATCAGCATTTTCAGACAGGCTTTTAATAATTAAATGTTATAAGTACTGTAATTGGGCAGGGAAAACTCTTGATTTTGGTTGCTTCACCTTCTTCTATGTACTGTATGTGTTAATGTGTTTATAAGGCTTTTAAAACTATTTTAAAACTACTGTGTGTTTAATTTTAATGCAAATGATTCATAATATTTTGTAACCTGCCTTTTGCCCTTTCACTGGGAGAAAGGTGGTGTAAAAATGAAAATAAAAAAATAAATAAATGGCACAGTCTTAGAAGAGTTAGGGGTACCTACACTAACTGATCTTGGTTTTACTCAGGGGTGGAAGGTTAGACATGTTTCAACTTTCTGCTAGTTTGTCTGATTCTCAAATTCAGTTTTCATTGAGTTGTACTGTCTTTCCATTGGTTTTTCTCACTTGATTGCTTTTCAGTGATAATTCAGTACTGTGATCTGATCTGGTTTTTCAGTTTCAGTGGTAGGCACATGTATAGTTGCAGTATGTGCAGTCATGTTTCTCAGTTATTTATGTTAATGGGTCTTCTGCTTTTTGTGCAACTAAAAACTTAAGGGCCACTTTCCTATTTCTGCTGTAGACTCGTTGAATCCATTGTTGAATAGTAAGTCAATACTTAGAGAAACTCAGCGGAGTCAATAGATCTGAATCAGTTGAGACTAACAGTAGAAAACCGGCAATACTACAGAAATGGTAAACAAATAGGTCGTATTAGGTCAGTGGAACAGGTATTTGTGGCACAGCTTAGTTCTTTTGGAGATTATATACACTAATCCTTTGACATGTAGAACATTATTTTGATTCTGTGTGTATTTTTCAGAGTGTGGAAATCATGTTTGTATTTTTGTTCTAGCTCCTGGGGATTGTCTGCAACTGGACAATAATATACAGGATGAAAATGAAAGTTTAGATGAAAGCAGCGATCTTACTGTTTCTGTGAGTGAGGATGAAGAAGAAATTAATCAATTAAAACCACACCAAAGTCTACAGGATGTGGGCTGCAACATGTCTTTAAAACCTGCCAATACAGTGCATAATAAAGAACACCCACACTTGCCAAGTCATGATATCTCTGATGTAGCCTCATCATCTAGTCATACAATAAGGTAAAACCAAGTCATAGCTTCATTCCAGTCAATTGCTTTGACATCTTGAGCCCTTCCTCCTCAAATATTGCTGGCTGTTGCCATAACTCGTGTTTATTTCTGGCCGTAACCCTTTCCCTTGATGTCACAGTTTGATAGCAAATGTTCAGCACTGGAACCATTAGCTTCCCAAAAATTGCATGTCAGTGGTAGCCTATGGATTGTTAGTGATTATGATGATCTCACTCATCTGGCTATCCTGCTAAATAATCTATACTCTTCCTTGTGTTATTCTGAACTGGCTGGAGTACGGCCTTCAGTAACAGACTTTTACATCTTCCTTTATCTTGACTCTGTGAGCTGGCCATGTGTCCCCGTGTTGGTGGCAGTGGGGCAATCTATGTTTTTACCTTTTGAAAACAGAGGTTTTGTACTGCAGGGCCTTGCCAACTCCCCTCCTTGCTTTCACTGTATCCACTGGGGGCGTATTGCATGGACAAGATGCAACAAAATGTGATTTAGGAAGTGCGTCAGGTCGGCGGCAATACGTTGGCAAAGACCTGGCTATTTACAGTGCTTAGCCAGTGCTCCAGATAAAGAAATGCAGCCCCCAGCTATCCTGCTCCAAATAACAAACAATGTCAAACAAAATCCTTTGTCCCCCTCAGAAAGAAACTGCTGGGCACCTGTGGTACTCCTTTGCAAAAGAAAACATACTGCGATAACATTATTCACTCGAAGGGACACGTTTGCAGATATTGTTATATCTAACCAATTGTTTCCAAGTTCTGCGAGCATGGTAATGATGCAAGCACTCATGCTGCTTTCCTTTGCCTATTGTGTCAAGTCACTCAAACCTAAAGAGAGAATGCGGAAACTATTGTGTTTTTCTCTCCGGTTCAAGCACAGCAGCACTTTCACCCAGAGAATCTCGTGGTGTCCACCACGCTATATCTATGTCTGAATCTTCCCTGTGTATTAGTCAGATTTACTGTTTGCTCTTCTGCTTTCCAAGTATCCCATATTTTTGGCCTCTTTCCAGCTGCCTGCCTTTCCAGTCCATTGCTAGACCTCCTGCGAGTTCTTCTGTAACATAGACCTCTGAACTCTGCCTTGTTCCTATTCAAATAACAGTGTTAATTTGGAAAGGCTAGACTTAACATATATTACTAACAGGTGTTGTGGTTGCCGGTGCCGCAGTGCTGATTGATATTGCAATTTTTTTACAGGTTGCGGTTGTAATTGTCCCTGTTTTTCTCTTTTCCCTTTTAAAAAAATCTTATTTTTCCAGACTCTGTTTGAAAAGCTGGACCATCACTTGCCCAGCATAGGAAAAAAAATATCTTTCGATTTCCCTTTCTTTAAATTTTGGTTGAAGATCTATTCATAAGTCTTATCAGATCTGATGCCCTTTGTATAGTCTTTGCACAAAGCTAAATATAATTTTTCATGCCCTTTGTACACTGCCTCTGTGATACAACTTGATAATCCACAGTGTTGTAGAATAACTTCTCTAGGCATGGAATGTGGAAGGGAATAATCATGCTGTCAGGTGTTACTCCATTAGCAATGGAGTGTTTTGTATGTTTAGTTCAAGTGCTATTCTGTTTGAAATGATGGAGCCAATTCTTGCATGTAGGTATAATTCTGTATTGGTCCCTGTCTCCCCAAGAATATTGTTTAAAGCTTCACTCAATTAAATTGATTAAATTGGTGTTAAATTGATTTAAGAAGCCTAAGAGTTTACAGAATAATTTATAACCATTTCTGACTCTTAATGTTTCCAATTCATTATCCCAATAATAAGTATCTTGTATCTTATATTACTGTTTTCAGTCTGTGTTGGCACAACTGGATTTGCCTGACCTCGGCTTGTTCAGTTTATCCTCTGAACTTCCTATACGATGTCTTAATAATGCTCTTTTGTAATTATCAATTACTATTGATCCCTCAGCTTCACCTTCCAATGTAAGAAATAAGTCAACAAATATGCTACCGAATAGGGTGTAGGGTTGTGAAATTTGTTACGTTAATATTGGCAAACAGGAGGCAGGAGGCTTGTCTTGCACTTTGTCAGTTCCTGGAACTAACTTGTGTTTCATTTAGAGCCTTAAAAAGTCCAGCCCCTTGAATTTAGCACTTAGAAAGATAACGAGTATTTTGAGCGCATGTTTAAGAAGGACGAAGGCAGAGACCTTTTTGCTTGTGTTGCTTCAGCTGTATTCAAGAGGACTTAGCACAGATGGATTGTGCATTACAAAATGTAACACATAATTCAAGCTGTCAACTTAATCAGACTGTTTCCAGGAAGCAACCAGTAAAAGAGAAAGACCCCTTGTTTGCTGACCCCTGATCCATAGCCTGCTGCACCATGTCATCCATTTTGCTTTTCTTTATTTATGTGTCCCTTCCTTCCCCTCCTTTTTTATTAATGTATTCCCTTCAAGTGGCACCCTGGAAAGACCACCCAGAGGGAGGAGCACAATAGGGAATGAGCGAGCTGAAATAGAGATTTTGTAAGACTTCAGTGCAATGAAAAGGGCTGTTGAACTGCCTGTGTGTTCTCACTGGCTCAAGCGTTAAGTCTAAACTTGAAAACTTCACTCCTGCACAGTCTTCATTTTCCACTGTTCTCAGTCAGTGTTGTGGAAGGGCATGGCCGTGACGTTCAATAGTTTGCATGAATATTTCACAGTTTTTTAGGTGAGCAAGCTGTAGATATTTTAAAAACCCGGGTAAGCCTATTGAACCTACTAGTAGTAGTCTGGCTTATAGGCAGCTGTGTGTTTGCTTTGTAGAGTTTTACTGTTGAATGCTGGAACAAAGCAAGCAGTCTGAAATAAAAATCTGAATAGCTATTTACACCTCTGTAAAAGGATTAGCAATGCCCTATTGTTCAAATGCTTAAATGTAATTTGCATCAATATAGAGGTATTGGTTTCCTACAATCTCCTTTTGCTCCCAGTTATGTTTTATACCTGTAGGGGGCCACTAGCCTTTTCCATTCGTGTACGTGTAGGGTACTTTTTTTAAAAAAATGGGATAGGCTAACATTAGAAAAGACTAAATGCCAAATTATCTGAGCTCTCCTTTGCAAATCACTGATCATTTTTCAGGCACAGATCTGATATATTTTTTTCAGTCTCTCCTCTGATTATCAAACCTCATCAAGTGCAACAGTGTGGGACATGTAACAAATTCTCCCTCTCCCACCCTTAAGTGAGATGAGAAGAAATAGAAAAGGGTCGTCTTTGTATTTAATCATATTTTGCTGCCAAATGTGTATTGTTATTGTTGTTTTGCAACTATATGACCTTGATGAGGCAAGAACCTGAGATTGTGATGGCTTCCAGATCTGCAGCCTCCCCCCTCCCTTTCTTCTCTGTTCCTGTAACATTTGGGAATATTGGTGGTGAAAAACCTCACTCTGTGAATTTCCTACCTCTAAACCAGGCATGTCCAAACTTTGGCCCTCCAGATGTCTTGGACCACAACTCCCAGAATTCTAAGCTTAGACTGCCGGTGGCAAAAGACTGTGGGAGTTGTGGTCCAAAACATCTGGAGGGCCAAAGTTTGGACATGCCTGCTCTAAACAACCTCTTGTTTTTTTTTAAACAACTCACAATGCAACTATGTTGCTTTTTACCTCTTTCTTTTACAAGGAGAAAGATGGGGCAGGGTCTTTACCAACGAGCCGGTGGGTCAACTCAAATATTTTGCAACAGTGCAATGCATACAATACCATGTAATGAAAGAAGATACTGTACTCCGTCTAGGCTGGGAGACATTAAAATCATTTTCAGTAGGCCTTATTTGTTGTAGATGCATTTTAGTTCAGAAATGAGAGACTCCACAGCAAAAAGCAACGCAAAAATATGGAAAGGTGCTATAGCCGACCACTATGTGCATGCATGTCTTTAGATAATGCTGATGCTTTTCAAGCTTTTCCAGGGATAGTACAATATTCTTTTTTCAAGAGTTCTCCCATGCAAAAGTAGAAATGTAACATTAGTACTGTGCATATACAATCTGTTATTTTTTTAAACAACAGCAGCGGCAATAAAATATGTTTGTATGGTAGAAATCAATTTTACAGTCTCTCCAGAATTTTTTCCCTCCGAGGGTGATACCAGATGAGGGAGAAGGAGTCAAATTCCATTGGTGTGTACAAGTATACAGGGAAAGGGAGTCAGGTATCCTTTACATCAAAGGGCATGCAGCTGCAAGGGAGGGATCAGGTTATTATTTGGTATGTGAAGTGTATCCAAGCTCCTGATATTTATACCGTTAGGAAGTACACAAAGAAATGGTGTCTGGTCCACTTCATATTTGTATGCTTTTTAAAAAAACAATAGTATTTTAATACTTGTAAACAAAAATGTTTTTATTTTTATTTCCACAGGGAATGTTTATCTTTTGATGGTTTTTCTCATCTCTTGACATTCATAGAAGAAATAGTGGTTGGCTCATCTCCCGGCTGCCTAGTGTTATACCAGAACAAAGCCGTGAACACTACAGAACTGGAGACCCTTATAAGGTTTAATGATAAATTGCACTTTATTGGAAGAGAGAGTTCATGTGCTTCACAGGTTAATGCTTTAAGTAGCACACTGGCATTCCATGGGAATAGATTCATGTGTTACACATTGGAGTGTGCCGGATTTCCCTTTAAGAGACAGGTTTAAATGGCAACCTCTTCTCCTTTGTGAAAAAGTGAGAGTCCAACTAAAACTGTTTGGAAAAAAACACTGATCTACTTTGCACACAAAGCTCAGTGTTTATGCTGTAGCTGATGGCTTTGTTTTGTTTATGTGTCAAGTGGCTTTAAAAAAACTACCTGACCTTGTTCAGACTTTCTTTGCCTGATGTTTAATGCACAAGTTCCTCCTTTTCAAAAGCAGGGTCTCGAAAGAGAAATGAAACCACGTTGGTTTAAAGCAAAACATCATACTCGAAGCTATGCCACCCAAAGCACTGGAATTCAGATTACAGATCAATCCCATCCATCTTTACTTCATGCAAAGATGGACACATTGATGGGTTCATATCCCATTCCATATAAATGCACTAGGTGAACTCCACCTATTCTTTCTTCTAAAAGAAAGCCCACTCTTTCCCTAAAACTAAGCCTATTGTAGAAAACGAAATTTGTTTGACCGTACAGATTGGCTGGATCAGGCTGGTAAAGTTTATGTAGCTGCCGATAGTACTGTACTGTGATGCTAATATGTTGCCTGCAGACACTGACACTATCAAAGCTTGCGTTTTCTTTTAGTTTTTTTTTTTAAAAAATCACTAGTGATGTGCCATGCAGGGAACAGGTTAACTAGTGGGATTATGCTGTGAAGTTTATTTAGGGTGGAAGCTAAGGTACATATCCAGCTTTTAATTTTTTTAATTAAAGATGTATTCCTCCTTTGAGAATCCAACCTAAATGTCATTTCTTCTGGCCTAAAGTGAGAACTCATCACGAGAGATGAACAAATAGGCCTCTTTACCATAATAAGGAGCATACAACTTCTGTGAGTCCAGGGACCACTGTGGCTTTCCCCCCCATTGGATCTTTGTATATCAAACCCCTTCTCCCAGTTCTCTGCCCTGAACAGTCTTCAGAAGCCTATGAAAGGGTGTGATTTTACCTCTAAATCTAATTTTAGCCCTCATTGGGCCTTTTTTTATGATAGAAGATATCTTGAAGAAAGATGAAGAGAAAGTTACATCTAGTTTCTAAAATAACATTTCATTCAGCAATGAGCAAATAAAAGCACACACATATATACACACACATACACAGCTAAATGTAACTTCCTCTTTAAGATATCTTCTATCATAAATTAATCTGGTGATGTCACCGGGAATAGTAAATTAACTCTTATCTATACTTCCACAATCTGGTGATGGAGTTCCTTTTAAGTGATAACATGGATGAGACAATTTGGGTGCTTCAGACCCAAGGATGACCTTATGAATATGCCCACAGATTGCCGAAATGCAAAAGCATCTATATTTGGCACTGGAGCGGATCCCCCATGATTCCATCTTAGCACAGTCTCATAGTAGTTATAGTAGCATTGGTCTCGCTCCAGTCCATGTCTCAGTAGGCTGGGTTCTTCTCGTCCTATACAGAGGTTGTTGAAAGAGTTGTGCATGTTCTGAAGGGTACAGAGGATCTGTTTTTGCAGGCTGAAATCATAATTTCCCTTTGGTTAGTACGTAAAACAAGCACGAGGAGTGTGATGTCGAGGTGGAACTGGCTCTTAGCAAATGTCCCACTGAATTCTTCCCCAAAGAAAACCTAATTGGTTTGCTACCCTACCTGACTGCGTATTAACACTGTAAGTGCAATGTCCCGCTTACCCTGAGAAGGGGGCTGTTTAGGTTGATGGAGAACCAAACAAAAAAACAAACCAAAAAAAACCTTTCATGATCATAGCAGTACTGCAGAAGAGTCTCTGTAACTCTGTTCATTCTGATTTATATACAGTACAGTATAATATAAAGGGTTATGTAAGTATTTCATTAAGTACCTGTTTTTGTTGATAGCCTCTGTAATGAAACTGGGAGCTTGAAACAAGAAGACCTTGAGATTTGTGAAGCACTTGTCATTTATCAGCTGCAGAGATTTTTGCAAACTACAGAGAACAAATGCCTTTTGCCAGAGAACGTATTTAATGACAAAAGCGAGGCACTAGATGAAAACCAAGCCAGGTAAGATAATTGTTAAGATGTGCACAAATGATATTCTTGTAGCTCGTATAAATATAATCTGGTGATGGTGAGTATCACACGAGGCCCCCTGCTTCCTCAGCCAGCAAGCCCTTGATGTGATGGGGAAAATCACAAATATAACAAATCATGCCCAGGACAGAAACCTGATTCCCCCAGAGTGATAGCAGTCAGTCTGGGACCTAACGATGCAACTGTTGGAAATGTCTTCTGCCTCTTAGTATCAATAGATGCCCAGTTTTCTTGGATTTGCTAAGGAAAGCCTGCAGCTTGGTCTACAGGACATTGATGTGGGGCTGGATGTTCCCCAGGCACACCATGGCCCTGTACAGAGCCTCAGTGGCCTTCCTTGGCAGCTTCTGGATCACCATGACCTGAGCCAAACTGTCTCGCTGAGTTTAACGCTGTGGAGCTGTGATCTCTATGTCTGCCTCTGCTATGAGCTGATGAAGTATAGGCCTCTCTTCTACCGAGCAGGAGTTTCTGCAGGTATCAAATATTTGTACTGCGCTGGGACACCTGATGACTCCAGCCTCTTCTACAGCAGCAATGCACCATTTACAGTGTGCTGGAAATGACTTGCGACCTCCTTGCAGCTCTTCAGGAGCTCAAACAACTATCTTGCCTCCTGTCATAGTCAGAAGGTCTCTCTGATCCCAAAAGATGGTAGTCCAGGGCTTATCTACCTACCCCTGTCTAGGCTGGGTAAAGCAAAGTGTTCTGCTTATATACTGCCCCATACTACTTCAAGTTGTCTCTGGGCGGTTTACAGTTTTTAAATTATGCAGGCTACACATTGCACCCCCAACAAGCTGGGTACTCAATTTACCAACCTCGGAAGGATGGAAGGCTGAGTCAACCATGAGCCTGCTACCTGGGATTGAACCCCAGGTCGTGAGCACAGTTTTACCTGCGCTATAGGCATTTAACCACTGTGCAACGAGGTAGATAAAGTCTCTGTACCTGAAGCAGGTCACTCCTCCAGCTAAGAACAACTACCCACTTACCAGTGGCTCTTGGGGGGGAAACAAAGCTCTTCTCACTCTCAGTCCAGAACCAAGTCAAAATGCAGACAGGCAAATAGCGATCTGTGCTTGGGTTTTTTTATGTTCAAGGGTCAAACAGGTCATCTGTGTGAAGTCTGATATTTTTATGAAAATTTAGAATCTTTTGGAATTCAGAGGCTCTGTATTGGAAAGCAACAAAAGAATTCAATAAATTAGAGCATCTCATTTCTGCCCCCCCCCTCTCAATTTGAGTTTAAGTTAAAGTCCCATCCCTGCTAATGAATATTAACTAATGCTGGCTGCTCATCTCACACTTTGTTTGAGACTGAGGTCTAGCAACAGGTATTCAGGCATTCAAAAAGCTTAAGTTGTTATACTAGATTATTCCTGTTTGATCCTTTCGTCTAACATGAATAGGAGGAAGAGAGTTCATATTCCTACTGGCCCTATCCCTAGCTATCCCACTGAGGGTCACACTTATCATGAAGAACCTACTTCTCACTCATAGAGCCTCCATCTGATATAGTGCCGATTGTGGAAAGGTTTGGATCATGGAAGGAGGCTAGATATTAAAAGAACATGCTACTGATGGAGTGTCCATACTCTACCCAAGTTTTGACGTTGAAACTCAAAAGAACATGCTGCTGATAGGGTGTTCATACTCTACCCAGGTTTTGACATTGAAACCCAACAGAGAGCAGGTGTTGGGATTGTATGATCAAGCTAATATTAAACTATCATAGGGCTTTAATTCTATGCAACATTATGAATACATGAGCTTTAAAAATCAAATGAGGTTGCACATTTCATTCCTATGCACAGTTACACTTGCCCCGTTATTCATCATAATCTGTGTATTGCTCTTGTATCCTGCCCTTCCTCTAAGCATCTTAGAATGGCCTAGGTTCTTTTGGAACTGTAATATAAGCTGTATGGTTGACACGAAATGCAAGTCCAACATTCTGTTTGGTGCATTATATTAGCCCAACAGTAATACTTTGTTCCTAACCATGAAATATCTAATTTTCGAAAGTTCCTTGGGACAAGCTGACTTCCTTGTTATTTCCTTTCTGTTCTAGGCAACTATTTAGACAGAGGCATTTCAGAAGAAGCTTAATGTCTTTTTTTAAACAAATAAAATGCACCATAAAACTTTCAGTGTAGTTATGTATTTTTATGTATATATGCTGTTTTTCTTGCAGTAACATTACATTTTATCATTCTGTAGGTCTGAATTGACACTGTATTTCAAAAGGACATGGGAACGTTTATGCAAGCATGCCTGGCTCCTACAAAAATACAATGTTTCCTTGGAACAAGAGGTGAAAGACATGTTAGGTACCTTACTGATTTTAGAGAGCCCTGAACTAGGCGGCCAGGTCAGTGATTATTTCATTTGACTGTTTATCTGTTGAGAAACTGACACCTGGGGAAAGATCTTAGGGAATAGGAGGGACGTAGTTTGAAACATGCATATAAATTGTGTTTGCTGAAAAGATGTGCATAGATGTTCAGGTAATGGTCTATTCACACCATTTTCAGTGTCCTAAATATACTGAGTAAGTCTGAAGTCAGAACATGTAGTGGCTTCTGAGGTTTCTGTGATAATATGGGATGCCCCAACTTAGATTTCTGGCTTTCTTAAAGGGAACCTCTGCTCACATTCTTTCAGGATGAAGTCTGAATTTAGTTGGAGATACTTGAAAGTGAGCTCATTTTGAGTTGCAGTTGTAGTTTAGAGCTCTTGTACAGTATATTGCAGATGTTCAACTTTCCTTAAGGGCAGCTTCATTAACCACATCCTGGAGTTGGTGCTAGTGCTATCACAACCCTCACCTGATCAGGGTCTCTAATAAAACTTGCTTTATTTGGGAAAAAGAATTTCACAGATACAGAACACAAGCACTATGATGGTATGAATTAATGACATTAAGATCATTGGGGTGTGTATTTTCTTAAGATACCTTTAGTGATTGAACTAGCGACAGTGACATTTTGCTCTTTGAGAATGCCTGTGAGGCTGCAGAGAGTTAAAAAAATATATAAACTATGCGAACTGAGTGATTTTTGCAGAAGATTTTAAGGAAAAAGTAAGGCAGGCAGAACAAGATGATTTCTTACAGCTTCAGATATGTTACTTAATTACATTTACTATTATGATACTGCTGAGTATTCTGGCAGCTTAATACTTTTCAGAGTTTCTCTTCCTTAACCGTTTGTTCCAAAGGGAAAAGACCTGTACTGTAATTGTTCTTCTTACGGTGCTATTTTATTCTTGTTTCTGTAGGCCAAATTTTTGCAAGGGAGCTTTCCAGAAGCGTACGAAAACAAGTCACTAGTTTCTAGTGGTAAAACCTCTTGTAATTTACAACAGAACAATAGTCTAAAAAAGCAAGGTAAATATTCACATTATTTTTGTTGAAAAGATAACAAATAGTAGTTTTTCAAATAATAATTCCCAGTCTGCTGGAATTTTAATTGGATCATGGTTTGATGGGTGACAGTAAAAGTGTGGAACATATTTATGTTCTTCTGGCAGCAAATGGACTTGGGGCTTGTGGGAGGGACACATCTCTGTAATGTATGCAATGCTAGCCTGCACATATCCATCGTTTAAATGAATTGAATTCATTATGGGCAGAGACCAGGACCAAACGGAAATAGTACAGAACACAGCAAAACGAACATGCACTGTATATTAGAGATGGGCACGACTCAAAAAAATAATTTTTCGTTTTTCGTTTAGGGGTCCGTTTCAGTTCGTTTTCGTTTTTTTTGGGGGGGTGCGCATTTTTTGTTTTCGTTTTCATTACGAAACGAAAAACAAACAAAACGAAAACAAAAAATTTTCATTTTCGTTAGCATTCTTTTCAATGCAATGTGTCTGCCGTAACGAAAACGAAAAACACGGCAAAATTTTTCATTTCGTTTTCGTTTTCGTTTTGTTTTCTGGAAAATTTTCATTTTCGTTTTCGTTGCGTAACGAAAACGAAAAACAAAAACAAAAACAAAAATTTCGCTGAGTCGTGCCCATCTCTACTGTATATTATGCCACAAAGTACACCCACAAAGTATATAAAGTCTGTGTCACAATTTGTGTCTAGCCTCCGGAATGGATCAATTGGTTTTCAATGTATTTCTATGGGAAACCATGCCTGTTAAGACATATTTTTCGTAAAATGAATTGACCCATGGAATAAATTAAATTTGTCTTAGGAGGCACCACTGTATATGGAGCACCCTGAGTTGCTGAGCAATCCTTGCTTTTCATGGAGTCCTGTGGAGCCTTAAACCCTCTGACCAACATATCTTCTAATTTTTGTACTTGTTATGTGGGGCGCTGTTCTGTTCCTGTGTGTGCATGCCCCCCTCCATTGCAAATGGAACAGAAATGGTCAAAATGGGTGTACTGGGGTGGAAAAGCCCTGTGCAGACAAGACCAGAGGTGTGTGTGCCTGCCCGCACACCTTAGAGGGAACCTTGCCTTTGACATGTATACTTGAGAGGCATGCTTTTAGCTGTAACTTATACTCGTGTTTTTCTGTTTTTTTTCCAAAAATGAATGTGTTCCCTATGTCAGGTGGAAATTAGATATGAGATAATGTGTTGGAGTCATAGAATCATAGAATAATGCCACTTATTAGGGCATTGAGCCCAATTCAATGCATGAATCAAAATACAGGCTATCTGACAAATAGTTGTCTAACTTTCTCTTAACTCCTTCCAGTGCTGGACACTGAGCACCTCCTGTGGTAACTGCTTCCAGTGTTGTACTGCTCTGACAGTTAAATTTTTTCTGATATTCAACCAAAATCAAGTACAGTGGAACCTTGACTTACGTCATTAATCCGTTCCAGTGGTCTAGACTTAAGTCAAACATGACTTAAGTCAAATGAATGTTTCCCATAGAAAGTAATGGGAAAGAGGATTAATCGGTTCTAGATGATGAAAAAGACCCCCGAAAACAGCAATTTAACACAAATTTGACTGGGATAGGAGATTCTTTCTGGGGATGTAAATGAAATGTCTCTTCAAAGAGAGGAGGAGGCAGTGGAATTATAGTCCACAAGTTATATGCCTCTACTTTTTAATGTTCATAGCAACAATGTCTAACATTTAAGTTTTACTGATTTTTAACCTGACGTTCCAAGTTCTGAACAACTCTATGCTTACCATTAGAGTCCCACAACTTTACAGCTCCCCAACTAAAATGCTTCCATTGTGGACCAGACTTCTGCAGCCAGATTTTTTACAAGACTGAGCCGACTGTCTAACCAGCGAGGCCAGCCCCGAGCTCCCGGCCCTTCTTCTCCTCCGGCAGCAGCGGCGGCTTCGGTGAGGCCGAGGACCAGCTCCAGTTGCTCTGAGCTGGCCTCGCCGAAGCCGCTGCTGCCAGAGGAGAGGAAGAAGGCAGGAGCAGTTTGGAGGCGGCAGCCGCGATGCTGGGTTGTGGGTGCCGCCCAATTCCGGTGCCTTGCGCCGGGGCTCCGAGCTGTAAGTCAAAGCCTGTGACTCAAGTCAAACAGGCCCCTTCTTGCTGCAAGTCAAATATGATGCAAGTCAAGCAGTATGTAAGTCAAGGTTCCACTGTATTATTTAACTTGAGTCCATTGTTTGTGCCCTTCACTGTAGAATGATCAAGAACAGATCCTGCCCCTCCTCTGTCTCTCTCAAATATTTGAAGAGTGCTATCGTATCTCCCCTTAGCCTCCCTTTCCTCAGGACTAAACATGGCCTGTTTCTTCCCTTACCTGTCTTTCCTTATTAATAAGGCTTGGTTTCCAGTTGCTGTGATCATTCTTGTTGCCCTCCTCTGAACTTGTTCCAGTTGGTCAGCATCCTTCTTAGAGAGTATTGTTCAGAACTCGACATGGTCTTCAAGAGCGGGCCCATATAGAGGGGGACTAGTACTCACAGGATTTGGAGACTATAGTTAATGTAGCTGAAATTGGCCTTTTTTGCAGCCACATTGCAGTGTGGGATCATATTCAGCTTGTAACCTACAACAATTCCAAGACCCTTCTCTCATTTTGTATTACTAGGCCAGGTGTTCTGCATCTTGTACCTATACGTTAAATGTATAACCTTGCACCTATCCGTGTTAAATTTCACTTGGTTGTTTTCAGCTCAGTGCTTGAGCCTATCGTGCTTTTGAATGTTATTTCAGGCTTTCAGTGTATTAGCTATTCCACCCAATGTTGTGTCATCTGCATTGTCTGCACAACCTCACCCAACTCATTAATAAAAAATGTTGAAGAGCAGTGGCCCCAGGACTGAGCTTTGTGATACCCCCCCTCTTGTAACCTCCTCTCAGTTTGAGAAGCAGCCATTGACAATCATTCCCTGGGTACAATTATATAACCAATGGTGTATCCACCTAATAGTTGTTCTATCCTCCCCACCGATGGTTAACTTGTTAATTAGATTATCATGAAATAGTTTGTTGAAGGCTTTGCTGAAGTCAAGATATATTATGTTGACAGCATCCCCCCCTTCTGTCAGTTTCCTGATCAAAAAACGAGATAAGAGTAGTCTGGCAGGATTTGTGCTTGACAGATCTGTTTTGGCTTCTAGTTATTACTGCATTGTTTTCAAGGTGCTTGCAGAGTTATCACTTTATAATCTGCTCCAGAATTTTCCCAGGGATGGATGCCAGGCGGTAGATTCTGTAGTCTGTAGTTCCTGTGTTGTAATATTGAAATATATTACATAGAGAAAATGTCTGTAGCTTGTAATATACATTTCTTTACAGAAGCATTGAATGAAAAACAAATGTATATATTTGTAGCTTGTTAGTTACAGAGGAAGCACAGATAGATCTTCTCTACCCTTAGAAGTAAGAAGCTCCATACTGAGAAAAGCATGTGTTGGATTTTTGAAATTTATTTTTTAAAAATGGATTTGTTAGATGAATTTGTTTAGCTAAAGGAAGCAATTTGATATAGGAGCCAGAGATGGTGATTTGCTCAGTATGCCCTCTCATCAAAGGCCAAAAGAGACAAGCAATTAGAATACAGACTCCTTTATATAGTAAGCACAGGCAACTCTATTTAGGTTGCCTTGGTAGATTTTTATCAGTAGAAAACTTTATGATTTAAATTAATTTTGTGGGTTTGGTGGTTTTTATGCATTTCAAATATTGCTTTTGGATTAATGGCCAAGATGGTGAAGTTATATCTTTTTTTTTAAAAAAAGCAAAAGACCCTAAACTATTCAAGGTATTTGGCCGGTTTACTGTTTTCTTTGCCAGCTGCACAGAGAGAGTCGCAGCATCTTTGACTGAAGTTCACAGTGGGGTCCTTTTGTAAAGAACTGTAATGGACAGTTTAGATCAATAAACAAGAGATAACAAAAATGAAAAATTAAAGGGAATGGGGCTTAAAAAGAAAACAAACTGGTCTGATCACTGTGACTTTGAAATGTGCTTCATTATTGTGTGCGTTCAGATCCGGAAGTCACAAGCTGGTGTGAAGATGAGAGCAAGGAAGAAAGCCTGGTGGAAAAGATTCCCATTACAGGTAAAAGTAATGGCTGCATAATAGCCTCAAAATGCAGGGTTTGACTTTATTATATAATCAAAACATTGCATTTTGGCAGCTTGTGAATCCCCCTAATAGTGAGTAAATTCAGCTACTACATACTGAGCACAGAGATTAAACGCAAGATCATAAAGTCCACGCTTATGTTAACATAAACCAAGATGGAAAATAACAGTGCCTATTTTAATTCCTTGTAATCATGTTACACATTCTAAACCTTGTGAATATCCTCTGTCATTTTAGCCTTTCGGGTCTTGTATCGGTGTTACAGAGGTCAGTCTCCATGGGGAAGAATCAGTAATTATATGGCAAACTACAGATGTTTCTGATTTGACTCTTTTCTTTTCTGTAGTAATTGAATGTGTATCATTAGAATAAGAGCAGGAGAAAATATGTCACACAACAAGCTGGGTTCTTGCAAGCAGTAACAAAGGCACTCTGATAATACAAAAATATTTTGCAATAAGGTTTCATCAGGACCCGTTAAGATCTCTCCTTATTATGTTTGTTTAGAGAGAATATAAAAAAGAAAGTAGCTATTTTGGTGTCAGAATATGGTATACATTATTGACAGGTATGTGCCTGTTTGCAGTAAGTTAATTTAGTAGCCAGTTTATATTATATGGAAGAAAAAACTTAATTACCAAGGTAAATACTGATGTGTGGGGATGGTGTGGACGTGAGTGTGTGTGTGTGTGTGTGTGTGTGTGTATAGATAGATTGATTGATAGATAGATTGATATAGATATAGATATGCAACAGTTACAACAGAGGTCTTGGGGAATATTTCTTCAAAGGATTGTTTTGGACAATATATAAATAGCTTAAATTGAAATGTGGTGTCTTTTTTTTTTTAAAAAAACTATTCAGTTATAGATTTTTACAGATGTTTTTAACATACTTATATCAAACCTAAAAACTCACAAGTATAACAGTGTGTGGGTCTCAAAGAACAAGGTTGATCATAAAAATCTATGCTTTACTATTTCCCTTGCACAAACCGATTCTACCTGTAAATCTTGATGAACAGTACAGCATGTTTTGAAGTCTTTACATTTATATGGAGGGGGGTTCATTTCTTTTTGGGAAGAGAAGAATACAGAAACTTAACTTTCATCCCTGGTGTTCAAAGATATTTCAGAGTGAGGTTGGGGATGGGAAGTAATATACAAAGTAGAGATGCATTTTGAGGTGTGTCTATACTGATGGTTTTTTGTGTGAAATTCCTATTCCTGCAAATATGTAGAATTCTGAATCTTGCACAGAGCCATATGGCTCTTGGCTTCTGAATTTCTTTTTGCAATATAGAAATTCTTTTATAAAGATATACTAACTTTCCCACCTTTCTGCAGTTGTTTTGAGAGCAATGTCTGGTAGCTCCTTTTTAGACAGTGGTGTGCACGCTCTGAACTGAATCCATTTGTGTTCAGTAAATCTGATTGGCTGTTCAGGTTTCTGCTAGTATTAAGTTCTGTATATGACTTCTGACTCCTTACTTTTTATATATCATTAATCATTGCTGTCAGGAATCCAGGAAACAGAAAGGAGCCCTAACCAGTTGAAGAATCTGGCACCAAAAATCAGAGAGAGGAACAAGGCCATCAAACAGGAATTTTAAGGGAATTTATCAAATTAAAAATCTATGTCATTACCTAAGTAATTCTTGTCTAAAATTAAAAAGGGGAAATACTTAGAAAATACGGCAGATTACTTTCAATTTTCCCATTTTAAAAAGCCATCCAAAGCAAGAAGAACTATGAAAACCACAAATATGAATCACCCATGAGTAATCCACATCGTCTTCCATAGGAAAGGTTTGAATGTTTGCTTACTTTCCATAGGTAATCTGTCAAACCTGCAACCTGGGCCCATACATGTTTATTCAAGTCCACTGAGTTCAGTGGGTCCCACACCTGGAGTGCTATTGTTTTTCCTGGAAACTTTGGAAGAAATGGGTGTGTGTGTCCCCTCCCCCCATTTCCCCCCATTTTTTGCCAAGTTTTTTCTCCATGGCTTCAGAATTTCCCAAAATTTTGCATCTCTCCTTAAAATACTGTTTATAGCCACTCTGGGGTAGTTGGAGCAGGACGATTTTAAAAGCAGGCACATAGAGAAGGCTGCAACCTGTTATGTTGTCTCTGAACGTCTTGAAAAGCAGAAAAAGCACTACTGTATTTGTGGCAGCGAGGCAGTTGTTTGGGAAAGAAAGTCAACAGCTCCTATGATTTTGCCTCTTTTTTTAAACGTACATGGCTTCAAGGCGTATTTCTTTTCTGTGTACCCTCGTTAATCTTCTAAGACAAACAGGTTCATTTGGTCAGAAGCTTTCTACAGTAACATTGGTGAGAGAGATTCCAAAAGTGTGCGTGGCATGGCCACAGTCATCCGTGTGGGTCCAGCTTTGCTTGCAGTTGACATGACCACCACGCCTATGAGTAGAACTCTATCCCAGCCATCCGTCTGGTCCTTTCCCTTCTGCAAGGGACAGGCAGTCTTGCCTGTAAAAAGTGTGGCAAGTTGTATTCTTATATGTACTGTACATGATGTATATTAATCATTTTAAAAAGAAATCACAAACCCATTAAAAACAGTTATAAAATACTGCACGGATTTGGTTTCCTGTCACCTTGAGTTTTTATCTTCAGCTCGTTTAAAAGTTGAGTTTTCATACTAACAGAAATGACAGAAGATGAATGTGTAAAGTCATGCAAAGGCTGTTTTTAACCTTTCATTCAAAATGTAAACACCATGGTAAACATAGCCATTATACCCAGAATATGTTTATTATGTAAATTAAAGGAATCTGATGTATGAAGTATCTTGAGTTTTGATAGTCAGTGTGTGTTGGCTGTGTCAAATATATAAATATAATATAGTGAAGAGAGGCCTCTTCAACTGGCTCTGATTTCTATTTGAACTAAACTACATTTAAATCTCACTGGTTCTTACAATATTATCTTTGCATCCATCTGCATTAAGCAGTTCATCATAGAACTATCGTAATGCCAAATGAGAGCTTTTCTGTGTTTTTACCACATAGACATATAATAAACTACTTTGCTATGTAGATTGAATCTCTTTACTGTTACATAGTGCAATGCATACTGTAAAATGATTGATATAGGCATCTATGAAATAAACTAAGTTGTGAAGGCGTAAAAAAAATTCACAAAATTAAAGTGGCAAATTCTGGTGCACAGATACACCTCCTAAAGATTGGTTACAGCAGGGGAGGTAATATGTAATATCAGTGTGTTAATGGTGAATTAAAGAAAAGTGACTTGCCAAAATTAGGACATCAAGAAAAATTTATAAAATTAAATAGTTGAATAAGCTCTATTAAAATGAAATCATTAAATTGTAAGATAAGATATCATTTATGATCACTAAAAATGGCAAGAAGTGGTCAACTGCCCAAACTACCCATGAAAAATTATGACATAAAATAACTTGAAAGGTTAATTGTCATTAAAAAATAACATTCTTGGCATTTAATGATTGGAATAATGAATTTTGCACTTCTTGTTGAAAGGTGTCACAAATGAAGGGCTACAAATTAATATGTAATGATTTATTTCCAAACTCTGCGCTGCACACTGGGGTCCTTTAGCTCTGCTGAGACCATCGCTTCCCTGATTCTTTTTCCACTTGATTAAAAATGTCATTTCAAATGGCACTTAACGTATAAGAAAGCCAACATATTGAAGTTGGCCTAGATGACACTTGGGAGCCTTTCCAAATCTGTAATTCTGTGATTCTGTACTCAAATAGTTCTGACCCTTCGAAATCAATGAGATTTTTATTTGTCTTGAATAATAAGACCCACTGATCTCAGCGGGTTTAACAAAGATTAAAATTGGGTTTAGACCTATATTTCCCGCAATACACTTGTGTTGCTCACTTCCCCAGACACTTAGTCATGTTTACTCAGAGGGAGGACTCATTCATTTCTGGAACATCTGTATAGGACATTATTTTTGTCCGATATTGTTTAAGTTGGCTTCTGCTTCTTTCAAATGCTAGCTCAACTTGCATCAGCCCTTGAACTGGTTCAGACAAGGTGGCCTAGCCATTTCCTTGTTCACTGTTCAGTACTGATTAATAAAATAGCTATTTTTTTCCTACTTGTGTGCTCGCATTAATGTATAGAAATGAAAACAGATTTTTATAAAACTATAAAATTTTGTATGTGGGGAAAGGTCCCTGAAAGTGGGATAGGGTAATGACCATACAATCAGGAAATCCTCGTTACCAGTTTTCTTATGGACCATTCCATGTTCACTGCACTGTAAACTAAATTGTCGCTGAATTGCAATTGCTGGACAATTAAAAAAAAACTAATTTGGGTGTCATGTGAAAACAGCCTTTTGAAGAAGTACAGTACTTGGATTCAGAAAATCTGAGGTAGCAGTCATTATTGAGAAAAGAATAGTGTGTCTAAGTTTGATATGCTGTCTTTTCTCCTATCTTTACTGCAGTATTAAAAAAGGATAGGTTACTTTTTTTCAATTAACTATATAGTAGAGTTTTCATTTTTTCACATTATTTCATAGCTAAATGGTACGGCATTTTTAAAAATTGGGGCATACTAGATGCCCTAAGCACATCGATTTTGCCTGATTTCGGAAGCGAAGCAGGGTCGGCCCTGATTAATACTTGGATGGG
The DNA here is from genome assembly GCA_023846285.1 of Phrynocephalus versicolor. Lineage (NCBI taxonomy): Eukaryota > Metazoa > Chordata > Lepidosauria > Squamata > Agamidae > Phrynocephalus > Phrynocephalus versicolor. The sequence goes on along the minus strand of JAHTLZ010000204.1, from coordinate 94,826,019 downwards.
AGACCATCAGGGAATACCAGGTGCTGTAGGTGCCTGGGGTAGGAACTGGCAAACCACTCCAGTATTCCTGCCAAGAAAACTCCATGGACATGGGGTCACGAAGAGTCCGTCATGACTGTAATGACACAACGCACACAATATTTATTAGTTACATGCCATCTAGTCAGAACCAATTTACAGCAGTCCTAATAGGGCTTTTAAGGTAAATGAGAGATTTAAAATGGTTTTATCACTTCCACTCCCTCCACCGCCCGCCCCCCCGGTGAGTTTCCATGTCCAAGTGGGAAACTGAGCTCGTCTCCAGTGTCCTTAGTTAGTCCATCATTCTATCTACTAGACTGCACTGAGTACCTGTATGTAATAATATGTGTCTGCATATTGAAATAGGAATTAGGACTGTTAATCGTAGTTTTGTTTGGATACCATGCTCTGTAACTTTAGCCTGGCATCCAGAAAAGTAAAGTGAGCATCGGTGTGTTGCTGCGTGTATGTGTTTTCCTGAGATTGAGGGAATGGCATTTTGGGTTGCTACTGGAAGGCTCCCAATTTCCAAGGAGGGTTTAGGTTGGCAGTGACTGGCTACTACAGCAGGAAGAGGAAGATGAGAACCCTTATATATGCACCACCACCAATAATAGGTGCCTTCCTTTTCATTCTCATGTAAACAAAACAGGAGAATTTGTCACCTTTGCATAACATTCAGTTATTCTTCAGCAGTGTCCTTAAGTTGCTTTTTACAATGTCTGGGAACTCTAATCTCTAGTTATATCTACTGCCATTGAAGAGAACATACTAACAATCACTAATGCAGCACAGTAATCATACTTGATATCTATCTATCTATCTATCTATCTATCTATCTATCTATCTATCTATCTA
>JAHTLZ010000204.1:94809098-94825130 GCA_023846285.1 Phrynocephalus versicolor | reverse complement strand
ATAGATAGATAGATAGATAGATAGATAGATATGAACAAGAGAGAGAGAGAGAGAGAGAGTCTAGAATTCTTCAAATGTGTCTAGTATAGGAGCTGCTCCCACAGAGAGAGCTTTATGCTTGGATTAGCTGGTTTAGCAAATGATTTTTTTCTAAACTTCTGCTACTTCTAGGGAGGCCTAAGTTGTTAAGGGAGGTCTTCGGTGCTTCCGAATAGGTTGGGTGTAAAAAAAAGAACTGGATGCTGTGTTTGTGGGTAGCTGAGTGTTGGTTTTATGTGAGCACTGAGTAAAGATCATTACAGAAATTTGAATAGCCTGTACTGCATCAGCTTCAGCTGCAGCACCACCTCGTGTTCAATAACCAGATTGTGTACAGTTTTGAAATTGAAATTTGTACATGTTTTAAACCATTCCAGTTCTAATTAGTTTTTGAAAGGATTAGGATCATGAGAGAGGAGGTGGTGTTTCTTCCTTGACCTTAGGCAAAATTTTATTTATAGTTCTTCAAGGGATGGAATTTTTATCCTATTTTCAGAAGACAGCAGCAAACACAAATACACACGGTAGCACATGAACAATTTTGTAGCTATAAGAGTTAGGCATCATAAATCGTAGGTTGTCGGAAGAGGTGTTAATAAAAATAACTGCTGCAGAAATATCTTTTGGATTCTAACCATTCAAATCATCTATCTTTTGCATATTTTTTAAAGTTTTCTAATTCTCTATCTGATGTTAATTGAAATAACCATTCTTACAGTCTTACCAGTTACCCTGTTCAGCTTGGTTCACATTGTACATGTTGTTATTTTTTATTCAGTGACTGATATCCCATCTGTTGTGCACAATGTTGAAAGGCGGTTTCTGTCTATTTAAAAACAAAAATCCAGCATATGATAGAGAAAGAAGATTAAAACTGATCTGTTAATTAGAGCCAATCTGAGGCATTGACAGACAGGGAAAGGGGGCCAACATATCTTCCCATGGTGCGAAGTTCGATAGCTGATGTGTAGCCACAGATATGTTTTCTCCTTGATCCCAACTGGTCTTACATCAAGCATCACTAAGAAGCAAAGCATAGGTTCTTTAATGGATATTATGGATGGGCAAAATGGTATGGGAAGTAGTTAGCTAGTTAAATAAACCACTTTAATCTAATTATGTGCTGATTTTTCCAAAGTGAGCTACTGTGTATGGCTCACAATAAGCAAAATAAACATCCCAAAATAGCCTCATGCGTGGCTATATTTTACTACAAAAGCGTGTCACTTGCACAAATTCTTGGCAATGTCTAACTTGGCTACAGTGACACGTGCCTTAGTTATATCCTAATTGGACTAGTGCTTTTGATGAGTGTTTGCAAACTTCACTGGGCTGTTGATTGGGCATAGCTACAACAGCTGGACTGGCTACTGTAAACATAAAGTTTGTACTACAGTAAACTGATAGAAGTGGTAGTGTCACATTTAAAAGTAGCATCAAATTAATAGGAGAGGAAGGTAGTGATAGTCTAATACCTACACTGTTTGTTGCTTCTCAGTGGGCTACAATAGTGAGTTTAAATCCAGGTTATTGATGTTTGGCACAGCAGCTCAGTAGATTAAGGATGATTTTAGGAATAAGAGAAGTATTATCAACAAATGATTCATTTGTTTTTCTTTCATCCAAATATGAGAATAGGGATCGGGTTGTGCTTCTCCCAAGTACCTCTCCAAATTCCAGCTTGTTGCTGCACATCATCTTTCTGCATCCTTAGTCTCAGTCTCATGGGTCTTCTAGTTGTGATCTATTGCTGATGTTCTTCACTACTGACTCAGGATTCCTCCATTATAGCCTGGCCTCATACCACGGCTACTACTTTCTTTGTGGCAACTGCCACAAAAATTACTTTCCAGTAAATGCTTGGCTAGAGATCTTAGGTGGTATTCAGCCATTCACTCACTCATTAAATTATGGGATTCTTTCATTGGCAAGAACAGGGCACTTGTTCTACCACAGAATCTCTCCTTAAAACTGTCCTTATTCCTTCTCTCCTCATGTCAGACTGTGTGAGTAGACTACTTGGCCTGGGTTCATGCTAAGCTTGAAGACCAGTCTTATCTCTTTTGGTACTCAGATATAAAGACAGGTTTTGTCTGACTATGACATGTAAATTTGACTTCCAGTCTGAATTCAAAGGTTAAGTGCTTTAAGCAACCATCTAATTTTTGAATTCCTTCAGTTTCACACTCAGCTACATAAAATATTTGCTTCATCAAAACAGGGCCCAATTATGTTAATATTCAATGCCTTCTTTCACTGTATTATACAATTTCTTCTTTGTGTGGAAACTTGAAAAATGCATTACTCCCCTCCCTGCTGTGGGGGTTAGGGACCCAACCCGACCTGTCATAATAGAAAATCCACAATATGTGGATGCTGGGTTGGGTTGGGATTGGGGGGGGTCCTATCTCGGGCCTCCTACACTTACCTGAGGCCTGGCACTGCCCCGAACGGGCCTCCGATGGGCTTCCTGGGCCAGAAGTGACTTCTGGATCACCAGAAACAACTTCTGGGGCCTCCGACAGGCCCAGGAAGTCCGTTGGATGCCCATTTGGGGCAGTGCCAGGCCTGGGGTACATGCAGGAGACCTCAAATAGGCCCATGCAGTTTGCCTCATGAGCCCTTTGTTTCATTTACTGTGGTCCTGCAATATACCGGGACTGCAGTATATGAAATGCAAAATGGCGGGGGATGACTGTACCAAAAATTCTGTGAACAATGTGACATTGAGATCTGGGCACATTATTACATGCAAGAAGTGAGGTAAGTGGCTTCCTGCTTTGAGGATAAATTGCCCCCTCCAAATTTGTAGTGCTACCAACATGTGTGGCTTGTGCAGGACTAGAAACAAAGAAGTGTGACAGGCCCTATTAATTCCAAGTTTCTGCCATTCACATATATGAAAAGGTTCCCAAGTGGACTAGCTCTTATTTTGCTGGTCTGGTTTCAGTGTACTGTTGTTCTAGTTTTCGAATATGATATGAATTATCTATTATAATCTGAGGATTATCATATTATGGCCAAAAAGGGTCTCACCCTGGAGGTCAGCAGATCCCGACCAAGGGGATGAGCAAAACAGCATTGGACGAATACCCTTGACAATGACACGAAGCTATCCTAGGTACACACGGATCTAGCCTATGAGCATGCCAAGTGGAAGGCCAAAACAAGAATAGCAGACCCCATCACCATGTGTGTGGGACAAATGTTAAGAAAAAGAAAGAAGAATTTGAGGATTATCTGTCAAGAGCCTCACACTGCTCAAAACATTGTCCTCTCTGCCATTGTTATAGAGTTTGCACAAGCCAAAGGGTTTTTTTAAAAACATCCTATATTTTTAGAGCAGGCTCATCTCTGGCATCTTCAGGTAAGGCTAGAAAAAAAAACTATTTAAAATCCTGGAAAACTGCTACTAATTACTGGGAATGGTGGTATATGATGTGGGCTCCAGACTGGAGTAGATGCTCACCGTTGAAACATGCAACAGGGCATGTTTGCCCTCTTTTAATATTAGAAATACCTTTTCTGACGATTGGGAAGTGGGCTGCTGGCCACTTCCAGTTTTGTTATCTTACCCAAGTTTTTCTCAAAATAGGAATATATTACTTAGGATGAATGGTATTAGTGAACGACTAGTTCTGCATACCAGTCTTTTGCCCAAGGTTTTTTTTTTTTGTCCTAGCACTTCTGACTGCCCTTCCAGGTGATTGTTTCTCCCTTCCTTTCCCTCCAAGAGCTTTATCAAAAGTTGAAATTGAAAATACATAAAAGACCATAATCTGGATGTGGAAAAGGACAACGATTTGTGTTTGCAGACCCAGAATGATGTCAGGTAGCCATCTCTTTGGAAAACTCCAGTGAAGAAGAGTCCACGACTGCGAGAAAGTCCATTCTGCTGTCCATCAGCTCTTAACTGTTAAGAAATTTCTCCTTGTGTTTGGGCGAGTTCTCCTTTCTTGCAATTTGATTCCTTTACTTCAGTGAGGGAGTTAATTTTATCCTTAGTCATACTATTTGGAGCTGGTGGGTATTGGCTTCCAACAAAACTTAAAGGGCTACACATTGTTCGTTTCTGCATTAAATTAACTGCAAGACTAAGATGAAAGATCTACTGCTTGAAATATAGGAAGCCTATGCATTCCAATGGGGAAAAAATTCTCCATTGAAATGCATTGACCCAATGCATTTCAATGGAGATGGGGGGGTGCTGGCCCCAAGCCAGCGCCAAGCAGCTGATTGGCGCTGGCTAGGGGAGGAATGGCACCTGCAGCAAGTGCGGTGGATCAGATCATCCACCGCCCTTGCGTGGGCTGCTGGAAGGCTTTTTAAAAAGTCTTCCAGCAGCCTGGGGAAGCAGCAGTGGCACACCACTCCCTCACCCAACCTGCATCTGTATATCACAGATTTTCAGTCATCATGAGTCGGGTGGGTCCCTAACCCTCGCGATAGGTGGGGGTTTACTTGATTAACTGAAGCGAGAAATATAGGGCAAGAATCTTAAACAGATGATCAAAGGAGTGAGGGGATTTAACCAATGATAATTGCACCCAGCCTCCACTAGTTAATAATGAGGGAAATAACAAAAAGGAACGTCTTAGTAAAATTTGGCAACTTTAAATCTTAGATCCGCAGAGTGGGAAGGGACCCTATGGATCATCAAGTCTTGCCCTATAGGGAAACGACTAGTTATATCTTCATATTGGAGTTAAGATTTCTTGCTTTTAAAATTTCCTTCCTTTCATTTAGTTATAATTAGAGATGGGCAGGAAACAAAAAACAAAATGGTTTTGTTGTTTTGTTACATAACGAAACAGCAGGATGCGTTTTGTTACAAAATGAAACAACATATTTTCCTCTTGGAAAGAAACGATTTGTCCTAAAGGGACCAAAATCACAGGGAGCTTCTTTGAGCTCTTCCCTATAAGCCCCCCAGATTTGGAGAGGTTTGGTGTTCAGGGGGCTGAGTTATTAAACTGCAAAGGAGGGTCCCCCTCGGAGAAAATCATTCAAATTGAGTTGGGAAGCCGCTAATCACTCACCCATGGGAGGGGCTAATAGCGACTTCCTGATTCAATTAGAATGATTTTCTCCTAGGGGGTCCCCCTTTGGAGTTTAATAATTCAGCCCCCTGAACCCCAAACCGCTCCAAATTTGGGCTGCTTATGGGGAAGAGCTTGAGGAAGCTCCCTTGCAATTTTGGTTCCTCTAGGACCCAGGGGAGCCATTAGATTGCATTTTGTTTTGTTTCATTTCATTTTGAAATTATTTTAAAATTCCGTTAGTAGTGAAACAAAACTACTAAAGAAACAAAACACTATATTTTCATTTCGTGCCCATCTCTAGTTATAATGCCTTCTTTTACAGAGTGAATCCATCTCCTATTTGATCTTTTCCTGCTGCCTTCAGTTTTTCTTAGCATTATTGTCTTTCCAAATGAGTCTTGTCATCTTATGATGTGCAGCAATCCTAGTTTTATCAGTTTTGCCCTTGCAGAGGGTTCAAGCTTGATTTGATCTAAGACCCACTTGTATATCATTTGCAGGTCTAGGATACCAACAGACCCCTTATCCAGGACCATCTTTCAAATGTCACTTTTTGCATCTGTCACCTTGCTTCACTGTCCAGTTTTCACATCCATTTGTAATAACTGGAAGTACATTTGTGCGGATGATCTTGGATATGGTCTCCAGTGACACATCCTTACATTTGATATTTCTGCCAGTAATATGATGTCATCAGCATATCTGAAAGTACTGCTGTTTCTTCCAGCAATTTTACTCCACCTTCATCTAATTCTAGTCCATCATCCCATAAGATATGTACTGTATACTGACTAGACACAATAAAGGGTCAATAAAATGTGCCCTTGTCTGACATCTTTGCCTATGGGTAACCAATCTAGTTCTCCATATTCTGCCCTAATTTTAACTGCTTGTCCACAGTATAGGTTGGGCTTCAGGGCAATCAAGTGCTGAGTCACACATTTTTTTTGTATGAACAGCCCATAGCTTTGCATGACCCACACAATTCAAGGCTTCACTGTAGGCTATAAAGCACAGATGGACCATCTTCTGCTTTTGCTATCTTGCTTTATTCCAGAACCATTTGTGTAGAAGGATTCAAACAGGCAATTTCTGCTAATACAAAACAAGTATTTTGGAACACTATGTGATAACTCCAGATGTAGGCCCATTTCTTCCACCAAAGCATGAAAGTGCCTGCTGGATTCTGCTTGTCCAAATTACAGATGCACAAGAAGAGTTCTTGCTAAGATTATGAGCTAGAAGCACCTCTGGAGTGTTAAACAGTAAATATGTGTGTCAACAGATGTGGAAGAAAAAACTCCAGTGAAGATTATGCAATACTCCCTTGTAGGGAAAAGTGTAATATATTTAGGAAACCACAATAGCAATATAGTTCATCAGGAGTACATATCAGCAGTATTTTTATATCACTGGATGGCAATGTCATAACTATCCTGTAATGTCTTTTTGTATAGGGGCTAATGGAAGTGGGTTTTTTGTTAATGGAAAAATAAAATATTGCCTGAATTCTATCAAACCTTTGATCTTACGTTTTGCAATATGCTGTTCTGCCATCATGTAACAATAATGGAAATTGTTAGAAGTGATACTGTTAGGAAATTGTTTATATCATACTTGCACTCTACTAAACTGTTATTTAAAGTAACATTCTTCAAAATGCAGCATTTAAAAACGGTTTCTCTGCTGTTGGTACAATATCTATTATATTGCCATCTTCAGGTCAAAAGTTATCTTATGTGGCAGCTCTTAATTTAACTTAGAAGCAACCACTAATTAGAAGTATTTGTTGTTTATCTTCCTTTTAGGTTTGAATATTGATGGCATTGGCTTAAAAGAACAGAAGAGTGACACAACCAGTTCGGAACCTAGTTTTTCATCTCTTGAAAGGAGCTCTTTGTCAAGGTAAAGTCATTAAAATGTTTCATTTCTGAGTAGTTCAGCCTAGTGAGAAATGCCACTAGAAGGTTAATAAAGGTTTTGGCAACAATATTTTGATCCAAGGGCCATGGTTCCAATTTGTGTTTTTCAAAGGCAGCAATTTAAAATTGTGTACACCTTAGAAAATATTTGCACTAAAGCCAGGTATTGTTTTGCAGCTGTTGTTTTCTCATTTTAAGTCTCAATTGACATCTCAGTGAACCACAAATTAGCGTGTACAGCTGCTCTCTGTAGGACTACTTAGAGACCAGACAAAGGAAGTTGTCAGGAAAAGGGCAGACGTAAAACATGAAGTCTTGAAGAAATAAAGTGGTGCGTCGTCTTCTGGTTGTAGTTGAAATGTAAATGAGCTTCAGCTCAATACCTATTTTTGTGTCCTTTAAAGAAGTATTTGATACTAGATTATTTGTTACTTTCTTTTGTACGTTCAGACTGAGAGCGTTTAATTAATGTTCTGGGTTTTTCCTAAAGAGGTGCAATTTATCTTTTTCAGTTCTTTGAGTAATGTTTTATTTCACTTTTTTTTCTGTGAGCAGCATGAATCAAATTAGTAGCAATCAAGCAGTAATAGCAAATGAAGCATAGTAAGCAATGTAGAATTTTAGATTGGCCTCAGATTGTTATATAATAATTGTTAAAACACTTTCATAGCTTGCTTCTGCTCATGTTTATCCTTCTTGGAACTCCAGTTAATGACGCAGGGTTATATAATATAGATGTGTGTATTGAGTTAAAGCATTATAATACATTTCGCTACCAAATCCCTGTTGACGATTTTATATTTTAAAAGTCTTAGAATTTCTATTTGTGAAAAAATTATTGCTTTTGTATAGGACTTGGACGGTGTAATGTATAAACAGCAGTCTATTTGCATATAAAAATAATGTAAACTATTTTATATTTGATTTCTAGGAGTTGGGGTTGAAATGTAATATCTTTAAAGCTTACTTTTTAAAAGTGAGATAGTTAAAATACTATCTTCCGAAGGTAATTGCCATTTGAGGGAATAATAATCTGAAGAATCAGTATCTAGTGTGCTGAAATTCGAAGTAGCTTTTAGCTATTATTTCTCCTATGCAAGGAAGAGGCATATGTGTAAGCAACACAAACAAAAAGGAATATCCTAGGGGACAATAGTTTGCATTATAATACGAACCAGCAGTTTCTGGCCGTGCTGAAATGCTCATACAATGCAAATTCTGTAGCACTGAGATTATTTCTAAACATTTTTATGCACGACAGAAAGAATTTTGGGAAGCGTTTACTATACCATATCATTTTGTGCCCCTCGTCTTGGGAGAAAATACATTTCATAGTACAGTATGAATTATTAGGGTTTTTCTTTTAAATGAATGGTGTGCATTTTTGTTCCCTCAATAACTCAGAAATAAAATGTCTGTTAAACCAGATTGGTTAGTAACACTTGCTGCTTTACACTTGACATCTATCTTAGAAAGATGTTTACAAGCACAATGTAGAAATAGAGTGTGAAAGAATGGGAAATGACTCAAGTGCTTATTTGCAATTGGGACACAGTGAATTTTCTTACAGGCTGATGTCTAAGGATTCCACTTATTGTCACTTCTTGCGCTTTATTGCTTTTACAAGTGGTCTCGAAACCCTGTACTTGAAAATAAACATAACAGTCTAGTACCACGGTGGTACTTTTATTCTCTCCCCCCCCACCTCTTTGCAATGTTTAGTCACTGAGCTGATGAGTGACCTCAAAAAAAAAATAATACCCTGATAGACCTAAATAAAAAAATGGCTTCCTCTGATGTCCTACAGACAATAATTATGATGTGCTAGTTAAGCCCAAACTACAGCTGAGGGATTTTACTTTAAAGCAGAGGCTTGGGCGCAAAAATGCATTTATAGCTCTTTGTCTGGCACCTCATTATGCGTGGGCCTGATTCATTAAGTAATTGGTTTGCAGTTGTTTACATGAGTATTAAGGCTTTCTATTCAGCAGTCTTTGAGAGATACATTGTGCAAATGTTGCATGTTATGAATGCAGAATGAGGGGCAGCGGACGAGTCCTATTGGTTAAACATTGCACTCTGTTGAAAAGCAAGAGAAAGAGATTGGGTGCTGCTTTGCATAGCAATGACTTTCTTAATAAGCTTTACAGATTAATACACACCAGCTATAAAAGATGCAAAGAGATACTCTTAGCACATTTATCCATGCTCATTTCACTATTATGGCACTGGAGATGGGAAGAATTGAGTGCTTTCATATTCTTTTTTTTTCCAGTGCAACTTCAGTGCATGAGACTTAATAGAATCCAATGTTTATTGTATTATAAATCATGGGGGAAGTAGGCAGACCTGCAACAGTATATTATTAAAGATTCTTTCAATGTAAATCTTTCTTCCACCATTGTGTGTCCTACAGCAAAATCATTTTGTGGTTGAGTGGGGATGAAAGGCATAATGTACGAAGGAGTGAGTCTTAATAGGAAGCTGCTCTCTGATTGAAGGCCACTTGTTCCCTTTTGTGTGGAGGTGCATGCCACAGCTTCCTTTTCTCCAGCAAAAAATTACCCTCTAGTATCGTAGCTTAAAATTGTTTTCTGCAGCTTAATACAAATATGTTTCAACCGAGATGTGATCTTGTAAATGTGAGGATTATAACATGCTGTTAAAGGAACGGAATATGTTCTCTGCAAATGAATGATTTGGAGGAAAGGGTATCATTAGCTGCGTCTTAATCTCTAAACCAGTGGCTGCGGTGCAATGTGTGTGGCATTTTTGTCGAGTTCTGTAGCCATGCGACCAGCCAGTGGAGGTCAGTAGCATTCTATTGTTGCAGTTCTAGGCACAGAGGCATGGCCTCTTCGGTCGCCTCTGCTTCGCAACATTTGGAAGATTCAAGATGAATTAGAGACCAGAATTCTGATATAGCAAGCTTTTAAAATAATGTGAACTCTTGGCTTTAGGTTCCAGAAGTAAGTCGTTAAGATTACAATCTTTTGCCTGTCTTCTGTCCAGGAAGCTCCATTGAACTCACTGGGACTTAACTTCTTAACAAGTACTCTGTGAGTGTACAAACCGTGTACAAACAGGCAGGGTGTTGTATTACAAAAAACAAAATCAACAATTAAACATGTTAATAATAATAAAAGAAACATAGTAACAAATAACAACTGACGTAACATTCTCTGTTGAAATGTAGACAATTAAAATTAAAACCCAGATTACCACTCTAACCACTTTCCAATGTAGTGATTGCTATAAATTAGTGGTCACATATTTTTCTGGTGTTAGATCATTAAAACCTGAAAAGTTCTGTTTTTTAACCTCTTTCTGAAGTTGAACTGCCAGTAGTACCTTGTTCAGTGGGCAGAAAATGCTTATCAGTTGAGTAAATCTCTCACATTAGAATGTTTCAGACATTTGCAATGAATATGTCTGTGCTAAACCTTTGAGAACATTCTTTGCACATAGTCATAACAACCATTGGGGGTCACTGTTTCTTTACTAAATTATGGCACTTTAGTTCCAAGTCTGTTTCAAAACCAGTTTAAATTTCAATTAGGTAATGATGCAAATTATTCCATATTTGAGGCTGTATCTAGAAGTGTTTCTATCAAGAAAGGCTTTTTTTTAAACTCTTCGAAATACAATTAGTAACTAGAAAGACCTTTCATGCAGCCTCTTAATTTGATCCAGTGCTTCATTTCCCATCGATTTTTAAATTTCTAAGTTGGAAAGGAAGTGAACAGGCCTGCCTGGCCTATTCCTTTCGTGTTACAGCTCCAACACTCTCTTGCCGGTTTAACTCTTTCCTCCTACACCTTCCTTACTTTCTGTGATTTACTCATGTCCTCCATTCATTTTTGTAGTCAGTAATGAATGTGGATGCCTTGTTTGGTCTTTCAGTCCTATAAGATGTACTAGTACTATCAACTAAATATTGAATAAGTAGAAAAGTTTGTGGTGATACAATAGTGTTTACTCCAGTCTATTTATACTGTTTTGGTGTTTTTTTTTCAAATTATCCCCGTTATTTTAGTTATTTTAGCTTCTAGGGAACTAATTTGAGAGAATTAAAGCTTGATTTAATCTGTTGTTTTGTTGTTGTTGACATGTGCAGTTAGGTTGACTCTGACCCATAGTAAACATTTTCTCCATCTTCAACAGCCCTGCTCAGCTCTTGTAAACTCAAGCCTGCAACTTCCTTTAGGGAATCAGTCCATCTCTCATTTGTTGTTCCCGTTTCCTGCTTTCTTCAACCTTTCCCAGCATTATGGTCTTTTCCAAAGAATTGTGCCTTCTAACGATGTTCCCAAATATGGCAGTCTCCGTTTCATCATTTCATCCAGAGAAAGTTCAGGCTTGATTTCATTTAGGACTCATCCCTAAATGTGACCAAATTCTGAATGATTTTTTTCTTGTTCGGTTTATTCACTGTCTAGTGTTCACAACTGTACATGATATCTGGGAATTACATAGTATGGATAGTCTTGGTCTTCAGTGACACAGCCTTCCTTGCTCAAGACCGTGTTTTCTAGTTCCTTCATAGCTCCGTTTCAGAGCCTAAATCTTCTGACACCTTGATTACAATCTCAGCCAAATTTCAAAAAAAGGAAAGCAGTTTTTATTTCCTCACTGTCACTGTGAAAGGTTTTGTAATTTTTCCATTCTTATATTTTTGTCTTATTAATGTTCAGCTGTAATGCTCCCTCTGCAGTTTCTTCTACCTCCATCAGTAGCCATTTCAAGTTACTGCTATTTTCTGACATTACATATTTTGTTACTGACATTTCTTCCACCAGTTTTCACTCCTGTAATCTGATTCTAATTCTCCTTTTGAAATATTCTGCATATTGATCTAACAGATAGGGAGTTTAAAAATGCACCCTATCTGACACTTTTGTCTGTGGGAAACCATTCTGCTTCTGTATGCAAATATTGTTGTACACCAATTTCTTTCAGAATAATATACATCTCTGCATACTAATCATCTTTGCATCGTACTCAAAGCCTGTACTGTAATCTATGAAGTATAGACTTGATTTTCTTTATAATTCTTCAGTACATTCCAGTGGCCAATATATTTGAAATATGATCTCAAGTGCTCTTTGCTTTTTAAATTTAGTTTGACTACTTGGCTTGGCTTGTTTGATGTATAATAAATGTGTTGCAAAATCTATTGCAAAACATCACTTTGCATAGGATATTTGTATAATGGATAGAATATTAATGAAATAGTTACTGTACTCTTTACTATCTCCTTTCTTTGGGTTTGAAATTATATTGAATGTTTCTAGTCTGGAGGCCAATTTTGTAATAGCTTGAAATGATTTTATTAGTATTTGATTGGTTTCTCATATGCTCGATCCCTATACTTGAAATAGATCAGGGGTGCCCAAACTTTTTTTAAGGAGGGCCAGATTTGGTGGCTGAGAATGTGTCAGGGGCCGGTTGCTCCCCAACCCTGCCACCCCACTGCAAGCCCCACCCACTTTCTTTAAAAAAACATGGGGTGAAGGAGGGGGAGGGAGGGGCGGGCCAGCCAGCCGCGGGCCACTGAGAATGGTCTGATGGGCCGGATTTCCCCCCCCCCCCGGGCCGGACTTTGGACAGGCCTGAAATAGATCTATTAGTATCCCTTGTGATTTACTGGTATTTCTTGCAGATAAATAAGTTCCCTTATGTGCATGTTGCTAAAAAGTTGCATATAGGATTCTGATCCTAATTTTTACTGTATTTTACTTTACTAACAATTTAATGAGTTTATCAGTCATCCATCAAAACTGTTTTTTAGACTGGATGAAAGCTTGTCGGATTCTTCACTTCTATTATCTTCTGGATTTTATTTTATTCCTATCTGACTGTCTTCCAGTGATGGGATCCAAGGCAGTTCAGAAATTGTTAAAAGACAAACTAGTTAAAAACATGATAAATTATTACACTAATAAACAAGTAAACTTATATGGAACAGAGGTAGATCAATATCAGTCAACAGATTGAAAAGATCTACATTTTTTTGCAAGTTTAGCTTCCAAGTAAAAAGTTTTAAAACCTTTAGTACGGTTAATTTTATTAAAGATTTTTTTTAACTTGGAAGCTAAACTTATAAATTTTTGTAGATCTTTTCAGTCTGTTGACTGATATTGGTTCACCTCGACTTAAAATTCAGAATGCTTCAAGAAAGTAGGAACATTTTTATCTATAAACACATATTGGTATTAAAATAATTAGCTAAAATGCCTTAAAATAGATTTAAACATACTTAAAACAATATTTAACACCCAAAACTAAACTCTTCACAGCCCAATTAGCTGTTAAAAGCCTGTCTAAACAGTGTAGCCTTCACTTTTCCTCAGAAAGACAATACAGAGGGGGCAACCTAGCTTCCCAGGGAAGGGCACACAGTGACCTAAAAGAGGCCTCAGAGAAGTTCCTCTCTTCTGTTCCTAACAAATGTATCTGAGGGGGCAATGGACTGAGACAAGAAACTTCTCTGATTTTAGCATATCTATAAAATCAAACAGCAATAATAGGATACTTCACTTGTCTTTTATAATAGAAAAAAGCTGTTCTTAATTTAACATGCTGTAGCTATCAGTTGGAGCCCCATCCCACAAACATAGAAGGAATTAATTCTCATTTATAATTTAATGACTCTTGTCCAATTTACTTTCCAAATTGTGTCAGTGAACTAATGAGATACAGTGTCAGGTAATGATTGAATTAAAGTGATAATTTGGGGACGAATAAGGCAAACAAGTTGAAACTTGATTAGCCAAGATGAAGACACTGTTGGTTAGGAAACCAAACTGTTCTGTTGGGAAGTAGTTAACCACTTCAGCGAAAAAGAGTGAGCTGCATTCCCTCTGAAAGGCCAGTTTAACAGATCCCCCCTCCCCCCCCCGGACATGATGCTTTCTGTGGAAGCACGGGTGATACTGATGGCTGGGTGTCTCTTGTATCTATTTAACTTTAGGCTAATAAACAGAGTGCACCCTAGTGAATTGCAAGTTATTATTTCAGTTACTAATGAGTTCTTTATATTTAAATTATTTTGGTTCCTGCCAGCAGTGCCTGGCAGCAGTAGTAGCCAAAGACCCATACAGAAGAAATAAAAGGATAACAGACTTCTTTGATGAGGAATTCTATGATGAAGAACCTGCAGTTCTAGAAAGTGAAGTTAAAGCTGCTCTGAAAATACTGTGAATAAATAAATCACCAGCGGTAGATGGGATACCACAAAACTATTTCAATCGCAGAGAATGAATCTTTCAAAACCCTACAAGAGTAAACCAACAAATATGGGAAATATTTTTTTCTACAGACTGGAAACATTCAATATACATTCCAGTCCCCAAACAAGGAGATGCCAAGGAGTAAAGTAACTGCAGGACAATTGCTATAGTTTCCCATGAAAGCAGAGTAATACTCAGTGTGTTGCAACAAAGGTTTTTACCTTATACTAATTTTTTAAAATGCCTGGATTCCAAAAAAGAAGAGGCACTCAATATCATATTGCAAATATCAGCTGGCTATTGGAGAGTACCTAAGAATTGAAGATCAGTCTATGCTTTCTTGACTACAGCAAGAATTTTGACTGTGGATAATGAAAAACTAGGAGTTGTTCAGAAAGAAATGAATGTACTCAGCACCTGTTTGTCCTGATGCATAAACTGTATTATGGCCAAGAAGCTACCATTAGGATACAATATAGAGAGACAGAATGGTTTCCTGTAAGCAAAGGTGTCAGGTAAATGTGCATTTTATACCCTTACATGTTATAATACATCATATGGAAATCTGCACTTTATTCAGATGAAGTGAAAATTGGTAGAAGACATGTCAGTATTTTAAAATAATAGTGTCTTACTGGCAGAAGGCAGCAATGACCCGAAAAGACTTCTAGTGAAAGGGCCAAAGCGGGACTGCAGTTGAACATTAAGACAAAAATCGTGGCTCTAAGAGACCTCTACAATTTTGATGTTGACAATGAAGAAATTGATATGATGAAATCCCTTGTATTTCTTGATTCAACAATCAATTCATATGGCGACTACAGCAAAGAAATCAGAAAGAGACTGAAATTCTGAGGGGTAGCAATGAAGGAAACATAAAAGTGTGCAGATGTGTCACTGCAAACCAAAATCATCCATGCTCTTTGTGTTCCTGATCACTTTGTACAGGTGTGAAAGCTGGACAGCGAAGAAAGCTGCCAGAAAAAAAATGATTTGTTTGAAATGTGCAGGAAACGAGCTTTGGCTGCCAGAAAGACACACAAGTGGTTCCGAGAGCAAATTAAGCCCAGACATTCTGTGGATGCAAAAATGATGAAACAGAGGCTTTAAAACTTTGGGTACATCATGAGAATGCAAGATTCAATGGGAAAAAGAATAATGCAGGGAAAGTTAAGGGCAGCAAGAAAAGAGGGAGACAAAAATGTTAGGTGGATTGACTTCCCAAAGGAGATACAGGTTTGGTTTTACAAAGGCTGAGCAAGGCTATTGAGAGGACATTTTGGAAATTGCTCATTAATGGGGTCTCCATAGATCGGAGACAACTTGATGGCATGCAATAACAACATACCATACCGTGCTGCTGGAACATTGAAATGTATTGTTCCTACTAGTCACAAGTAGTCTTGCCAATCAGTCCCTCTTCCTCTGACATCTCTCAGTGTCTAGTCAGAGTAGTTATATTTGCCCCTTGTTCCACTAAGAACAGTCCAGTCTTCTTTGGGTGTCCCTTTTCTTGTTTTCTTGAGTGAAGAGACTTTTCTCCAGTTGGTGGAACTGCTGAAACCTGTGCTGCCACTGCCAACATCATAGCTGGGATCAATACCACAGTCTTCGGGGAAATACTGCATATTACCCTTGGGAGATGGCCAAAACCTTGTGGCCCCAAGCCTTGCTATAGCTGTGAGGCTCAGGTTGTAATGAAGTAGGGTGGGTGAACCCTGCATGCCTGAAGTAGGAGGGGATCCCATGTGCCACGGATTGATGTCCCAGTCCAAGGCATTGGTCCCTAATTTCTTC
>JAHTLZ010000204.1:94754768-94806131 GCA_023846285.1 Phrynocephalus versicolor | reverse complement strand
CAGACCAGAGCAGCCCAGGACGGAGGGGGGGAGGCCGGGACCCCCCCTCCAGAAACAAACCATCCCTCCGGTAGGTGCCCCGAGGCACGGCAGGCATTTTTCCGCCTGCTTTTTGGCCCGGGAATGGGTGGGGGGAGACCCGGGAGAGTTTAAAAGTTTTTTCCTGTGCCGTCCGTGCTGCTTGCTTGCGCTTTGGCGGTCGGCGGCGAGACTGGGCTTTTTGCTGGCTGCGAGCCTGCGGCGAGTCCCACCAGACCAGAGCAGCCCAGGACGGAGGGGGGGAGGCCGGGACCCCCCCCTCCAGAAACAAACCATCCCTCCGGTAGGTGCCCTGAGGCACGGGGCAGGCATTTTTCCGCCTGCTTTTTGGCCGGGAACCGGGTTTTTTTTAACTTTTAAAAACTTTTTTTTTGTGCCGCGTGGCATCGCGTGATGAAAGTAACGAGCACGACAAATCAGACCAAAATTGTTCGTTCGTCGGTTCGAGCTCGAATTCTGGCGGAGTAATTCCCGTTACCGTTTCCGTAGAGTAACGGAACCGAGTAACGGAAACGGAAACGGGAATACCGCTAAGTTGTGCCCATCTCTAGTCAGCATATGTTCAACATTTCTCTTAAGTCCAATGTTGAGGTTTTTCGCCATGACGGTGCTATCTTCTCTCAATTTTGTTCACAAACTGTAATCAGAATAGGCCAGTTCTTGATATACTGCACAAAACAGTCCACTAAAGAGTTCCATCTAACTTCATGTGGGAGCGTTAGCTTGGTTCCACCCATTCTTTTCAGAGCGGCTGCTGCAAAATGATTGTTACGAAAGTATTTAGCAATTTCAATGACATTAGTCTTTATTTCTGGAACTCTGAAGTCTTTTGCTAGGAGGTGCATCAAATGAGCACTACAACCATATGTTATTACCTTGATATTCTCTTAACACCATTCTGAATTTCTTCTCATCTTGGATACATTTGCAGCATTGTCTGTGACCAATCTGCATACTAGACATTTGATTGTTCGCATTTTATTATAGCAGGGCTATTCTATTTAATGCTCCCGAAGCCCCCCCGCAGTGGACTTGTGGTGCACACACACTTGAGTGGGGGATTCAGGTCTTTTTTTCAATTTTGATGTTTATTTTATAACATTTTTTTGCTATGAAGGAGGCATGTTATTGTTGCAGGACCAAATGCACAGTTTTGAAAATAGCAAAATCAAGCATCTTTGATAATATCTTCTAGAGAGAAAAATTGCCCCAAATAATCAGAAACCTCTGGGAGAGCATGGCATTGTAAATGGATTAATACAGCCTTATGCCACATAACGTGAAAGGTGGGGTAAAATATTCAAAATAAATGAATAAATAAAAACTAATTTCATGATGAATAACCTTTGGACTATAATGTATGCTCCAGAACACAATCTTTAGAGAGATTTTCCTCAAAAAGCATTTAAATAAAAAAAATCTGATTTAAATTAAAAAATCTGATTTTTTAAAATATTTTTTAAAAAAATCATTGAGTTTTATCCACCCTGATCCAAAACGTAATGGGGTCTCTGATTTTGTTAGCTTACGAAACAATTCGTAAGCCAATGAAACGATAAAACAGCATTTTGTTTTCGTTAGGGTGTTCATCCCTAACTCTTACTCCTGCCAGAGTGCTACCATGCACCCCCCACCTTTGTCTATCCTGTTTTTGGTACTTGGGATGACATTGTAATGGAAACCTGAGCAGTAGCTGTTGCTTTGCATGGCTATGCCATAGAACAGGGTTGGCAAACCTATGGCACGGGTGCCAAAGGTGGCACCCTTTCTGTGGGCACCCGACATCGCCCCTTAACAGCCACCTGTATTCGGGTTAAATTGCTGTATTGGCACTTTGTGAAAAAAATAGTGGGTTTTGAATTGCAGTTTGGGCACTCGGTCTCTAAAAGGTCTGCCATCACTGCCATAGAATACAATACCTTGTACATAGAAGAGGTCAGCAACCCTTACTGAATTTTGTTATTGAAATAAAGGAAATCTCACAAAAAGGGATGATAGAACCCTATTCTCCATAGAGATAGACGTAAGGCCTTCTTCTTGAGGTATTTCATCATTTCAAACGACAGAGGACAATTTCTCTTTCTGGACTTCTAAGGTGTGACTGCCTGTATTGGTCCTCCAAAGCTGACCGCATAAATGCTGTGTGACTAGGAATTAAATGCTATGCATCAGGCCAGTGTTGTTTGGTGTGTTAATATAATGCAAACTGATTCAGTTTGGGGC
Source organism: Phrynocephalus versicolor (assembly GCA_023846285.1). Taxonomy (NCBI): domain Eukaryota; kingdom Metazoa; phylum Chordata; class Lepidosauria; order Squamata; family Agamidae; genus Phrynocephalus; species Phrynocephalus versicolor. The sequence goes on along the minus strand of JAHTLZ010000204.1, from coordinate 94,803,869 downwards.
ATTCTATGGTCCCCTAGAAGGGGAAAGGCACAAAATGGGGAAAGCAATTAAAAAGTGAGCAAGCAAACAAACTGAACTAGCAGGGCTTCAAGGCCAAAGGATAACGTGTACAGCCACATGATTCTTTTCCTGCATAATTTTCCCACCTTCCCTCCCAAAAACAGTCGCCAGTGGGAAGCTAGAATTACAAACAGTGGACGAGTTAGAAAAGCTGCCCATCAGCTCCATAGCAAGCAGTCTGTCTCTTCTCAGGATTCTAAGCCACCATAGCTACTTTTCCTGGGACGGGAGGGGGGAATTAGGCAGTTCAGCAAATGTGCAGCAGAACCTTGAGGGATGTTTCTTGAAGGTGAATGCAACTTTTCCCCCTAATGATGCATCCCTTTCCGCTAATTTTCAAGCTAGTGAGTCACACATTCCCCAGGAAGCTGCAGGCATTTTTCTGGTATCTTCACCTTAAACCTACCTATCACTACTTAGTGCCAGTGGATTAGACTTTAGCCCATAGCATTACCACCACCAAAACTTCTACGAAGTATTTGGGGTTGCCCCTTTTACTATGTCCAAGCTAGAGCTTCCCTTCTTGCCCCAATCTGGTATTTATTTTATATTCAAATACTGAGTGAAAATGTTTGTTTGTTTGTTTGTTTGTTTATTTATTTATTTATTTATTTATTTATTTATTTATTTATTTATTTATTTAAATACTTATATACCGCCCGTCTTCCAGAGGAACTCCGGACGGTTTACATCAGATAAAAACAATAACAAAAATAACAAATTAAGACATCATAATAAACAACAAAAGGAATCAATGGCAGGATGGCACGGTAAAGGGGGAAAATATTAACAGTCGCCAAACGCTTCACAAAAAAGCCAGGTCTTTAAGGCCTTTTTAAAGGCTGGCAGGGACTGTGCAAGGCGCAACTCACTCAGGAGATGGTTCCATAACACAGGGCCAGCCACAGAGAAGGCTCGGTTTTGGGTCACTGTTTTCAAAGCCTCCCTGGGCGTGGCCACCCAGAGTGAGTGCGCCCACGACATTGTAGCTGGTCGGGCCGCAGATGATCTTTGGGAGATTCGCTGTGCCAGGTATTCAGGTCCCAGGCCATGGAACGTGTTTTAAATTAAAACCAGGACCTTGAATCTTGTTCGAGATGCAATGGGTAGCCAATGCAAGCAGGCCAGTACTGGGGTGATGTGGTCGTATCAATGCACACCCGCCACCAGGCTGGCCACCACATTTTGCACCCACTGAAGTCGCCAAATAAGAGTCAAGGGCAACCCCATGTAGAGAGCATTGCAATAGTCTATTCTCAAGATCACCAGCGCTTGCACAACCATTCTCAGGGAGTCCTCATCCAGATACGGATGAATCTGGGCAATTTGACGAAGATGGAAAAAAGCGGCCCTGGACACGGCAGCCACCTGGGCCTCCATAGAGAGAACTGGGTCCAGTACCACACCCAGATTCCAGACACTGTCCACCAGCTGGAGGGAAACACCCTCCAGACTAGGGAGAGGACCTCCGTATCTGGAAGAGGGAGCCCCAAAGAACATAAGCTCGGTCTTCTCGGGATTGAGCTTGAGTCTGTTGGTCCTGGTCCATTCCATGACCGCATCCAGGCACAAGTAAAGGGTCTGTAGAGCCTCAACTGCAGAGGTGGAAAAGGAGAGATAGAGCTGTGTGTCATCAGTGTACTGATAACAGTAGACTCCAAAACTCCTAATGACCTCTGCCAACGGCCTCACATAGATGTTAAACAGCATGGGAGAGAAAACCGACCCCTGTGGAACACCACATGGGAGCATCCATGGGGCAGACAGCTCCCCCCCCAAGCTGCACACGCTGGGGGCGGTCCTCCAGGAAGGATCGGAACCACCTGAGCACAGTGCCCCCGATACCTATCCTGGAGAGCCGGTCCAGCAGGATACCATGGTCAATGGTATCAAAGGCCGCTGACAGATCCAGGAGGACCAACAGGGTAGAGCAACCCCTGTTGGCCCCCCCGGAGGAGGTCATCTTGCAGTGCTACCAAGACTGTCTCAGTTCCCCGACCTGGCCTGAACCCAGACTGGCATAGATCAAGGAGATGTTCTCCCTCCAGGAACGCCTGAAGCCGAACTGCGGCCACCCTCTCGATATTCTCCCTCCATGAACTCCAGAGCCGCACCAGTGAGCCCATCGCCGGCATGCACATTAAAGTTCCCAACCACCAAAAGGCGGGGGGATCTCAACAGAGCCGCCACGATGAACTCCGTGAGCTCTGGCAGGCATTGTGCAGGGTTGCAGGGAGCACGGTACCCTAGCACAATGCCAAATCTGTCCCGCTGACCCACCAATTTAGAGGCTTCTCCATCGTGGCCTTAGTGAAGCCACACAGATGGGTTTCCCAAGTGCCCTTGCGCAGAGGTCGGCCTTCCCTAGCAATAGGAAAGCTCGTTAGTCTCCTCCTACTCACACTGCACATGTGTGAGCGGGCTCCCGCCCAAACACCTCAGTTCCCTCTTACCGCCGTGCTAAGAGGTCGCATTTTCATTAGTCTCCTCATTTGCCTTTCTAGAAATTTCTTTACAGTTCCTGACTCGGTTTTTGGACTTTCGACTACTCTTTTGGATCTCCCTTCGGCTTTGGCTTTACGGACTGTTGTTTATGGTGCAACGCCCCCCCTTCAAGCACTGCGTTGGATGTAATGCAAAGATTCTTCACACAGACGGTCATCTTAAGTATCTCTATTGTTTGGGCGAATCCCATCAGCCTGAGTCCTGTCTCATTTGTAAAAACTTTGTGTCACAAACGCTCAAAAACTGTCGTTTTCGTCTAAACGCTTATTTGCTCGAGAAGGCTCTTCGCCCTGCTTTGATGGAATCTCGTGAGTCGTCCGCTGCTTCTCCTGCCAAAACTTCGACTTCGAAGAAGCAATCAAGACTTCCTTCTCTCTCTACGAAGAACTCTAAAAAAGACCTTCCTGTGCTGGAGCGTCACCGAAAATCCAAGCTGGAATCCAAGCTGGAACAGCAGTTTTGAAACATGATTCTTCTTCTTCGACTTCGAAGCCAACGCCGCCTCAGTCTTCAACTTCTTCGGAGGGCATCCTCGTTGAGTCGGAGCGCCCGTCGATTTCACCTCGGCTGAGGCCTGGTATGAACCGCTCTTTCCCTCAGACTCCTCTTCTGACTCTGAGGCCGAGCACCCTCCGGACATTTCTCTCATGTCCACACAATTTCAATCTGCTCCTTCGCTGCCCGAGCTGCTCCACCAGGCCCTTTCTGTTTCCACACCGTTATCGGCTTCTGCTCCGTTGCCCAACACCCAATCGGGACCCCCTCAGATGCCTTCTGTTGGGTCTTACCCGATGTCAGAGGGGACTTCCGTTCAGTCCGATTCGGCTGAATTCGTCCCTCAGCCAATACTGGAAAACTTGGCTTTGAAGGAGCTCAAGCTTCATTCCCATCGAAAACGGGATGTTGCTACCGAACAGCCTGTGCTGATTTCAGTTTCAGCTTCGACCGACCTTCGACCGTCTGCTCCAACTCTCCTTACTGAGAGCCACTCGACTCCAATTTGCACACCTACCTTGTCGGCTTCGATGCCTCCCGGCCTTTCCACGCCGGTTGGCCCTTCCATTCCTACTTCTCAACCTCAAGTCTCCTTCCACTCCGACGCCTTTCCTGCCTCAGCTATGCCTCCTGCTACATCTTTTCCGTCTCTGGCTTCGGTTTTTCCCACGTGGTCTCATGCTCTCTTCCAACAAGTAATGGCGGCCAGTCAGCCTCAACTTTCTCAGCCTCCTCATTTGCAACCGCCTGCGTTACCAGTCTCCCCTCCGTCTCTGCCTTCTGCTACTTTTGAACCACCCTCAGCTTCGACTTCTCAGCCTGCTTCTTCCACCGGCATTCCGACGACGGTCTCGGCACCTCTACTGCACCCTTTGCCGCCTAAGAAGAAAAAGCGTAAGCTTGCCACAGCTCCTTCGACAGATCAGGAGGCCCTTACCACGGTACCGACTCAGCCACCAAAATCTCCTCGTTCGGCTTCGATGACATTGCCTCCGTTGCCTAAGTTTTCACTTAAATTTGATGGTTCTCGATGGCTTCTTCAGTCTGACTCCCCTCCAACCCCTCAGCGTCCCCAAACCACCACTTCACCTGCTTCAGAGTCTCATACCTCCTCACTTTCAATGACAACAATGATGCTGACTCTTTACATTATGCCACCTCCCCTGACTCTGATGTGGAGGAGAAGTCGCCTTCTTCTTCTGAGGCTATGAGACACTACTCGGACTTTGTTCTCCACATGGCGAGATCCATCTATTTGCCCACCCACCATCCAAAGCCTCGGTTCACCGACCACATTTTTGTTAAAATCTCTTCGGATGATGCTTCTCCTATCCTTCTGGCCATTTTTCCTTCCTTCGTGGCTATGATTGAAGAGTCCTTCAAGAATATCGCCTCCTTGTCTGTTTCTAGGAAGATTGAAAACCTTTATCGAGTGCATGACGAAAAGGTTCCTTACCATTCCAAACATCCTGTGGCTAACTCTGTGGTTGTTGTTTCCTCTCAAACACAATCTCGTTCTAAGCAACTCCCCATTCCCCCCTCCAGAGAAGGGCGTAAGCTTGATAATTTGGGAAGAAACATCTAGAGTTTTGCTTCTCTTCTTCTAAAGATTGCCAACTATCAAGGCACCATGGGCGCGTATCAGGGTGAGCTGTTGGCTCATTTACACCCTCTTCTTGAACTGCTTCCTGAGGACAAGAGATCTGATGCTACTGTGCTTTTTGACGAGGCTATGGCACTGGCAGCTCAACAAATGCGCTCCTCACTCCATGCTTTTGATTGCACTTCTAAAGTCTTGGGTGCTGCTGTTACCCTCCGTTGCCATTCTTGGCTTCGCTCTACTGGTCTCTCTGAGGACCACAAAGCCTATATCGAGAGGTTGCCATTTGAGGGCGACAGCTTGTTTCACCCCTCAACGGATACAGTTATGGAGGATCGCCACAAAAAGCAAAACGCTGCAAAAAAGTTAAATGTGGTGCCCCAGCGTTCTCAACGTCCTTTACGTTTTCAGTCCAGATGTTACTCCTACCACTTCGGATCCCAGTCCTCCTTTGGTCGGCACCAATCCAGAGACCATTCTTCCCGTACCTCCAGCTTCTCTGCCTTCGCCCCCGGGAAAGGTAAAAAGCCCAAGTCTTCCTCTCCTCGGTTCCCCAAGTCATGGGACCGCAAGTTTAAAGAGGAATTCTGACCATCCTACTCCAATCCGTCTGGCTCCTTTCTTACCTCGCTGGCAGTCCATAACATCGGGCAAACTGGTGCTCTCCATCGTTGCCAGTGGCTACCGCTTAGACTTTACAGAACTGCCACAACTGGGACGGGTTTTACAGACTGTTCCAAGTCCCTGCCTTCTTCAAGAACTTGCCTCCCTTCTCGACAAAGGTGCCATCGAACCCGTCCATCCACGACTTTTCCACACAGGGTTCTTCTCAAGATACTTCACCGTGCCCAAAAAAGATGGAGGGCTCCACCCCATCATGGACTTAATGTGCTCTCAACCAACATCTGCACGTTCCCAAATTCCGTATGGTTACCCTCGAGAAGGTGATTCCATTTCTTTGAAGAGGGGATTGGTTTGGCGTGGTGGACCTCAAAGACGCTTACTTCCACATCACCATCCATCCTCAGCATCGCCGGTTTCTCATGTTCGCCATAGGCGATCTAGTTTACCAATACACGGCCCTCCCATTTGGTTTGGCCACCACTCCGAGAATTTTCACCAAGTGCATGGCGCCGGTGGCGGCCTACCTTCGCACTCGAGGAGTTGTGGTTTTCCCTTATTTAGACGACTGGCTAGTCATGGCAGACTCTCAACATTGACCCACCAGAGACATTCGTTTTGTCCTCAAAACATTGTCCAGTCTGGGACTTCAAATCAACAGGGAGAAGTCCATCCTCACTCCCTGTCAAGTTGTTCCTTACATAGGCACAATTTTGGATTCCATCCATGCCAAAGCATTCCCTCCTCAAGACCGTGTCTCAGCCATTTGCTCCCTCCTCCCCCGCTTTCAACCGGATGCCTTGGTTTCAGCGTTAACAGTGCAGCAGCTTCTGGGCTTCATGGTGTCGATGACATCTGTCTTGCCACTAGCGAGACTCAAGCTTCGACATCTTCAGGCTTGGTTCCTGTCTCAGTTCAACCCCATGACGGACCCTCCGGACAAGCCACTCCGTGTTCCCTCCCTCCTGCCTTATTCACTGGCCTGGTGGAATTCTTCCGCCAATCTGCTCGTGGGCCGCCCATTCCGGTCTCCCATCCCAACCATCCAAGTCAACACGGATGCCAGCAGCCTAGGATGGGGTGCGGTTTGACTGGATATGACCATTCACGACCTTTGGGCTCCTCAAGAGAAACTTCTTCACATCAATGTGCTAGAGCTCCTTGCCATTTTCAAGGCCTGCCGTGCTTTCCTTCCTCATCTTTCCGTGAATGTGGTGCTTCTGGTAACGGACAACTCCACTGCAATGCACTATATCAACAAGCAGGGAGGAACACACTCTCAACCTCTTCTGCAGTTGACTCTAGACTTTTGGGAATGGTGCATCGAACACAAGATTTGGCCCATTGCCATGCATCTCCCTGGGGAGGACAATGTCACAGCAGATTCTCTCAGCAGGCTTCAATCCGGTTCTCACGAGTGGGAGCTTCACCTTTCCATATTTCTTCAGCTATGCCACCACTGGGGTTCTCCTCAAATGGACCTTTTCGCCACCCAGGAGAACTCCAAATGTTTCCGTTTTTGTTCGAGGACGGGGATTGGTGCTGGATCCATGGGGGATGCTCTCTCACTTCCGTGGTCTTCCCTGTTCCTCTATGCGTTCCCACCTATTCCGCTTCTAACCAAGGTAATCAGCAAAATTTTCCAAGAGAGAGTGAATGTCATCCTGATAGCTCCCTGGTGGCCTCGCCAACCATGGTTCGCACCTCTTCTCCGGATGGCCAACTCTTACCGGCGCCTGCCTCTCCTGCCCAACCTCCCGTCCAGGGATCACAGCAGGATCTTTCACCCGGATCTTCATCGGCTCCAGCTGATGGCTTGGAGGATCACAATGACATAGACTCCATCCTCGCCTCTGCTAGGAAGCCGTCCACTTTATGTCTTTACCATTACAAGTGGAAGAGGTTTGTATCCTTTGCCAATCAACACCATTTCTCGTCTTTGGACCCTCCCTTGCAAGGTGTTCTTCAGTACCTTCTATCTCTGAAGAAATCCGGTCTCACTCTCTCTTCTCTGCGGGTGTACCTCTCTGCTATTGTTGCTCACCAGCCAGAATCCTCCCCTGCTGCTGCATTCTTCCGTCATCCTCGTCTGAAAGCTTTCCCCCATGGTCTCCGTAATACCTACCCGGACAGAAAGTCTGTTCCGCATCAGTGGTCGCTTTCCTTGGTCCTGCAAAAACTGATGTGTCCACCCTTTAAGCCTTTGGCTACCTGTGACCTTCGGCTTCTCTCCCTCAAAACTGCTTTTCTCTTGGCTATCACCTCTGCCAGATGGGTTAGCGAACTCTGTGCCCTCAGGTGTGATTCACCTTACCTACAGTTCTATAAGGACCGTGTCCTGGCTTACCCTGATGTTACTTTTCTGCCTAAAGTGGTTACTCCACTTCACCTCTCTCAGCCGCTTTCACTGCCAACCTTTTTTCCTAACCCTTCAACTCCTTTGGAAAAAGACTTGCATACTCTGGATGCGAGGCGTGCTCTTGCTTTTTATGTCTCTCGAACAGCTTCTTTCAGGAAAACTTCACGTTTATTTGTTTGTTATGATCCTAGTTCCAAAGGATCCCAAGTTTTGCCCCAGCGACTTTCTCACTGGGTTTCTTCTACCATTGAGTTGGCTTATCAGCTCGCCCAGTTGCCTGTGCCGGTGCCTATTCGTGCCCATTCCACCAGGGCGATGTCCTCGTCTGCTGCTTCTCTGAAAGGCATCCCTTTGGAGGACATCTGTAACTCAGCGACGTGGTCTACCCTGTCCACTTTCATGAAGCACTACCGGTTGGATGCCCAAGTGCGGTGTACTACTTCCTTCGGTAGAGCTGTTCTTTCAGTGGTGCTGGCGTGACGCCCTCCATCCTGTGAATATGCTTGTAATCACCCATCTGTGTGGCTTCACGAAGGCCACGATGGAGAAGAACCAGTTACTTACCTGTAAAGGTGGTTCTTCAAGTGGACCTTCGTGAAGCCACACAGCACCCGCCTGCCTCCCCTCATGCCGTCACGCCTTGGCTGGTATTTACCTGTCAAGCCGGCGGTCCGAGGGAACTGAGGTGTTTGGGCGGGAGCCTGCTCGCACATGCGCAGTGCTAGTGGGAGGAGACTTAACGAGCTTTCCTATTGCTAGGGAAGGCCGACCTCCACGCAAGGGCACTTGGGAAACCCATCTGTGTGGCTTCACGAAGGTCCACTCGAAGAACCACCTTTACAGGTAAGTAATTGGTTCATTCTAACTCCGGACTTACCAGTGTCGAGGCTCTGCTGATGGAAAGCGATTCCCTGTAGACTATGGCCACCCCACCCGACCCGACCCTCCAACCTGCCTACACCCTGCACGAGAAACCCAGGGGGGCACAGCTGGGAGAGAGAGGCCCCCCTCTGCTCCCACCCAGGTCTCAGTGAAGCAAGCCAGGGTGGGTTAACCAAGAGGCAGGACATGTTGGGGGTGCTGGTGGAATGGCTCCCAGAAACGTGGCAGTGAGTTGAGGGATCAGAACGGGGGACAGGCATCAATTGCCTGGCCCTAGTTCTTCTTACCCAACTAATCCGACAACTATCAGCCTATCTCTTTCTGCTACAACTTCTTCCCTCTGATATTACGTTGTCTTGTGTGATCTGGTCGTAATGCTTTCTACCTGTTGACTGGTTAAAATCTTTTGAGTTGTTCATACAATTACATTGCAACAAGAGCTTTTTTTTCTGAACAGACAAAAGGGTTTGTTTAGATAACATAAGTAAATGGTAGGAAGGGAAAGGTAGATTCTAGGGTATCACAGGTAAAAAATAAATAAAAGCACTGTAAAATAAAAATATAGTCTTCCATATTCAAATTCAGAATATCTACCTTCACAGACTACCTACGCAGCACTTTTTCAATCAGATTCCTTTTAGCTCTCTACAAGACAGCCTCTCATTAACTTGCTCTCTCTTCCACTACTTTCTACTTGATCCTTAGCAGACGCTTACTAACCCCTTTCAAAACAGAGTGACTCAGATCAACTGCCTCAGTGCCAAATCACACCAGCCAAACAACTCTTCACTCAGCAGTCTATCATCCATCTGCCAATCATCCCACCTCTCAGCCCTGTCCTGTATACTATTCAGATATTCACAGCCATTCAGCATAATGCTGTTATCAGTATTATTTACAGCTATACTATCATGACTGCCTAGCATGGGTAGAATTACCACAGGGAGTTTTTTGAAAGGCTAGCTTGTGGGGAAAACCAAGTCTGATTTATCCTTTAAGATGTGTGTTATCAACTAAGGAAGGAGTAAAGTCATCTAGAATAAGTAGTTCTTCAATATTGTTTCTTACATTTGCATTTGCCTTTTTCCATTTTCTTTCTGTGGATGGATTATTTGCCTTTAATTACAAAACAGTGGGCCGCCAGATCATGATGTTCCTGGTTGCATTTGCCGGCTTCTAAACATCAACATTGGCTGGCATCAGGCTTTTTACCTGCTTTCTCCTTCAGCTTATTTTACTGTGCATGTACCTTTTTTTAGAAGGACATATAGTCCCTATATAGATCAGTTTAGCCATACATAGCCCTGTCAAACAGCAGACACAGTACATGCAGTTATAACTGAAGATTCCTCCACTGAAAGGATGAATTGTGCTGCTGGTTGGGATAGCACAGATCATTCTAAAAACTGGCAAAGAGGGTGCTCACATTCCTGTAACAAGAGGTTGTGTGGTTGGCAGTGTTATGCCTCTGCTTGCCAGTCCTACCCCAGCAAGGAGAATTGTGTAGGCTTTGCCAGTATTAGATGTGAGGCACCCCTTTGAGTTGTCGCCCTTTTTAAAAAAGAATACAGTATGTATATTTGCTTGGGTGAACCTCTGTTTTTATTTAGTTAATTCCATCTACCCGTTAGCATCTCTCTCCCCTCATTATATATCAAACACATTTTACTTTTACTCCCCTAAAAAAAAATTCTCATGAGGATCAGGGAACAGCCAGAGTAACCTGGTTTATGGCACAGAGCATTGAAAGCAGGAAAGGAGAATTTCCACCAATGAAGGGGAGGCAGTTTCAGCAGTTTGTGCATGAAGGTTACAACCCTAGCCGGTTTAAGGAGAAAGTTGAAGTATAAATAAATAAATAAATAAATAAATAAATAAATAAATAAATAAATAAATAAATAAATAAATAAATAAATAAATAAATAAATAAATGTTGTGTGTATATGCACAGTATACACACACAACGAAATTCAGACACCCAGAGACCAGATTCAACATACACACACACACACACACACACACAAATCCCCAAACACTCTCACACACATTAAAAAAACCCTTCAACACACACACATACACAAATAAAACATTAATTAAAAGATACCGATCTCTGGAGTACCAAGCCGCTGCAAGTGCTTGCACCGCCATCTTGGAGCCATGGCTTTGTAGAATGTGTTTTAGTTGGGAGACACCAGTATTTTGTGTGCCCTAATTCAGTCCAACATGTACATTAAAATGAATAAAGATTTGGTGCAAGCTTGGTGACTGGCCTGTAGCAGAAACATTTAATGTCTATTTGGTTCAGTAGCCTGTCAGATAAAATATCTCTTGCTAAAATCATCCTTCCCACATCAAGATATTGTAGATTGGAGCTCCATTTTTTCTGTATTTTATCACAATATTGTACACTTAATAGAATAGTTAATTCTTCACTGCCTCTTGTAAGATTATTTCGCAGCAGCAGCCACACAAAAGATATGATACAGAAAAGATCAAAATGACTCCAGCTTGTTTAGCAGATTCAAAGAGGTCTGTGAGGCTTGAGACACAAGAGCATTCATTTAGCAGCTCAGAATGGTGACTAGATTTGCATCCAGGTAGATCAAAAGCAGTGGCAGCCTACAACATGCACATGGAAACAAGGCTGCAGCTATAGGAGCCCAACTGATGAATCCCAACAATACATCAGTTGAATCCCAGATCACATCAGGGAATAAAGGTAAAGGAATAGGAGAAAGAAATTTGGATTTTCTATTTATACCTTCTAGAAAGTCAATGATGACTTTTGGAAAGCTTGGGTGTGTTTATTAAATACATTCAGGGCCATAATTTGGTAACTCTAAATAAATTTCAAGGTCCTTATATGCTACCAGTGGAGATGGTCTCTAGGGAGAATCTTCTTCCTACGTACCTCCCCCAATCTCTGTCAATCATACGTTTAGAAAAAAAGTTCACATTGGCCTTTACTGTTGATATTATAGTGAAAGCAGGTAATAATATATTGTTCATAACTGATCTTTTTTTCCCCATCCCCGAGATGTAATGCTGGCTTAAATGACTCCTTGCTAACTTGTACTTGATAATTGTATTTTATAGGGGCGAAAGCCAAAAGAAAATGACACCTGCAATAAAATCGAAAGGTAAATATGTCACCATTTATCTTTAGTGAAGCAATCTGGCTTGCCATTCCCCACCCCATGCATGATTTTTAAGAAGTTAAAGGATAAATCCTTTAAAGGATCAGGCTCACAGTTCTGACTCTTATGCATAAAGCACTCCACAGTTTGGGTCCACATTACTTGTTGGAGTGTCTTTCCCCTGTGACAACTGCCCAGCCCGCCAGATGAGGCTGCTCCAGGTAGCCATCTCCAAGGAAGGCCCATAAATCCTCTCTGTGGGGTAGGACCTTTCTAATTTGTGGAATAAGCTCCTGGATGAGCTTTGCCTGTCCCTCTCCCGGTTGACATTTAAGATCCAATTGATCACATGGCTCTTCAGCGAGGCATTCCACCCCAACCCTGACTGAGTCGAGGCTAATTTTACAACTCCATCCTGTTATTGTTACCCTTATTTTATGATGTACTGTATTTTGTTTAGCATTATTTTTGCTCTGGTGTCTTTAGTTTTTACTTTTTTTGTGCGGTTTGTTTCTTTGTTTATTAGATGGTTTTAGCATGTTATTTATTATCTTATGTTTATATGTGAACCACCCAGAGTATTGCTCCAGCACTATTGGGTGTGAAATAATAAATAAAATAAAATAAAATAAAATAAATAATAAATCCAAGCATTGGTTTTGTTTCTCCTAATAACTACCCTGATAGAATCAAAGAATAATTGAGTTGGAAGGGGCCTGTAAGGCCACGGAGTTCTCCCTCCTGCTCAATGCAGGGATCAGAATCAAAGCAGATCTGACAGATGGTTGTCCGGTTTTCTCTTGAATGCCTCTCAGATACTCCTGAGAAGTCCACAAGCACAACTAGAAGGCTTCCATCCCCCATCATCATTGTCCACACTGAATTCAGAGTCTCTCCAAACAAAGCCATTATATTCTTCAACCCAGCTGTGGATATTCTAGAATGCATAAGGCACAGGGGTGGGAGGAGGGTTCATGGGGGAAGAACACATGAGTTGAGATAGGGAAGAGGGTCAAGAGGATATAAAAAAGAGGAATATCAGAAGAGAGGGGAAGGAGAAGGAGAAGGAGACATTGACAGAGGTCAGACTTCTTTGGAGCCAACCAAAGAAACCTTACAGGTCACTATTGCCCACCATCCATGGGACTTCCTGCTAGTTAGGTCCACACTGATGAAGGCAGGCTTCTTGGGGGTTCTTCCAGTAAGAGCTCTAATAGAGCAGGGGAGGATGTTGTTACCCACTCCAAGACATAGGTTTAAAAAGGTGAACTGATGAGCATCAGAGAAGTTGTCTGACTATGTTGCAGTTCCTGATGTTGGTCCTATTGTAACACATCTTGCCTTTGTTATGTATGGACTCAGTGGACCACTTGCTTTGCTCATGGAAGAGTTGGAGGATTAGGAATTTAGGAATATTTAAATGCCAGTTATTTTTATCTATAAAATAAATGTTTTTAATCTCTTTTTGTCCTGCCCCCCCTTTCCCCATCATCTAGCCTTCTGGGGTGATTCTGACGACAGCAACTCTGATATTGAAGCAGCTCTGCGTCCTCAAGTGCAGTGTTCACATGAAGAGGACTCTGATGACTTCTGTGACTGAAAGAGTTACACTAAAGTCAAATATGCAGTACAGAATAACAGTAGTATGACTGGACAAATTTTTTTTCAGGATGGGGTGACATGTTGTACTACTTTGGATATCTTTTTCCTGCTGGCCACCTCTCTCCTGGTTCCAGGTGTGTGTTTGTGGATGTGTATAATGTCCCTTAAGACATGGATTGTGGATAAAGTTGTTCCAACCTGAACAGCCCAAGGTTTCATTCTTTGCCTTGTTTGTCTGTCTGAAATATTTAGGATGATTTTGAAGCTGGGAAATGAGCCAACGTCCTTGAGTGATACACCACTGAACGTATATATTATTGTTCAGACAAGGTCTCAGCACATCATTAGGCAGGCTTAAACATAATATGCTCCTAAAATCTTCTTTGGGACTAAAATGCACACGCTGTTACCCATATATTTAGATTGTGAGATTTGAAGGAGAGAAATATTGGAGTTGTGGTCCAGACTGGGATTCTGATTGTGGGGGGAGGGTTTGTAATGGTTCTTCTTCACTGTAGTCTGCTCCCTGTCTGGGCCTATTATTTGCATCGGGAGAAGAACTACCATTTCATGGAACCCTTCTGTCAACACAAACAGTGGACATACATGGGGAGGAAGAAGGCAGAAAATTCACAGTCCTCATCACAGTTACATTCTGGATCATACTGTTCATTCTGCTGTAAATGCTAATTGTTTATATTTAGTAATTACATTTCATAATCATCTGCATGTCATATTTGTTTCAGCTCTTGGTTGGCAGCTGAGACATAGGCGCAAATGATTTTACTTAATAAATCAGTTTTATGTATGTGACTCAGTCATGTGACATATTGCACACTGGTTTTTGCTGGCATACCCTTGTGCAAGATACTATGAGTAACGTGCTTCTTGCTTGAAGAGATTCATTCAAGTCATTTTTTGAATGTATTGACTTGTATACAATATGTTGTTTTTTATATATTCTGAAGTCTAAGAATTTGTTATCAAATGCTGAAATACTGCAAATGTCTCCATTAGAAGAATGCTGATGTCATATTATGGCTCGATTCTTCCCACATCACCCCCACCCCGAGGTTAGGTTAATTTTATATTTTACTTGCAAGCTACCATACAAGTATTTGTGTTAATGGCTAGATCATTGTATGAGATTCATAGTCTATATATATAAAAATGTGAATGTTCATTTGTGCAAAATCTCTTAAAACTACAAAAAATCATCACTGATTGGTTTCAAATTTGGACACACCGTTACATTCACATATGCACATGTTTTTATATATAGATGTCACACCTGTGCCATCTGTTGGACGTAAAAACAACACACACTTTACAAAATATGTTACAAATGGAAAGCAAGCCTTGAGGTGGTGAGTTCCTGGGGCTGTAAGTTGGGAAAGGCTGCACAGTGGGGTCTCTCTCTCTCTTTGTGTGTGTGTGCGCGCGCGCGTGCGTGCACGCGTGCCCCATCACCAGCAGGCAATAAATAGATGTCACACCTCACATCTGTGAGATGCAAAAGCAACACACATTACTAAATATGTCACAAATGGAATGCAACCCTTGAGGTTGTGAGTTTCTGAGGCTGAACGTTGGGAAAAGCTGCGCAGTGGTGTGTATGTGTGTGTGCATGTGCACGACCCATCACCATCAGGCAATAAAAATCAATAACAGGAGGGGCAAAAATAACTCCCCACCTTGAGGGCCAGCTTCTTGGACAAGAGACAAAAAACTAAGACAGTGGGGAACAGAGCTCTTATGGAGCAGCAGGGAGGGAGGGAGATTGTGGCAGGAAGCCAGCAGTCATGACCCGGCAGCGAGGGATGAGCAGTGGCTGTGGAGAATAATGTCACTGAGCCCCGGCTCATGGCTCCTTGCTTCCCTTGCCCAGTCAATCTCCCACTTTTCCAAGCCCAGTAAATGCACAGGGCAAGTCAGGGGCTTGTCAAAGGGAGCCCAGGATGACTGTGGCAGGCAAAGGAGGCAAGGAAGAGGAACCAGAGGATGCAGGGGCGAGCTGCCTCTTCCTCAGCTCCATTCCCTGTTGCAGCCAGCCTTGGCTCCCATAACTTGCCCTGTGCATTTCCTGGGCTTGGAAAAGTGGGAGGCTGGGTGAGGGAAGAAAGGAGCCATGACCCTGGGGGCTCTCAATTAATGACCAACATCATAGAAGCAACGTTCTTGACAGGACCTTTCAAAGGTGAAGATGTCCTCATTCCTCACATTCCTATGATTCCAATGGATATGCCATTTCATTTTAAGAGATTGCAATTCCCAATTTGATTGGCATTTGCAATACTATTAACAAAGCTCAGGACCAGTCTTTAGAAATCTGCAGTTCACATCTAGAGACTGATCACTTCTTACCTGGACAATTATATGTTGCGTGTTCTAGAGTCTGCAAACCACACGATCTCTATATCTACACAGAAAATGGAATAACAACAAAAAATGTATATAACCACAAGCATTGTGAAATTAAACATATTAAAAACGTGCACTTTCTCTTTTCTTTTTCATTTAACCAGACTGAGATACAGCAATGCATGGACAGGTACAGTTAGTGAGCTAGTAAACATATTACAGACAGCCTATGAAGTATTACATCTGGATCCAGACACACTTATCCTGCAGTAAATAATTATACATCTCCTACAAAGAACAAGAGAAATTGGATGATAACATGTCTTTCATGTTAACTTGCTTAAATTGAACCCATGAAGCAGTAAATTGTATTCATCTTATTCCCGTGTACAGTTCTTCTTTTTCTGAACCCAGGACAACTTCATGTCATTGTCAAGGGTGTTTATCCAGCACTGTTTTAGATGTCCCCTTGGTCAGGATTTGCTGACCTCCAGAGTGAGGCTTTTTTGTTATTTTGGCCAGAGGTTCCTCATCACCATGCAAGCCGTGACCATACCACCATAGTTGAGTTTCTCTTTTTAAAGTTAAAGAAAAGTACAAGCTTCAAGTGGATAATATGCATTAGTGTTTCTTTTTATTTCTGTAACTTAAATAAACTCCATTGGTATTTTGAAACTTTAAAGCAGGCATCTGTCTTCATTTATTTATTAGTTCAGGCATAAATATTTTGGGAAATGGTGGCAGCGGAAAGAATCCAGGTCGCATCCAGGTGTTAATGTGTGGCAGGGGTTTGGAGAACTCAGGTTCACCACAAATTGGTGCCAAAGCGGTAGGATGATGACAAAAATCCAGTTTGCCTTATGAGAAAATAGACTGTGAAGAGAAATATCCAGTACACCCGTAGTTTTAAAAGCTGGATAAATAATACATGGACAGTCCTGAAGAAAAATAAGACTTCTTATGGAGAAGACAGTGGTGTGAGAGAGTCCTGTGAAGATTCCCTGATTAACTGGGTTAGGACTGGGAATTAGGGAAGTGTATCCTGATAAAAACATGAAAAGTTTTATTTTGGGGAAGCTTCTCGATCCATTTTAGGGAAACCCCCAATTTGAAAGGGAGTTCAGGCTCTGAAATGGCATTTTTTTACCTCAGGATTTCTGGGTGCCTGTCAGGTGTTCTGGTGCCAGTGCTCTGGTGTGAGAGTGGGTCTGGCTGAAAGCAGAAACTGAAGGGCAACGTGTAAAGAAATCTGAGGTGGTGAAGAAGATATATATTGTAGATGTAAAAAGAGAAACTACTGGTTGTATTTGGAAAACATACCCAAACAGAGATACCTATCTGTTATAAGGTTAAACAGCAGAGGAAAAAAAGCTGCTGAGGAAATCTGGGCAGTTTGCCAGGTGGACATTACAGTGTAACTGTCAAAAACTGTCAGCTCTTGAGGAAACTGATAACAAAGTAACAAAAGGGATTTAGCAGAGAAAAATCCTTGAGTATAAACAGCTTTTAAACACAAGGACTACTCATATATTTTTAACAACCTAAGGAAGATTTAATGCCTACAAATAAAAATAACAATGAGAAAATGGAGGCTCAGAGAGAAGCCTGGATGAACAACAGAATCTTGTCTGTAAGGGGTAAAATGGTGGCCCTCGGGAAGGCAGGTTCCCGCTAAAGTTCAGGAAATTAATAAAACACAAAAATTTGAGAGATGGAAAATTGAACAGAAATTTAAACTTAAACTAGAATTAGAAAAAGAGAAAGAAAGGAGCTGATTAAGGGCATTGGAAATGGACCAGGAGGCAAGACAAGCAGAAACTGAATTACAGTGGTACCTTGTATAACAGACAGCTTGTATAACAGAAAATTTGTACAACATAAAAAATTCCGGAGATAGGGGAAATTTGCATAACATAATTGCCTATGGGGAAAATCCGTACAACATAAAAATGGGATTACTCTGCTTTCAATGCATTCCTATGGGAATTCGTATAAAGGAAAATTTGCTTAACATAATTTCATTTGGAACGAATTAATTCCTTTATACAAGGTACCACTGTACAAGCTAAAGAAAGAGAAATTGAATTACAAGCTAGAGAAAGAGATAGAGAATTCCAGATAGAAATTAAGAAACTAGCTTCATTAGCTAATACCAGTAACAATTAAAATACAGAAGGGGGGGTCAGTTAAAATTGATATGAAGTGTCTTCCTAGTTATAAAAAAGGGGAACATGTAGAATCTTTCCTGATTTCTTTTGAGAGTGCATGTATGGATCTAGAAATTTCAGAACAGGAATATATAGTGTTCTGCTTATATACCGCCCCATACTACTACAAGTAGTCTCTGGGCGGTTTACAATTTTAATTACAGAGTGCAGGCTACACATTGCCCCCCCCCAGCAAGCTGGGTACTCATTTTACCGACCTCGGAAGGATGGAAGGTTGAGTGAACCTTGAGCCTGCTACCGGGGATTGAACCCAGGTCGTGAGCACAGTTTTACCTGCAGTACACGCATTTAACCACTGCACCACGAGGCTCTGAGCGCCACGAGGCGCTCCACAAATCAGTGATATTTTGTTGGAAATATATTCCCAATTGTCAACAGAAAACATGATGGACTATGGAGTTTTTAAAACACTGTGTTTACACGCATAGGAATAAATCCGGAACAGTTACAAAAATGTTTCCGTTCAGTTACAAAGTTGTCAGGAGAAATGTTTTCTGAATTGGGCTTTAGACTGACAAATGTACAGTTTTACCTTGTATAAAGGAATTAATTCATTCCAAATGAAATTATGTTAAGCTAATTTTACTTTATACAAATTTTTCATAGGAATGCACTGAAAATGGAGTAATCCCTAATCACGACCATTTTTATGTTGTATGGATTCACCCATGATTCTGTTAAGCAAATTTCCCCTATCTCCAGAATTTTTTATGTTGTACAGATTTTATGTTATACAAACAGTTTGATATACAAGGGTTCACTGTACTTGAGAAGTGGTTGGAACAAGAAAAAAATTGATTCTTTAGAAGGCCTGAAAAACATAATTGGACTGGAGCAATTCTATGCAATTTTAAACCATGATTTATGTTATCTAGTAAGAGATAAAAGCCCCCAAACAGTACAGCAAGCAGTTGAAATTGCAGACAATATCAAAGTTTTAAGAGACCCTAGGTTTTCTGAAGTAAGACTGGGTAGTAAAACTTGGGATGAAAATAGGAAGAATCCTCAGACAGAAAGAAACGTTTACAAACAGAAGCCATTTGAAGGAGATTCTAATAAAGAGCAAGCCTGTGAGAATGCTAACATG
Organism: Phrynocephalus versicolor; assembly: GCA_023846285.1. Taxonomy (NCBI): domain Eukaryota; kingdom Metazoa; phylum Chordata; class Lepidosauria; order Squamata; family Agamidae; genus Phrynocephalus; species Phrynocephalus versicolor. The sequence continues at coordinate 94,784,932 of JAHTLZ010000204.1, read as the reverse complement.
CATGTGGCTGAGAGTAAAAACGACAAAACTAATAATATAACTACAAAATCCATAATCTGTTATTCCTGTGGTGAAACAGGACATAAAAGTTTTTCATGTTCTAATACCAATGTTAAAAAAAACTTCCCCTCTATCAAAAAAAATATTTTATATTCAGAAACAGGATGAAAAGTCAGTGGTTAGACCAGATAGCGTAATGACTGCGGAGAAAAGAAATGAAAATTCAGATTTACCAGGGGCAAGAATAATTCACTGCTATTTTATCAATACAGGTGGAAAAAAAGAATTATATGGGACTAATACATTCCAGTTCGGAAGTCACTATTGCTAGGCCTGAAGTAATAAAACCCCAAAATATTTTGCAGAACAAGTGGATGTTAATCAGAGGAATTGGAAAGGAATTAGTAAAATTACAAGTGACCAGAGTAAGAATTCTGTTTAAATATTGGGAGAAATATTGGGAGGTTGGTATTTCGGATCAAATTCCAGCTATGTGCATAATTGCTATTGATGCTCTAGAGCAGGCCTGTCCAACAGGTAGACCGGGGGCTACCAGTAGCCCGTAAAGGGTTCAAAAGTAGCCCGCTGGCCATCAATAAAAAAGTGAGGGGATAAGTTCTCCATCCCTCCCTCCCCCATCCCAGGGGCCACCACTGCCCCAGCAAAGTTCTCAGACTGCCAGCCCATTGTCTCAGGTGAGTGGGGCAGTTCAAGGGCCATGGTGCAGTCCCCTGCTCGAGCTAGGTGCAAGGGAGCCATGTGCTTGGCCATGTGGGTTGCCCCTTGGAAGTGGTGATCTGTGTAAGCATGCATGAGCCCCCCTTGCACCCACCCACACCAGTTGGAGCAGGTGCAAGAGAAGTGTGTGCATGGTCAGCCTTCCCATAGGAATGCATTGAAATATGTTCCCTCCAGAACGGATTAACTGATTTTCAATGCATTCCTATGAGAAACCGCTGCTCTACTTACAATTTTTTTTTACGTATGAGCATGTGCTTGGAACGGATAAAATTTGTAAGTAGAGGTTTTAGTGTAGTAGCCCTCAGGCACTTTGCGCCAGAAAAAGTAGACCTCGGCCTGTTCAAAGTTGGACAGCCCTGCTCTAGAGCATGTACAGAGTGCATGCTGGATCAGGAAACCCAAGAGGGTACGGAAACTTGAAAATAAGAAAAATATTAATAATTGTGAAAAAAGGCCCTAAGTTCAAGAAATAAATCCAGAAAGACAGTCAGATACAGAGCTTGGCAAAAAGAGCAGTTTAACTGACATTAATGTCAGGTTGTGGCTGTTGAGGCAAAGCAGCAGCCTAAAGGCAGGATGGCAGAATCTTCTAAGGCTGTGGAGGAACATAGGCAACCAGTACAACCTGAACCATTTACATTAGAACTGAAAGTGCTGTATAAGGAGACAGATGTGAGGCCACAAGAGACAAATAATAATAGTACATGAAGAAATAGGGCCAGTTAAGGAAAACAGATTACAGATAAAGGAGATCACAACAATTTATTTATATTTTATATTTATTGTTGCATTTATATCCCGCCCATCTTCCCAAAGGGAACTCTGGGCGGCGAACATGGCTAAACAAGTCAGCAATACAAATAGGAAAACAATACAAAACAATAACAGTAAAATACAAAACCTACACACCAAACATGAATTAAAATAAACATACTAAAAGCAGAGGCGGAGCGCACCCTTGAGTTCTGGACTCGCCGCTGCTACCAAATTCAGCGAATTATCGATGGCGCATATTAAAAAAAAAGAAAAAAAAAAGAAAAAAAAAGAAAAAGGCTAAGCTAGGTCACCAAAGGCCTCGTGGAATAGGATGGTCTTCACCGCTTTACGAAAGGCCAGCAGGGACTCTGCTGAGCGCACTTCACTAGGTAGGGAGTTCCATAAGGATGGAGCGGCCACCGAGAAAGCCCGGTTCCGGGTGGAAGAACGCCTGGCTTCTCGGGGGGATGGAACCTGTAGCGAGTGCGCTCGCGCCTGCCGAACCGGTCGGGCCGATGTTGACCGCTGGACGATCCGCTCCGCCAGGTAGTCCGGACCCAGGCCATGGAGGGTTTTATAAACTAAAACCAGGACTTTGAATCTGATCCGGGAGGCAACGGGTAGCCAATGCAGCCGGGCCAGCACCGGGGTGATGCGGTCGAAACGACGCGCACCCGCCACCAGTCTGGCCGCTGCATTTTGCACCCGCTGCAGTCGCCGGAGGAGAGTCAAAGGCAACCCCATGTAGAGAGCGTTGCAGTAGTCCAGCCTCGAGATCACCAGTGCCTGCACCACTGTTCTCAGGGAGTCCCCGTCTAGGTAAGGGCGGATCTGGGCGATCTGGCGAAGATGAAAGAACGCGGTCCTGGCCACGGCCGCCACCTGGGCATCCAGGGACAAGGCCGGGTCCAGGATCACGCCCAGATTCCGAACCCTCTCCGCCAGTTGGAGGGAAACACCCTCCAGGCTGGGGAGGGGGCCCCCGTACCCAGACGGGGAGCTCCCAAAGAACATCACCTCGGTCTTCTCAGGGTTGAGTTTGAGCCTGTTGGCCCTGGTCCAGGCCATGACCGCCTCCAGACACTGGTCGAGGGACCGGACAGCTTCCACTGCAGAGGTGGAAAAACAGAGATAGAGCTGCGTGTCATCAGCGTACTGATGACAACGCAGCCCAAATCTCCTGATGACCCCCGCCAGCGGCCTTACATAGATGTTAAACAGCATGGGGGAGAGAGACGAGCCCTGCGGAACCCCACACGGGAGTGTCCACGGGGCCGACAACTCTCCCCCATGCTGCACATACTGGGGCCGGTCCTGGAGGAAGGACCGGAGCCAACTGCGAACAGTGCCCCCGATCCCCACCTCCAGGAGCCGGTCCAGTAGGATACTGTGGTCGACGGTATCAAAGGCCGCTGACAGATCCAGGAGAACCAACAGGGTAGAGCAACCCCTGTCGGCCGCCCGGATAAGGTCATCTTGCAGCGCGACCAGAGCTGTCTCGGTACCCCGGCCAGGCCTGAAGCCGGACTGGCAAGGATCAAGGCGCCGCTGTTCCTCCAAAAACGATTGAATCCGCACCGCGGCCACCCTCTCGATCACCTTGCCCATGAAGGGAACATTGGCTATTGGGCGGTAATTAGCCAATTGGTCCGCAGCCAATCCCGGTTTTTTCAAAATGGGCTTGACCACCGTCTCCTTAAAACGAGAGGGAAAAACCCCCTCGCTAAAGGAGGCGGTGGCGATGGCCGCAGCCCACTCGGGCATGCTCCCTCCGGCAGATTTGATTAGCCAAGATGGGCAAGGGTCGAAGGGGGTGGTCGCGGGGCGGCAGTGGGCGATAGCCCTGGAGGCTTCCAAAGGGGAAACAGGCCCAAACTCATCCATTTGAGGCGATCGAGGGGGTGAGGGGGCTGGGGATGGCGAGGGAGGGCTAGTGTCACTGGATACAAAGCCAGCACGGATGGCCTCTATTTTAGATCTAAAAAAGACTGCAAAGTTCTCACTACTGAAATCAGTAGGAGGAGGCCTGGCCAGACTAGGATTGGTGAGGTCCCGAACCACCCGGAAGAGTTCTGCCTGGCGGTTCGAGGCCTCACCAATTCTCAGGGAATAGAAAGATCTTTTAGATTCCCTGATCGCTCGCGAGTAGCGCCTAGTCTGGATCACAACAGCAGTCTTATTTATCGCTGTGCGGCTCTGTCTCCAGATGCTCTCCAGTCTCCTCCGTTCCTGCTTCATCGCCTTTAACTCCCCCGTGAACCACGGAGAAGCGCGGGCTCTGCCCCGGAGGAGACGCTTGGGGGCGATTCGGTCGACAGCGCCGGCAGCTGACTCAAACCATTGGTTGGCCAGGACTTCGGCCGAATCGTCAGCCAGACCACCAGAGAGCTCCCCAAAGGCTTCCCGAAACCGAGCCGGGTCGAGAAGCCTTCGGGGGCGAGCCCAAACAAGGGGCTGTTGGTCCCCGCGAGGGGGAGCCGCCATTGCTAGGGAAAAGGACAACAGGTGGTGATCTGACCATGACACGGGTGTGGGAACGATGTCCCGCACCTCCAGATTAGAATCCCCCGACATGGAGGTAAACACCAGATCCAGGGAATGCCCACTCCTGTGCGTAGGGCAAAAAACATGCTGGGATAGACTCATGGATGTCATGGTTTCCATGAATTCCAGAGCTGCACCGACGAGTTCACCATCGACATGCACGTTAAAGTCCCCGACGACCAGAAGCCGGGGGGACTTCAACAGCGCTGCCGCGATGAACTCCACGAGCTCTGGCAGGGATTGCGCTGGGTTGCGGGGAGCTCGGTAACCCAGTACAATGCCAAATCTATCCCGCTGTCCTACTAACAGGTGGAGGCATTCAAGCCCTGGAATCACCAATGTCGAGGCCCTGGTCACATGAAGCGATTCCCTATGTACAATGGCGACTCCTCCCCCCTTCTGACCCTCCAACCTGCCCACTCCCTGAACCAGGAACCCAGGAGGGCACAGCTGGGCGAGGGAAGCCCCACCCTCTGAGCCCACCCAGGTCTCCGTTATACAGGCCAGGTCGGCCCTGCTGTCAAAGATGGTATCGTAAATGACAGCGATCTTATTATGGACCGACCTGGCGTTGAGAAGGAGGCAGGACAGGTTGGAGGCTCTGGTGGAATGGCTCCCGGACACGTGGTGGTGAATCACGGGATCAGAACGCGGGACAGGCACAAGATGCCGGACCCTAGTTCTTCTTATCCGACTAATCCCATGATTCCTAGCGTAACGTCCACGACCCAACACGGTTGGTATATGAGTCCCTGCGGACATGGTGACCTAGCCGGGGAAGGGAGTGGAGGGAGGAAAAAAAAAAAAGAGGGGGCTTACAAATAACTTAACAATAAACTCAGAAACAACAATTACAATACAAGAATACAATGGGTTAACATATCAAATAAAGGCAGCTGCCAGAAAAAGGTGTCCTTAACTGGAGAGTGGAAGAGAATAGCCCAGGTGAGGCTAAGATAAGCTAATAAGTGTCAAGGACACTTCCAAGGCTAAGAGCCAGGCAGCATCTAACAGCTTTCCTGAGCCAAAAAACAAAAACAACAAAATAAACCCACACAAATAAGTAAATCACAGTAGCAAAATGAAAGCAACTAAATAATAAAACTAAATAAAATAAGTAAGTGAATAAAACAAAATAAAACAAAATAGGGGCGCCATAGCCCGGGCTTAGATGGAAAGGGAGGGGGGAGGGGGGAGCAGGCTCAGATGGAAAAATGGGGGGGCTGCGAGGGCCATGAAGGGCTAGAGCCTAGAGGGGATAGGCATATTAAGAGTGTTATAAGGGGGGGGGGGGGGAGGACAATGGATGTAAAATAGTGTCGGGTTCCCATAAGAGAATACTGCCCCCCACCCAACCCTATCCCCAACCCATGAGAGTCTCTAAGAAACTAAGGGACTAGTCCGTAAAGCATGGCCAGAGGTGGAAAACCGCCATGTAGGACTCAAGTCGGGGAGGGGAGGGAAATGCCGAAGCCCCTCAGCAGCAGCTACTCCGACAGCCGGTGGCCGACCTGCCACCCGAAACCGGTACCAGCAGGGCAGACGCTGGCGGCAAGGAGCAGCTGACAGTCGCTCCAAGAAAGTCAGCAACAAGCCGGCGGCCGAAGACTCCGCCCGAACGGCAAAGCCGGCTACCCGCCGGGATCTCCGAGATCGCCGGCGGCCGAATCGCCGCCCGAGCTCCGGGATCGGTAGCCAGCCGAAGCCGGCAACCGACCCGGCCGACAGGCCACCGGCGGCCGACCTGCCACCCGAACTCCACAGCTGGACCGAGACAGGGCGGATCCGAACGATCCGCTCAGCAGCCGCGCGGCATTGCGGGGGGAAAGAGACGCCGGCCGGGCGAATAGATGAAGCTCCGGCGTGCCGCCCAAAGCCCGCAGCAGCGTCCTCCGCCGCAGCAGCGTGTCCGTATGGGGTAAAGGAAGACTGTCCCTGGCCAGATGAAAGGAGGCAGGACCCCAGCGGACAGTGCACGGCCATGGCTCCGAAGCGCGGCAGACCGGAGAGGAGCCGAATGGCCATGGAACGCAGGTCCTCGGGTCCTCCAAGACAGCCGGGAGGGCGAGCCAGAGCACACCCAGGACCTCTCCGTAGGGCGAACCGAGGAGCAATCGACGGAGCGGTGGAAATCTCAGGTGGGTCGCGCAGAGAGGGAGGGAACGCTCAGCGGGTACGAAATCAGGATTCGGCGAGACCAGATGTCAGCGTCTCAGCGTCTCCGCGTCTCGGAGTAGAGGGTCCAGGGTGATGTTTAGTCTCCTGGATCAGCCGTTCAGACACCTTTTGTAGCCTGATTGAGCCCCTTTAGAACCCCTCTCAGACCCCTATGGTAAGCCCAGGCTGAGCCCAACAAAATTAGAAAAAAAGCATCGTACACGGCAGCGCTGCACCGAAAAAATTCAAAAACGCCAGGGTGCAGTGGACACGGGAGCAGCTGCCGGCCGCCATCTTTTGAATTCTGTTATAGGAAACAAAGAAACTAGAGTGATGACACCAAACAAACTTAAGTTACCAAAGGGAAGTGACCACAGTTTTAAATGTTTCAGTAAAGGTTTTAAAAGATATAAGAAAAGTACTGACAGGAATCTAGCCCAGAAGAAAATGGCTAGAGGTGCAAGGTTACTCAGAACAGAGCTGATTATGCATAAACAGGTAGACAGGGATGTCTCTTAAAAGTATTTAGAAATGAAGGGTGTCATTATGAGAGACATATATCATTTGAAGAACATCCAAAAGTCTAGAGTAAAAATTAAAAAGCATAGGTTAAGTCTGGAGAAAACTGAAGTGAAAACCCAACCAAAGATATCCAGTGAAAGTTTGGTGCATGTGTGGGCAATAGCAACGTTGTTGTTCATCTTGGGAGGCAGAAGTCTAAAAGCCACAGTAGCAGTATGGATGCTGGTACTGGCAGGGTGCAAAGTGTCAACATGGATCCAGTGTTGGAGAGTGGTGCCATTACTAAAGATGACATATGTATATAGACTGATCATCACACCAAGTCAGAGAAAATGCTGGTGAGACGTGATCCAGAACCATCATTTGAAAGATCGTCAAAATCCCTTTTCAAAGCAAGAAAGGTTTTTTCGGTGTTAATGAAATGGACTACAGTATAAAGAACTGTTTCAAAGTGATGGCAGTTCTAACCCAATGACTTAAGGATGGAATCAATTTCATGTGGACTGGATTTTTAATTGAATTGCTGTTGGAGATTGCCAAACATAACAGGTCATCGGTTGAAGAATGTGAAGATGGCAAAGAAAATGGCAATTATATAGTGTCTAGTTAAAGAATAATAAAATTGTATTAGAAATATAATGTGGAAACATGAGAAAACTGTGTTGAACAAATAAATACTTGTGAAACAGAATAATGTAAAAGAAAATAAATTGTAATGTATTTTGAAGTTACTACAGTAGAGTAAGGTAAAGTATTACAGTGGTACCTTGTATAAAGGAATTAATTCGTTCCAAATGAAATTATGTTAAGCAAATTTTCCTTTATACGAATTCCCATAGGAATGCATTGAAAGCAGAGTAATCCCATTTTTATGTTGTACGGATTTTCCCCATAGGCAATTATGTTATGCAAATTTCCCCTATCTCTGGAATTTTTTATGTTGTACAAATTTTCTGTTATACAAGCTGTCTGTTATACAAGGTACCACTGTAATTTAAAAAGTAAATGGTACAGTGTAATGTGATGCAATATTGATATGATGCAATGCAATATTGAAAATATTTTGGAAGTAAAAAGGTAAATTGTATTGAAACAAATGTAAGTATAAATGTAGTGTTATGAAATGAGTCTAGAAAGTAATGGAATGTAATTATAAAATGGAATGTGGATGGTATTTAAGATGTGAGAATTTGTATAATTACTGGTAGCAAGTGGGTATACTAGGTGGTAAGTATAGTTGAAAGATTAATTTTAAGTGAGCAAACTGTTTAGAAGTTTCCTCTCTTAAAATTAATTTGGTAAGTGGGGAGGAAATTGTAATGAAGCTAGGCTATAATAAATAAACTCCATTGTTACTTTGAAACTTTAAAGCAGGTGTCTGTCTTCATTTATTTATTAGTTCAGGCATAAATATTTTGGAAAATGGTGGCAGCAGAAAGAAACCAGGTCACATCCGGGTGTTAATGTGTGGCAGGGGTTTGGAGAACCTAGTTTTGCCACAGAGTGCTCCTTGTAGCGTTTAATGTTGTAAGATACCTCTTCTAATTCCCTGTTCTTAACTTGAATATATCTTAAACGTTTTGGGCTGTATATTGTATCTCATTATTGTAAGCCACCTTTGGTCCTTTCCCAAGGAGAAAGGTGGGGTAAAAATATTCTAAATAAATAAATAAATAAATAAATAAATAAATAAATAAATAAATAAATAAAAAGTCCTGTTTAAATGCTATAAACTGGCCCGAAGCCAGATTGAGCTGGATCCAGGTAGTTTATCTCATCCAGAAATATCTGGAGGTGTGAGGCACTAGAAATTTCTCCAAAAATGGGATGTTTGATATTGGTTGGTAATTGTTCAGTATTGCTGGATCTAAGGAGGGCTTTTTTAGCAGTAGTTTTACTATTGCCTCCTTTAAGCATGCCGGGATCCTACCCTGTTGCAAGGAGGCATAGGCATTCACTACTCTTCCTAACCAATCTGCTAGACCCTCTTTGGCAGCTTTTATGTGCCAGGAAGGGCAGGGGTCCAACAGACATGTGGTGGCCCTCATCTCCCCAAGGGTCCTGACCACATCCTCAGGCTATAGGAGCTGAAACTCATCCATTAATAGAAAAACTGTACTAAGATTGAATGGAAAATTTCCTCCATGTTTTGTACTGTGGCATTAGTTCTTTTCATGCAGAATTTACAAAAGGTTTGAATTTTGTACTTCCCAGAGGGCCCAGCCACTACATCTGAAATAACTTTTCTAAACCCTGCATTAATTTAAACGGAGGAATTTAAAAGGTGCTTACAAATTCCCCATTGATATTAAAAGGCCTTTACATCTAATGGTGTTTAAAAACTTAGACTGGCCCACTGTCTTTCCAACACTCACTTCATCTTTCTGCCCTCCTGACGAAAAAAGAAAAGCTGCCTTATGTCGATTACTGGATCCTTTTAACTTCTTATGAATAAATTTAAAAATCAATGACAAACTGGGACTTCCAGCAGTCCGAGTGTTCTGTGTTCCACCACGAAGTCTCTTGTGTCCTACATTCCAGAAAACCACGATTCTTAGCCCTCCCCTTTTTTTATTCCTTTGTCCGATTTTCTTTTTGATTTTGCTTTATCTTAGTTGCTCTGCACATGTATTGAGATTATGGCCATTTGATTTTCTCTATCTACTGTTTTTTGTTTTATTATTCGATTCGTACTTTATTCCTCTGTTAGCGTTTACATTCATGTCAATTTTGATTTGGGTGGGGGGTGTCCTTGTGTTTTCTACTTATATTCGCTGCTCGGTTTTGTGCGTCATCTCGTTGTACACCGCCCCGAGTGGCCTTCGGGCCAGATGGGTTTCTCGCGGTATAAAAAAAACAAATCAAACCACACCAAAAATGAATAAATACGAATACGATAACGAACATCAAAAACGAAGTATCCCAAGTTCGGTGTGTGTGTGGACGGCGGAGAACACTGTGGGACGCGAAATAACTACTGTCAATGGAACTGTAGCGAGAGTTAATCGCAAAGGGCAATGGAAACGGGGGTGACCCGTTCCGCACAGTCTCTCCCCCGGGGCTTCCTCGCAGATTTACTGGCACCGCCAAAGGGGGCAAAGCAACGCCTCCCCTTCTCCGGAGCCTCGCTCAGCTCCGCCCCTTTGCGCAACGTTGCCAGGTTTCGAGCGAGAAGCTCTACGTCACGAGCCACGTGACCGAAGGAGCCCGGACTTCCCTTTCCCGCCCAGCAGCCTGCCTTTCTTCTCCCCCCACATACACTCCCCCGTCAGGCTGAACCATGACCTGGTGACCCGGAACTTTTTTGGCCGCCCGCCGGTTTCCCCTTCCTGAGAGTTCGGCTGGCTGGCCCGAGGAGTGGTGGGAAGGGGCGATGGGGGTCCCCGCATTTTTCCGCTGGCTGAGCCGCAAGTACCCGTCCATCATCGTCTCGTGTACCGAGGAGAAGGTGAGGGAAAGGCGAACGGGGGCCCCATCTCGGCCCAGCCATGCTCCGCTCTGCCTTTCGGTCCGCGACAGTTAAGGCCGACGACGAGTGGGTCGGTGGGTGGCGGAAAAGGGGCTGCGGGGAGGGGTGGTGCTCTCGCAAGGCTTCCCGCGGCGGCGGGGGGTCCTCTGGTTGGTGTGTGGGTGGGGGGCGCTGCGCGTGCGCTCTGCAAAGGGCTCCCTCGCTCCCTGCACGTGCCGCTGCTGGGCACGCTGGACAGATTCGCAGCCCGATCCCGTAGCTTGTTGTCGCCTTAACTCAGGCCTGCCCAAACTTCGGCCCTCCAGATGTTTTGGACTGCAACTCCCACTGTCCTTTGCCATTGGCAATCTAAGCTTAGAATTCTGGGAGCTGTAGTCCAAAACATCAGGAGGGCCGAAGTTTGGGCAGCCCTGTCTTAACAGCACTGTTTGCTATTGGGTGTCTGTGCAGTGCTTACTGCGCCGGATGGCCTTATTATATGAGCCCCGGGGACGAACCAGCTATACCCCATGGCACCAGCGGCTCTTCCTGTTCTTCCAGGAGAGCTTCGTGAGCCCGATTTTGGCTGTACAACAACTTTGCAGAGCAGATGGGGGGTGATCCTGGAAGATGGGAGCAGAGAGAAAGTGGATTGTCAACTAAGGCTCAGTGGCTAAAAACATCATCTCGCAAGACCATTGTCCCTTGGACACGTTTGTTTTGTTATGTGAGATCGCAAGCCCCACTGGTAGATTTCTTAAAGCTAAATCTCTAAGCACAGTAGGTGGCTGTAGCAGAAACTCACCCGGATTCCATTGCAGTGGAGTGTTGTGTAAGTACTCCGGAAGGATCAACAGAAATGTGTGTACCTACCTAACTACTTACCTAATGTTTCTATTGATCCTTCAGGCAGCACCTACAGGTAACTCCTAACTGCATGTCCACATTTGTGTGTGCTGCTATTGTTTGAGTTGTGTAATCTATACTCAAGTTGAACATGTTACGAAGCATTTGTTTAAAAATATGGAGAGGTGATGGGAGAGTAAACGAGCAGTAGGTAAAAATAGGCTTAAGCAATCAATAACAATATAAAAGACTTTCAGTAGCAATTCATAACATGGAAGTAGCGGTTTCGCAAGTGCAGCAATTTGGTGTCTTATGCCTCCTTAAAGAGCTAACTAATATAAGGCGTTAGTAAAAATTAATCTTTTCTGCCATCTATTTCATCAAATATATGTTATCTCCTTAGGCAGATCTATATAAACATTCTGAGTGGAGATTGTGAAACACTGAAGTCCAGGAAAATTCAAAGACAGAAATTACTGACTATAGGCAAAGCTGAAGGAAGGTGCAGTCTCTCACATTCACAGGATGTCTAGCTTGAATATACCCTAGAATCTTGTAGGGTAATCTGACAACTTAATTGATATGGAAATGATTACTTACTAAACAAAAAACTTGTAAACCACTGTCTTGAAGAAAAATACTTTATTCCTATGTTTTTTAAACATTCTGGCGCCCTCCCCCTTTTCTGGGGGTGTGGGGAAAAAGTGGAATCAAAATTCAGTAAAGAAACACTTCATTTTGAGCTATGGTTCCCACAACCTCTTAGGATGAGCCTGTCTGTCTGGGTTCCTAGGACTTGTGATCCTAAACACTTAGATGATCAAATATCCATAATTTAAATATTTCCCATTTTACCTTAAACAACAAACATATTTGATTTTTCTCAAAGTGTTAAGGATTTTCTTATGAAAAGCAGAGAATCTTAGAATTTTGTTAAGTGTACTTTGTGTTTCTTGATGTAATGAGAACCATTGTTAGATCCAGAAGCTGCCACCATAGAATGCCAGGACACATAGATAGGTTTGCAACTACAGTAGGTCAATTCCCCCCCCCCCCCGCCTAAGATTTCACTTTCTCTTGGTTGAGTAGGAAAGGAGGACTGGATAGGATTCGGTAATGGGGCAGGGAGGCAGTTGAAGTGCTGAGGCATTAGGAAAAGGGCAACTGCAGTATTCCTTTCGTCATGAAGGGGAACAAGTCCATAGGATATTTGCAGCAGTCCTGTAGACTTTCTCATGCTTTATTTGGCTTCCTAACTTGCCCATCCCTCTTCTTCCTTCTCTGACTGTGCAACCAAAGTGATGGCAACAATGTCTCCACTAAGGCTTCTTCTTTCGCATTCCCTTCCCGTTTAATAAAACCCGATATAAAAAAACTCCAAAATTCCAAATCCCAACTTCCCTTGTGGCAACTCCATGGCAGAGCGGAGTCTTCCCTTCCCAACCTTTCCCTGACATCACTATTGGTTGTTGCCCTTCCTCAAAGGCTCCATGGGGGCTTTACTACAGATTCTTTGCAAGTCCACCCCCTGCCCCCCCCCACCTGGGAATAACCTCATTTAAGAAGCAGGTCATCATGGTCTTGTGTGGAGAGTGATGCTTCATGGTGACTTTCCCTTAAATCCTGTAACTGTCTCCCCTGGGCTGTTCAGCTCCTTTGATGGATATCCTCGTCGTGCTGCAAGCCTCCCAAAATGTTACCACCACATTATGTGATACAGTTTTGGCCTTCTGGATAAGAATTAAAGTTGTCTGAGGAAGATGCGAAGCAATGGGATTCCCATTGGGCCCCAGGGTTTCTGTGGCAGCAGTATAGGAAGGAGTCAGTGAAAGGAAGAATACAATTTTGAGTCCATCTTCCCAAAAGGAAGATAAAGAAACAGAGAAATGCATGGCACCCTTGGGCACTGTGTTGCACACATGTTGAGTCTTAATAGTCAACAAACAAAGCAAGAAAGGATTAAGAGGAAAATTTCTTGATTATAAAGTCAAGCTTATTGATAGCATATCTAGATTTCTTTCCTTGGTAGTCTCATCACTTGACTAGTGCTACATAGTGTTCATATTAAATCCAATAGAGTACTTCTCTGTGGAGTTTATTAATTTAAAATATTTATATGCCATCTTTCTCCTTGATTAGATCCAAGTCCGCCTACAGTATTAAGGAAAACAAAGTTAAAAACAAATAATAAATTATTACAATATTTTAAAAAGCATTAGAGAAATGTCCTATTCTTCTTTTTCAGTGTTTGTTTCACTTGGTGGTGGGGTCCGCTATTCTGTTTTGTGCTTTACAGTTTACATGGTTGTGGGCTAGGTCTGGGTGGACCCGGGACAACCTTATGTCATTGTCAAGGGTGTTCATCCAGCACTGTTTTGGTTGTCCCCTCAGTTGGGTTTTGCTGACCTCTAGGGTGAGACCCTTTTTGGCCAGAGTTTCCTAATGGGCACACAAGCAATGTCTGTACCAACATAGTTGGGTTTCATACATCTTGTTGGTGATTAATGGTACAATGCTGTATTTAAATCGGATGTCGTCATTGTGTACATGATGTGAGGCTGGAGATCCATCGCAGCATCTTTGTCTTCATGACACCAAGGTGAAGTTTGACTTCTTTAGTTGCTGGCCAACATTCCATGCCATAGAGCGCAACACATTGTATAATGGTATGATTTTAAAGCAAAGCAAAGTGTTCTGCTTATATACTGCCCCATAGCACTTCAAGCACTCTCTGGGCGGTTTACAATTTTTAATTATGCAGGCTACCCATTGCCCTCCACCCACCAGCAAGCTGGGTTCTCATTTTACAAACCTCAGAAGGATGGAAGGCTGAGTCAACCCTGAGCCAGCTACCTGGGACTGAACCCCATGTCGTGTGCACAGTTTTAGCTGCACTACAGGCATTTTTATTCACTGCGCCTCAAGGCTCCTTGATGATCTTTTTGTGGCACATGATGCTTGATGTCATGTGCCATTGTAGCCCGGCTCTGTTGTTCCTTGATATGACTTCACGAAAATGTTATGTTATAAGAAATGTCATATTGAACCTTATAATTAGTTCAATATTAAAAAAATTCAAGTACGACTTAGTTTTTATGTTTAGTTTTCAGCGTTCTCTGTGCATGTAGAAACCAATGTGACTCACTTTTGAATTTACAAGAATGTATCCCTGTTTCGGATCACCACATTTTTGTATTCACTCATACATCCTTGACTAGTTAAACTTCAGTTGCTTCACATCTGTCTGGCAAGTTGGTATTGAAGGTGCCACCAGAACTAATTTAATGACAGGTATTTTCAAGTGCCTTTCTTATCAGGAACTACAGCATTGTTGGAGATCAATGTATTGTAGAAGGACAGTCTTTAGCTTACCTTTCTATCACAGGCTAATTAAGTTTCATTTTTATTAGCTCTACTACGTCTACCAGTTAAATTATCTTGACAATGACTTATTTTAAGAGCTGCCCTTGATATCTTACTCAAGGCTCTTCTGATTCTAGTGTTACCATTTATTTTAGGATATTTAGAAATCTTTAGATTGCACTTTACTCTCTGAAGTATGTGAGAACAGCACTGTTGTGATTGTGCAGCTGTGGTAAAAATGGTCCGCCATCTTTTTTAAAATAGTGTTTTTTGAAATTTCTTTCTTTCTTTCTTTCTTTCTTTCTTTCTTTCTTTCTTTCTTTCTTTCTTTCTTTCTTTCTTTCTTTCTTTCTTTCTTTCTTTCTTTCTTTTGATAAATGGTTCTTGAGGGCATGCTATCACATCTTGGTGAAAAACAGATTGTTTTAGCCACAGATTGTAATTGCAGCCATGGATTGTGTTTTCACCTTTGTTTTAATATTCTTCCGCTCCTTTTGTACTGCTCTTTTGGGAAGAGCAGCTTAAGGAACAAGTGAGGGTTGCGGGCAAGATGTGAGGTGCAAAAGAGTCCAATGCTAAATTTTTCTGTGTTTATTCCTAGTTGTGTGGGCTGCTGTAATGCAGTCAGTCGTGTTAGATAGGCTGAATAGAAGTTGTTCCTCGAAGACAAGCATTAACAAACCATAATGCTCAGTTCGCCATGGGGAAGCTGGAAAATAATAGTTTTTCCCTGACCTATACTCAGTGAAATCGGCTTTTGGCTGTGTCCAGACCAAATTTGTGTGTGGCATAATTGCTGTTCTATTACTAACCTTCTTCAGTAACAAAGCAATGGGAAAACTGAAACTGAAAGTAAGACTATGGTTGCCAGTGTGCTTTCTTCCAAGTGCCTATATTCTTTTCTTGAAATTGTGCCATGTGTATTCTGATTTGTGTTATGTTCCTGTTCTCCTACTGTTTAGCCATCCTAATTCAATGGGCTCTGTAGTTTCACTTTAGATATTTAAATGCATTTCGTGGACTGAATGTTCAGTGCTATTACTCACTGTTTTGACTACCACTCACTACTGCTCCCCAAATTCACTTGTTTCAACTCTTTCTTCATAAAATCTGTATAAAAATGACTGTATTCTGCAGTAATAATAACTAATACAGTTTCGCTGAAATATGATAGTACCTTAAGGCAATCTTTAAGAAATATGATAAAATCAAAACATTTACCAGCCTGAAGATTCTGCCTTTTTTGTCATTCACCACAGTACTTCTCCTGATGTTGTTTTATTCAGGCCATCAGGACTGGTATTTCTTTTTGAAGTGTTTGCATTTTGCACACAAGCCTGCCTTAGCCATCAGTAGAGGAGCTTTATTAAAATGTCCCCAGACTGGGTCTCTTTTTTACGATTCACTGCCATTATAGGTTTTCTTCTTCAGAGAAAGAATAATATGATAAACCTACTATACACAAAAGATCCAGATACCTGTACAGTGGTACCTCTACTTACGAGTTTAATCCATTCCAAATGCATGCTCATAAGTCTAACAACTCATAAGTAGAGCAGCTGTATCTAAAAAATAAGAAAAATTGAAAAAAAATAAAAAAATTAAGTAGAGCAGACTGCATCTAAAATTTGTAAGGCAGCAGTTAAAACACCAATGGTTTTCTGCTCTTGCTTGTAAGTAGAGCCGCTCGTAAGTAGAGGCACCACTATACTTGGAGAGTACTCTGCTGAAATGGTTTCACTTTCATTTTTACTGTTGGCCCCTCCCTCCTCACACTTTGCTTTTTTGTGCAGATCAGTTCCACTTGGAACAATTTTCTTCATCAAGTCTTCATTGATTTCTGAAACTTAGGACTTAACAAGTAAGGGGTTGATTTGCAATGGAACAATGAGATTAAGGTCTTTCTAAAAAAAATGTCTCTTTAAGCAAGATTTTGGTGATCACTCATTATGTGATTGTATGTTTGTTATCCAGGAGCTTTGGGTGGCTGCTGTAGGTGGAAGGGAAGGAGCTGCTATAGGTTCCAACGAAGATGAGGAGGCTAAGGCTGACCACCTTAAAAGAGCTGGATGGATAAAACTATCTTCCTTGAGGCGAAGGTGCTCAGGGAGGAGGGTGGAGATGAGATCCACAGCACTCGCGGCAGAAGCCAAATAGGTTGAAGGTGCCAGCGAGAGTACATTGCGGATGCCCAAACCACCCCACCTGACTGGAAGTGACGCCTGAAGCCATCTGTCGTCATTCAGATCCGTATTTAGAAGAGTCGACAGGGTGTCCCTAATCAGTGAATCGATTACTACCAGGACCGAACTGTTGAAACAGGGTGTTGTGCATAGAAGATAGAGTAGCCAGGGAACCGCTAGGGCAGGGGTGTCCAAACTTTTTGCAAGAAGGGCCAGATTCGACGAGGTGAAAATGTGTGTGGGCCAACCATTCAGCCCCATTTGGCCCCCGGGCTGGACTTTGGACAAGTCTCTATAACATGCAAGGAGGCAGGGAGGATGCTGTAGCAATGGAGCCAGGGGCAGGTAGGCTGGGCAGGTGGCTGGGGGTGGTAGTGGACAGAGGCAGGGAGGGCAGGCAAACCGTAAAATGGCAAGCTGACACCTTCATCCGGTATGGGGAGGGGCCAGCTGGCAGGGATGCGTGACAGGCTGAGCCGGCGGGGAGAAGAGGCTGTGGGCAGATCTCTGTCTTTCTTGTTTGAGGGAACAATGCAGTACCAACCACTTCAGTGCCCAGAGTGTAAAAAGCTCACTAAACCGGCACTTAAGCAGCACCTCGGAAAATTGTGTGCTTATCTTGGGAAAAATCCCTTCAGCCTATGGAGTCTCAAGACCAGGTTGAGCGCTCTATCCCTTCGACATCATCTCCACCTCTAAAACAGAAAAAGACGAAGGGCTCTAAACCCTCAAAGCCTGCTACTTCGGCTGTTGGATACAAAGAAAACGAAATCTGCTCCCTCAACATCAAAATTGGAATAGAGACCATCTAAGACTGTTTCCAGCCTGGTTCCTTCAGCTCGGAACCTTGCGCCAACACTGATGGATTTACGACATTGAGATCAGGATGATCTCCCTTGTCAGCAGCTCCAGGCGCTGTCTCTGAGAATCGGCCATTCTACCCGGTGAGACAGTTCCATTGAGGAACTAACTGTGGTACAAGTGCCTCTTACAAGCCCTGGAATATCATCGGGCTCTTATCAGAAGCTTATGTCTTAGCCCATCGAGACTCAGCTACCTTCGCATCAATTCAGATGCCTAAGCCTCACTACCAGATGCCTGATACTGACACCAGGCATCATGCTGAAACACGATGTGATTCTCAACTACCTCGACATTGAGCTCATCCATCCAAACAAGTTCGACTTCAAGAGGAACCTCAATATGAGGAAACCTCCCCAATGCCAAAGAGGCAGTCTCGGCTTCGACATTGAGACGAACATTGCTCATATTATATCTATCATTCTTCACCTTCATCCTCTCCTCCTTGGTATCAAGACTGATTTGATGCCTATGCCGGTACTCTTACCGACCATACTCATTGACATCGACAATACATTCAGATCATTTCATGCTCCTCCGACAATGAACCTGTTGACATTGAGACAACGCAACACCAATCTAAGCGCAAATTACCTTCCATCCCCTCCCAACCACAGAAGCGATATTGACATTGTTCACCTTCGGTATCACCGGCTGCAGCAAAGCCTTCAATGTTGAAAAAGGCAGCTTTGACACTCAGGGCGGCCATCCATAATTTTTCTGCTCTTACCTTGCTACCTAGCCGTTCCTCTTGCGACCACCAGAGAGGACAGCCTTCTCAGCCTAGAGCTGACTTGCCAGCTTCTATGGATGAACCTCTTCCTTCTATCTCTCTGCCCTCTCTGATGTGAATGATGCCTCCCAATACACTCCGATGTCATCTCCACCTAACCTACCGACACCAGATTCAGATGTTGCTTGTACCCATCCACCATCACCATCAGAGGACTTCAGACTATATTCAAAGATGGTCCACAGAATAGCCGAAGTCGTGGACTTGGAAGTGCAACAGCCTGATACTGATGACTCTTGCATTTTTTTGACCATCTTAATAAAAATCAAACTCCTCCCTTGCAACTCAGCTTTATTTCATCACTTCTAAAATGAGTTAAGGCTGCATGGAATAAGCCATCATCAGCACCATTAATGACCAGACACATTGACAACTTGTATCGGACACATGGTGATGATACATCTTTTCTATCTGAGCATCATCTACCAAACTCACTTATTGTAGATGCAACACAAAACAGGACCAAGGGACGATCTGCCACTACTCCCAGCAATAAAGAAGGTTGCATGCTAGACCTCATTGGCAGACTACATTATTCATTAACCTCCTTCTCCCTCTGCCCATCTAGTTTTCTCTGTACAATGGAGGCATACAACCACAACCTCATGCAAAAGTTTCTCCCGTTTCTTAACTCCCTTCCGGATGATCAAAAGAACATGACTCTTTCCTATCATAATGAGGTGATGTCCCTCATTGACTATGAGATGATTGCATCTCGCCACGCTGCTGATGGACATCCAAGCAGATGGCATCTGCTGTCGATCTTAGAAGACACGCATGGCTAAGAACTGCCAGCATTCCAGGTGATTTTAGGAATAGAATGGAGGACACTCCCTTCAACAGTGAAGGCTTCTTTGCATCCACAACAGACGAGGCTCCTGATAACCTTATGAAAATTAGAAAGACTGTTTGCTCCTATAGTTACCAGGGCAATACCACAAGCCCTCCTTTCGCCACAACTCACAGCAATGCCGTAGACCATACTACTCTCAACAGCAGAGACACACAAGCCATTACAAACAACAATATACCAGTTCACCATACCAGTGCCAGGCTGGCCAGACTGGAAATCACCAACGCCAACCACCATGAAGCTTTGACTGAAAGGCCAAACCAATCCCCTCAACTATCTTCTACCTCCTGACATCCGACTGCAACCCTTTCTCCTAGCATTGGAACTGATAACATTCAATTCATGGGTCCTCACCATCACAGCTTCCGGCTATGCCATAGAATTTGACCACCTCCCTCCTTTGGGACAAATAATCATAACACCTCCTTCAGAAACTCTTTGGGAAGAAGTCAATATCCTACTCTACAAGAACACAATAGAAAAAGTCCTGGCAAACAACATCTGTGGATTTTATTCCCAATACCTTACTGTTCCAAAAAAGAATGGAGGATTACAACCCATTCTAGATCTCAGGGATCTAAATTTCTACATCAATCCAAAACGATTCCGGATGACGACCACTATTCTTCCTTTGTTCCAGCAAGGAGACTGGTTTGCAGTCGTAGATTTACAAGAAACTTATTTTCATATTTCCATAAGGGCAGATCACTGCAAATACTTAGATTCAGAATTGGGGTCATAACAATTCAAAGGCACTCCCCTTTGGACTCTCCACAGCCCCTTTGGTCTTTACAAAGTGCCTTGGCCTGATTGCAGCATTCCTCTGCCTCCACGGTGTCAATGTCTTCCCGTACCTGGATGATTGGCTCCTGGTGTCAACCTGATGGCAGACCAGCTCAGTTGTCGGAATTACGACAGCCACAAATGGCCACTCCTCTAATCTACCTTTCATCTCCTCTGTTGCTGGTGGGGCACTCCCCAAATTGATCTGTTTGCCACACAGACCAATTCCAAATGCAAGCAGTACTGCTCTCGAGCAGGCCTAGGATGCCTGTCACTAGGCGAAGCCTTTTCAGCTCTGTGGCTTCCCACCCTACTCTATGCCTTCGCTCCACTTCCATTCCTTCAGCAGACTATAGTAAAATATCAACCTCATTCATCTCACTCCATCCTGATTGCTCCATGGTGACCAAGCCAACCATGGTTTGTGGCGCTCCATGGCAGTCCATTACCTGCACTTGCCAAGGACTCTGGACCTGCTATCTCAATGTGACGACCACATCTTCCATCCCGACCTGGCATCTCTCCACCTCACGCCGTGGTTAATCCTCTATCGATAGATCAAGTCCTACAGAAAGCCCTTCACTGTCTTGCTTTATTCATACAAATGGAAAGCTTTCCTCTCGTTTGCATGTAAAAATAATTTTCAAACTAGTCCCACAACTCTGGATGTACAGTAGGACCTCATATCCGCTGATTCACCATCTGCGGATTCAGTTATCCGCAGCTGGCAATCAGCATGGAGGGTGCTGGGGGCAACAGCCCTTTTGCCCTCGGCAAGCTACCCCTCCTGCCGCTGGGCAGCACAGCAGACTGTGTGTCACAAAGGTGCAATCCTGCACTGCCCAGTCTGTCATCCAGTCAACTCAAATGGTTGCCCTAGGGTAAGTTGGGATGGTGGTAATGGAGGACTCACCATCGCAGCAGTTCTCCAGACACGGTAAAAAGCCCAGAGGGATAGTCCGCAGATGTACCCCGCTGGGGGAAATAGCTGGGGCTGCTGGGATCCCACGGAGGTGCTAGCTCATCCTGGCATTGGGGCTTGCTAATGGGGGCCGAGGGATGGCTTCTTTCAGTCCTCTGCTGCGGCAAGGCAAGCTGAGGTGCTCTGGCGCCAGGCTCCGTTCCTTCCCTCTTGCCTCCTTGGCGCTCCAGGCTGTAAACTGTCATATGGCTGCATCTGTTGCCACTGCTCTTCCCTTCCCTTCCTCACTCCTTTCCTCCCTCCCACTCCTTTTGCAATTGCAAAACGGAAGGGAAGGAGAGAGCAGCAGTGGCAGATGCAGCCATGTGGTGATTGCACAGCGTTCTCGGTGAGAGGGAAGGAGGGACACCCGGCACCAGAGCTCTCCGGCTTGCCTTGCCACAGTGGAGGGCTGCTGCTCTTTCCTTCCATTCCTTTTTGCAATTGCAAAAGGAGTGGGAATGAGTGAGTGAATGAGTGCTGCTTTTTCCTTCCCTACTCTTTTGTAACTGCAAAAGGAGTTGGAGGGAAGGAGCGAATGAGTGCGTTTTGGATAACAATTTTTTCAGGTAGCGAATTGACTTGCAGAATGAATTAAATTCATTATCCAATGTACCATGTATATTGGGATAGGGCAATGTTCCAAAATCATACCTTCTCAGCAGTGCTTCCTCTCTTCTTATCTGTTCTTGAAATGGAAGCCCAGACCTATCTTTTTAAAGGGCTTGATTTCAATTTGTTGTTTTTATAGTTTAGGGCAGTGGTTCCCAACCTGGGGGTCGGGACCACTTTGGGGGTCGAATGACCATTTCACAGGGGTCACCATGAACCAGTGAAAAAAAGGGCGCAAATGGCTTGGGTCTGAAGGAGGAGGGATTAGGAAAGGGGGGAAGTGAGTTACAGCTTGATAGGTTGGAGGGGATGTCAGTCAGTGGCCCCGAGGGCTGTGATTGGCTGAGGGTTGCCTGTAGAAGGAAGTTTTCTATGGCACCTGCGGCAGTGGCCTACCAAGGGGGGCTTCTGGCCTCTTCCAAGCAGGGCAAGGGGTCACCACAACATGAAGAACTGTATTAAAGGGTCGCAGTATTAGGAGGGTTGAGAACCACTGGTTTTGGGTAAGATCTAATGCAGAGGTTAGCTGATGCTCAGTGGCCTCAAAGGTTTCCTCTTGGACTCCCAAAACAAGATGGTGAAACTCTTGGAATATGCTAATGTTGGACAATCATGTGTGTAAATGTTAAGAAGTAATGGTGGCCGAATGCTGCCCTGTGGAAGCTTATTCCTTTGATTTCTTTGGCAACTGTGTCTCTTTTGAAATTCAACAAAGAATCTTTGGTTTTGAAGTAGAACAGCAACCGTTTCTGTAAGGAGGGTAAATATATGAAAAAATCATATATCACCATAGGGCTGACAAATACAACTCCAGTTACCCAAGGTGTTTCGAAATCATATTCTAGAATGCTGAGTTACAGCAAAGATTTGACCCATACAGCTCTTGCCAAGTCAACGGCCTGTCTGTTGGAATTAGAACAGGTTTAATTTTAGATAAGGTTGAGAAAAGTGAAATTATCAATTGATATAAGCATTATGTTATTAAAATATTAACAGTTCCTGACTGTGAATATCAGATGCACTTCCCTGGGAAAACAGGAGGTCTCATTGACCCATCTTCTCTGCAGCTAAGGGTTGGCATAACCGCAGAAGATAAGTTGCAGGAGTGCCAGTTTCCTGAAAGCGAATATTTTGTGGTTAGCTAGGGGTGGGAGGCAAGCCTAAGGTCAGGTCATTCTGGCTTTTGATGATCAACTGGGTATGAGCGAAGAAAACATGCAAGGAATGGCACGTGTAGCAAGAGATGGCACGTGTAGGATACGCAAGTTTGATGTCATAGGGAAGGGTATATAACAATGATGGAAGGCCATTTGGGCTCCTCTCCGGACCAGCATGCTTGATCCGATGGGTCAATTTAGGCTGTCCTGGAACCTGAAGCGAAAGGCTTAAGAATTCCTACCAATCATACATGAGCTTTGTGTACTACTTATTTGCCATATACTTGTTATATCCTTTCATTTCTGTATTTCTGTGTCTGTCTAATCAACTATTGAACTAACTCTTTGCATGGCTATTTTTGAGGAACCACCAATTCTTATCAGATGGTTTCATATAATTTGTTCAAAAACGTTTGTATAAGTGGTATAATAGGAAAATTGGCTTGCAGAGGGTGGTGGGGACTGAACGTTCTTTGCCTGGTTTCAGTATAGTGATTATTTTTGTCTTCTCCCATATTTTGGGAATCTGTTCACTCATCCAGCAGTTATTAAAGAGTTGAAGGAGTCATTCCTTTGTGTTTTGCCCAAAATATTTAATTTATTCAATTTGGGTATCAAGTACCAGTCCTTTGCTATTCCTGTATCTTCTTACGACTTCCTTTGTTTCCACCAGTATGCAGTAGAAAGTTCCTTGTGTTCACTTTGAAATATCTCTATGATGTTTTTGTTTTATTATCTGTTGGTTGGTTATCCTGGATAGGAGCAGTTGGTATGCTATTTGGTTTGGGGTTAAATTTGCATGCACTACTCTTTTGTTTGGATCATTATCCTACCCCCTACCCCACATAGTCTTAAAGCTTTCTGGCTGCTTTTCTCCATGTTAAGCCCTGTTATAGTGTATTCAGGAAATTGGTTTCTATCGCCCAGCTTTACTTTATGTTCTGTGAATGGATTGCCTTTGAAATGTAAAATATACGGTACTCAAAAGAAGCATGAGGCATGTGTTTCCAGAGTGAGACCTTGGGTGTAGTTGGTCTGACACCCTCCTGGAATGGAAGCATGAGACCACATGTTTGATCCTCTTGGTTTATTTGCTCTCCCTGGTTTGTTGTTATTTTAATTACTGGTATTGACTATTTATTTGGCTTTCATTGTAAAATGCCTAGAGTCCCTTGGGGGAAATCTGAGTGGTCTAGAAATGCAAAAATAAAATAAAATAAACACTCTAAAATAGAAGTTTCAAATTGATAGTTCTCTGGTTGAGAGTCAAACTGAAGCACTGTTGCATCTAACATTGGTGTAAACTATTCCCAGTTGGATTTTTTGAAAGTATACCTCTCACAAAATGGTATAGATTGAGGTTGGATGTACTGTAGTAGATTTGACATAAAATGGGTCAGTGTATGGGATTGGGTCAACTATGCTTCTAATGTGCTGTTAAACTCCAGGCACATTAACAAAAATTAGATCTGGATTGTAGTCTCTCTGCCATTTGGCATTCTTAGATTAATTGAGTAGTTCAGGGTCATGTATGAAGAGTTTAGGTATATGAGCAGTACAAGACTGTATTCCATGTGCTTGTGCCAGCTGTGTTTTTGAAGAGTTTTTATACCTGTGCCTCTTATTTGGTTTCTGCTATAATAACTGTCAGAATTACTCAGTGGTCTGAATTTCCTTGCCCTTGGTGTCATTTGTCATTTTGAATTAGGGGTTTAAAATGGTTATTCTCTTCCATTTGTTTCTTCTCATTAGCCCATTCTCTCATTGATATAAAGGTGGCCATTTTCATAGGTATATTGGTAAGAAGGTGTCTATAACTTCTGCTGAGAGCTGTGGCCATGCTGGCTAGGAATCATTTTTTCCAGCTTGTACTGTCTGATTTCCGTGCTTCCTTTAAAAACATGTAAATATTGTGATATTTTTCTGAGTTATGCACTTGGATTTCTTTCTATGTTTTTTTATAAATGTAATGTTAGACAGTTGTAGTACCAAAGAATGGATTGCTAGCTTTCACATTGCAATATCACTTGTAGTTTTGCTGCACTTCCTATATCAAATAAAAGAGACAATATTCCAGTGGGCAAGTGCTGACACCAATTAAATCTTAGTGTGCCTTTCCATGTCCTCATTTTTGCATTTTCTGCAATCTACATGATTTTTCTTTCGACTGAAATAACTCTATAAAGACTGCTATTCATTTTGCCATGCATCATTTGCAGCCTAAAGAATGTAATGGAGTCAAAATTCCTGTTGACACTAGCAAGCCGAATCCAAATGAAGTGGAATTCGATAACCTGTATTTGGATATGAATGGCATCATTCATCCTTGTACGCATCCGGAAGACAAGTGAGTGCCCCTTATACTTCTCCATGCACTGAACTATCCATACTTGGCTTATATATTGTTTGAATTGATAACACAATTCCTTACCTTGCAGGCCAGCGCCCAAAAATGAAGATGAAATGATGGTGGCCATTTTTGAGTATATTGACAGGCTTTTCAACATTGTGAGACCACGGCGGCTTCTCTACATGGCCATCGATGGTGTGGTTAGTACCGAAATATTTACTATCAAATTGTTCGCCAGCTGCTGTGGGACCATTCAGAGTAAACCTGTTTAGGGATACTAGTTTTTGGGGAGGCATTGACATCTTCCAGGAGAAAGTGTGTCTTTAAAATATGCTAATATTTATTTATTTATTTTTAAGTTTATATACCACATTAATTTTGCCAAGGGAACTCTGGTCGGTTTACAAACAGAGCAAAATAAACTATTAAAAATGCCACAAAATCAAATCAAATAATACACAACAAAAGAAAAGAGTCTGTCAAAGGGCACAAACAGATAATAACAGAAAACAGGAGATCACAAGGGACACAAACAGGCATTAGCGATTGCCATAAGCTTCTTTGAACAGCCAAGTTTGAAGGCTGTGAGGGATGCAGCCAGGCGGATCTCGCAGGGCAGTTTGTTCCATATGGTTGGGCCGACCACCGACAAGGCCCGATTGCGAGTCTCAACCTTATGGGCCTCACTGGGGGTGGCCACCCGAAGCGAGAAGGCCCATGAGGCTCTGGTGGGTCTGGCCAGCTCTGACCTTTGGGAGATGCTCTGACCTTTGGGATATATGTTGAAAATAAAATAGTTTTTTTTTACTGTGTTGTCGAAATTGGAAAGTTGGAGTGGGAGAGAGAAGAAGGGGGTTCCCTCTTGTGGAAGGATGAAAATTTTGGGGAAAGTTGAAGAAGTTTTTATTATTTATATTCACTACTAACTAAAATTCATATTTCTTTAGCAGCATGTATCATTCATAATGTTAATAGAATATGAAATTATATTATTTTATGTACTCTTGACATTTAAAATATGGAGGTCTCTTGTTTGGCTTATGCAGAATTTTGAATACAGTAATAACTTGGTTTAAGAGTGCTTCGCAAGACAAGCAAATATTTCTTCTAAATTTTGCTTTGATCAACAAGCAATGTCTTGATATACAAGCACTGGAATAGGTCACATGATCACAAGTGAGCCAGTAGTGGCTCTCCTTCCCTCTGCTAGATTGTGGGTGATTGCCTTGAACGTTCCATCTCAGGCAGCCTCCAAAGCAGAGAAAGGAGAGAGGAATAGAGATCTTCCTTGCACCAGCCATAAACATCTTCAAAGACGAGATCATGTTTGGGTTTTATTTTTCTCTATATTTATATTTTTGTTTAATTTGTTTTCAACATTTTTTTCTTATTTTTTTTAAACCATTTCTAGTCATGGGGAAGCTAGTCAAGTGTGTAAAGGGCTGCAAATTACACTTTATTATTGTCACTTTAAAAGTACAGAGTAAAATCCAGTTGTTAGTCCCAAGGAGAGAATATTCTTCAGCTAGGCACATAAACCATGGTGTGTACATGGACTTCTAGCCAACTTCTTTTGTGAGGTTTGGCATTTTGTGTGCACAGTATGTGGTTTATGGGACCCCAGAACAAATAATCTGAGTTCCCATTATTTCTTATGGGGAAATTTGCTTTGATATAAGAGTGTTTTGGTTTACCAGCATGTTTCTGGAACAAATTATGCTCATAAACCAAGGTATTACTGTATGTACTAAATGAAAGAGGGAACTCAAATGGTTGTATTGCATGCACTGCAATACAACCAGCAATGTTCCTTTTGTTCTGATAGCAGTAATGACTTGATGTAGAAATGCCTCTTGTATTTTAGTGTTGTTGTTGTGTGTGTATAGTATCTGCAGGAAGTATAGTTCTCTGATCCTGTAGACAGCCTTACAAATCTTTATGTTGCACTATTCGTGCTGTTTTAAGTGAGTAAAATCTTGACTTAAAATCATTTTGTGCACTTCAAAAGAGAAATATGTTGTTGGAACATTTTCCTAAGCTCCCAGAACTCTCTAATTTTCCACTAGTAAAAAACGTCTTGGGAAGAAATGTGCGGGGCCAACTGTGGTTGTTGTTTCTTTCTTACCCTTTTCTGATTGCCGGATGTTTCTCTTGTGTGGTGTTACAGAATCAAAACCTTTGCAACAATTACAGTGTTCTTTGATGACCAGAGAAAGTTTTCTCATTTAGAAATAAAGTGTCATCTTCAACGGTCTGGTGCAGACGTCCTAGATTTAATGCAAGGAGGACAATTAAATTTAAAGAAAAAGAAAAAAGTTAACAGTAAGTTTGTTCTTCCAGGCTCCCCGTGCAAAAATGAACCAACAAAGGTCTAGAAGGTTCAGAGCATCAAAAGAAGGGGTTGAAAGTGCAGAAGAGAAACAGAGAATAAGACAAGAAATCTTGGGGAAAGGTATATAAATATGCATATATATATATTTCTTTCTCTGTCTGGTGTATGCTAGTAACGTGTGTCTGTAAAGTTATTTCATAGGAAACGTATATTATTCTTAGGAAAAAAAACAAGTATTTAAGATAGCAGTTGATTTGCCGGGGATTAAAAAAAAGGCTGATACACATGTTTGAATTTTGATTGAATAAAATGATACTATCTGTATAGTCAATATTGTGTATACAATTTGGCTTCTTCACATGTAGGGAAGCTGGATTTTGTTACACAGGCACAAAATTCAGGTGTGGATAGCCTTTTAAAAAAAAGAAATTAGTTTCTTGCCTTTGCTATTATAAAGATGTGCTTGAAACTAAATGAACCATGCATAGTAAAATTAGAAGAAGTACTGAGTAAGATTTCTTGTAGTCCATGTACTCAGGTTTGCATATTTCCTTGCCTTGATAGGTATCTGGCAGAAGCAGAGTTGTGTTGTCTGAAAGGCCATGCCCAATGAGTTTGTTCACAATAGCTCATAATTTATATTTAGAACTCAAATTGCAATTCTGTGGATGCTTATTGACAGTGACTGGGAAAAGGCTCCAATAACTGAGGTGGCCTCTCAGTGAAGCTGCACAGGTTATTATGGATTTAAATATGAGTTCTGGCAGAACAGCTTTCTTGATACTTCTACCTCAAAACTATCTTTATCAAGGTAGAGTTTTCAGCTCTGTTATGCTATTTCCTCCCCAAAAAGGTGGATATCTTCCCCCGGAAGAAGTAAAAGAACGATTTGACAGCAATTGCATTACTCCAGTAAGTATTCTTAGGCTTACTCTTTAAATTGGGCTGAACACTTTAAATCCAGTTGGTTGTCTCATCAGCAGAGCTGAAGAATCAATTTGTAACTGGCACATAAACAATATATATAAACCCCATTTATTCAGTTGATGTATTCTGCTTTGATGATGAATTCTACGCCATTGGGTTGCTCATTTTAACAACTTTGCCTACAGTAACACTTGGACTGGGAGGGAACAGGACTTGTACAACAACCTGCTCTTTTCATTGTTGTATAATAAAGCATTGGGGTTTAGGGCATTTCATAAATAGGAGGTAAGATGTTCATTCTAATGTTCATATTCTTTGTGCAAATGGTCATTATAAATTGTCAGATTTATAAAAGTCTTAAAAGCTGCTGTATCAATTTGAGTGTCATCATTATCCGTTTGTGAGAAATGTACACTGCTGTTATTCTTCTAGGTGAGATGGAAGATTGTTGTTCTCTTTTTCTTTGAAAAGAATAAAAGTCACCTAAGATGTGATGTAGGAAGAGTAGGAACTCCTGCCTCTTCTGTAACACATTTGATGTAAAGTTGAATAACTTGTAGCATTTGGTAAAATTTGAATGTACAGTTTCATCCAGATTATTAGGTATATTTTTTTCAGAGTCTGTTTGCTTTTTTGGTTGCAATATATGTTATATACATGACTGTGTGTATAAAATGTGTGTGAGAGAGAGATAAACTGACTTTGTACATAAGGAGGTGTGTGTGTATGTAATTTGCTGTATATCTGCTGTTATTTTGTGTTGAGTTTCATGTTCTTACAACATATCCAGTTGCAGTGATTATGAGTGATTTCAATATTTTGGACCACAATACTCTGCTTAAAAATCACTCTGCTTAAAAATCACAGTAATAAAAGTAGTGATAAAACGATAACAATGCTACTCAAGCATGTAGCCTGCAATGCAAATCTAAATTATCTGCTGCACTCCTGTTCTTTAGGGAACAGAGTTTATGGACAACCTTGCCAAGTGTCTTCGCTATTATATTGCTGATCGTTTGAATAATGATCCAGGGTGGAAAAATTTAATGGTAAGTTTTGTTCTCATTATGTCCAAGTAAATGGATCTCATCTTGTACTTAACTTTAGTTTTCAAATATACTTTTAAAAGCAGGTGGGTTGCAAAATGAAAGGGCTACATTGAAAATGGATAACTGCACAGTAATCTTAAACTGATGCCTAGGATCTACAAAACTGTTCAGCCATGTTGCCTAATTTAGCAGGTAAAGCCTTTATGAGAACTGACTGCTCCTTCAGATGTTATTGGATTGATGATCCATTCAGCCTTAGTTAGTATACTGTAGCTGATGACGAAGAATGACAGGAGTTGCAGTCTGACAATTACAGGGAGGGCATAGACTCCTCATCCTTCATATAACTTGGAAACCTAGGAATACTTTTTTCATTATTTCTTAATGTCATATTACCTTTAAAACATGCTCAGTTTCAGAAACAATTTGGCAGGGGTTTGACAAAGCAAGCAGAGGAAATTATGTGATTGGACTTATCGGTTTTGAAAACAAAAACTGTTGTGTTTTGAAAAATTAAGTGCCAAGTTGAACGGTATGGACTATTTTATCTTCTTGGAGTGGGAAGATCTGCCCACATACATGGTGGTACCTACAAAGAAGAAGTCCATGTTAGGATTCCCTCATACAGCCTGCTCTACAGCTGACAGATTTAGCAGTGGGCAGTAGGATCCCAGAAGCATCGTCTAGTAGTACTGTGGTCTCAGTCCTGACTTGCTGAACAAAGCATAGGGCAGGAGGCTTTAACGGCTGGCCCTTCATAGCTGCAAGGAAATGATGTATATACAGTACCTCGCTGAGTCTGTGAAGATTCTCAGTCATCCAGGTGAGTTTATCTGGAAGTTGAGTCATGGCTACTGGACTTCTTTTTGAGAGATAAGAAACGTTTCGCTATTCATCCAAACAGCTTCGTCCGACGAAGCTGTTTG
>JAHTLZ010000204.1:94683975-94749819 GCA_023846285.1 Phrynocephalus versicolor | reverse complement strand
GCTAACTATTCACAAGCAGTAGAAGGTAATACTAATAGAGGCTCTTTCATGGACCGTGGAAGTGACTCTCAAAGTAGCTTGTAGTATAATGCATGGAAAAAGATCTTGATAGACCACTTCTCATAGCTTTATATCTTGTTAAGACAGTGTAAAGCAAAACAAGTGAAGATGAGATCCTACCGGTTTGAAAGCACTCAAATTAACTACTAGGGAAGTGTTAGAGATAAGTATGAGAAGTTCCATTGCTAATGGAGCAGCTGAATTAAACTGAAATGTCATCTAGTTGCTGGTATGCACATAGGTAAAAGGGGTGTCTGATATTGCATGTCACATATAACTGGAATGTGGAATATCAAAAATATCAGGGAAAGCTCAGAATTGTAAAGCAAGAATAGAAACAGTTAAACTTTGTGTGAGGAAACTAAAGTGAGCGAGTCTGAAGATTCTCAGTCATCTGGAAGTTGAGTCATGGCAACGGGACTTCTTTTTCTTGAGAGATGGAAATGTTTCGCTGCTCATCCAAACAGCTTCATCAGTCTGAAGAAAGCTAGAGTTGCAAGTCCTCCATTTTGTAGTACACCTGCAGTAACCAAAAGACAAGAGAGTGCAGGTGGGGTTTGTGCCTAGGTGGGAGAGAGCAGGTAGCCAAGAGTGAGCGAGTGAGCGAGAGCCAGGCAGGCACTGGGGGGCCGAAGGGACAAGACCGAGTGGAGCTCAGCGGCCTGAGATGGGTAGGGCGACAGGGCTCCCAGTTATTGCAAGAGGTGCCAGTAGGAGGGGAAGGGAAGGGAAAGAGAGGCAAGAGGTAGGGCTGCTAGCTAGGAAGGCAGGCAAGCAAGCAAGCAAGCAAGAAGGCAGGAGGATCGCGGGACAGCGGATGGGTTTCTCCACCTGCAGCTGCGGCTGCTGTTGTCTGCTGCAGCTGCCAAGAGAGATCTCGGTGTTTTTCGACCAAGGTGCGCCACTGCATCACCTGGTCTGCTGCTTGGCCGGACACACCCCTGGCCATTCAAGCTTACTCAGCAGTGCAGCAGCACACCTAGTGCAGCAGGTCCACAGCCTGGGAAGCTTGAATGGCTGCAGGCACCCCACTCCCACCCCGCTGATTGCAAACCATGGATAACTGAATCCGTGGGTGGTGAATCAGTGGATACAGGGGTGCTACTGTACAGTGCATATGGATGTTGGAGAGCAAAAAAAAGGAGGAGGAGGATGGCAAATCATAGACAACACAGCAAAATCAGGCATGTATAGTGCTTAAGATACTCACATGAGAGTAAACATCATTAAGCATAATGGCATTTACTCGGGTAATCGGGAACTGCTGTAAAATTAATTTTGCTAAAAATTTCACTTTGATGTTTGAAGCTGCAATTCTTAAAACACTTCAGAAGAAGAACCCTTGGCAATTTTGAAGGCCTTGCTTTTGAGTCAGCATACATAGAACTGAATTGCAAGAGAAATTATCTTAAAGTACATATGTAAATAATGCATAATTTATTTCTTGGCAGCATGATCAATTTGCAGATTGTCCTCCTGGTATGGAACAAGAATTTATTTTTATTCGTTTATGTGTTCTGAAAGAAGTAAGTATATACATATTTGTTTTATTTCTTTAATTATGCATCCCACTGTCCATCACAGGAATATAGGACTGTCAATATTCTCTATAAAAGATATTTAAAATTATAACTCCTAAATACATAAAAAGTACAGGCAGCAAAATAACTAAAACATTTGCCTTCTCCTCTTAGGGCTGTACAACTTTTTAAATCTACACTGATGCTTGAATAATAGCAGTTTGGGGCAACTAGGTGGGAGTACCAGTAGCTGGGGCAGCAATACCAATGTCCTGCAATGTGTGGCTGCATATTGACCACACTACTCGGTGGCACCATCCTATCCAGTCTTAAATCATGAGTGAGGGTGCACCTATACCATGAGAAAAATGCATATTCACTTACTGTTAAGTCTCACCTGGGAATTCAGATTTTCCTGGGTTCATTTGAATTAACTGACCACACAGGAAGATAAAAGGAAATTGACTAAAACAGCTTGTCAATATAGCTCTCCTGTATACCTCCTGATTTTCAGGGGGCTTAGCTACAGGAGAGCATAAACAAGGACTGGACAACAATTTCCTTGTCTCATTTCCTCCTTTCACATTCTTTTTCTCTCTTGTTCTTTCGTTCTCCCTCTCTCTCTCCCCCCCCCCTCCCTCCCCTCTTTGTGTGTGAAGGCACAAAGGCATTATTGTGCCTGGAGGTGCTGGCAAAGAGCAAACTGTGTGCAAAATCACACTTTTCTGCATCAGTTCAAACAATCACACTACCTGAACCAATGCAAATGGATCAACTGTGAGAAAAAGTAAAAGTCACAGTGGTGAAGTAAAAAATTTTGAGTTTCTTGAGTGGAAACTCCAGGCTGGTTTGCATTTGCTTTTACATCATGTGGTCAACAGAAAAAAGTGATTGGCCTAATCCTGTAGCATTTCTTGCTTTTTATATCAATTTAGTCACACCCTAAGTCAGTACTGGGAAATGTAGGCCTCCCAAGTAGCAGGGAGTTGAGCTAGGTTCCTAGGTTTTTGTTCTAGTGCTATGATTGGGATGTGGTAGAGTACTGTATGACCCCCATATCTGCTGGGGATCCGTTCTGGTATACCCACCCCTGCGTGGATACAGAAATCTGCAGATAAGAGTTAACACTGTTATCCGGGGTGGCACTGGTGGCAAGGATGGGAGGTCCACCCCTGCCCTTACCGCCAGGCCAGCTCCGGCTGCCTCCTCAGCAGTTGTTGCGGTGGTGGCGGCAGCGGGAGAGTCGCCTGTGTGGCCCGCAGGTTCCCGTCTGCAATATTTCTGGTGGTGGTGGTGGAAGAGGCACTTGGTGGACCTGTGGATGCCGGTGTGCACCTCTTCTGCCGCCGCCACTGATGTTGCAGGCAGGTGCCTGTAGGCTCTGCAGGCACCTCTTCTGCTGCCACCATCTATGTTCCAGGCGGATGGTGCGAGACCTCTTACACCATCACCACCAATGTTCTGCCACCACCACTTGCCATCCGTGGATAACTGAATCTGCAGATGGTGACTCAGCGGATATGGGGGTACTACTGTATGTCAAAACAGTGGCAAAAATCTTTTGCCATTGCTTTTAATAGCTTAAGATAAAAGCTTTCTGTATGTGAAATAAGCCTGCCATTGTGCATAATGACCCCAAGCCCCATTTTCGGGTCTGGTATTAAGAAAAAATAGCTGCTGAAAACAGAGAGTGTGCTCAAGTCAAGTGATCTAGAGGACCAGGAGAATGGGAACATTTAACTTATGCAGAACTACCAGATGAGAGTTCAGAAGCACAGCACTTGTTTTGTTGTTGTTTAAGTGGGAGATGTTGTGTCTTTATAGTACCTTTGTCAGTCGCTTGGGAGCACTGTTTACATTCCTTCTGGAGATCTGTTTTTGTTTGTTTATTTGATTGATTGTCTACCCTACCCCATTATTGTAAAAGCGCTCTGGACAGTTTACAAGTTTTACCTTTAGAATCTATTGAAAGGTTTCTTGATGGCCTAGTCCAGTGATGGCAAACCTTCGGCACTCCATTTGTTTTGGACCACAACTCCCAGAATTCCAAGTCTGTATTGCCAAATGACAGGACTGTAGGAGTTGTAGTCCAAAACATCTGGAGTGCTGAAGGTTTGCCACCATTGTTCTAGTAGGTTGGGTAGATAATCTCAGGAATAAGTGCTCTGAAAGGTATCATGGTCCCAAACCATGAAAGGATGCCTTCAAAAGGGGATTGGACAGATTCCTGGAGGAAAAGTCCATCACAGGTTACAAACCATGAGGGAGATGTGTAATCTCCAGGCTTAAAACCAGGGTGCTTCAAGGGCCAGATGCAGGGGAGTGGTATCAGGAGACAGATATCTAGTCTCATGCGCTCCCAAACGCATCTGGTGGGGCCACTGTGAGATACAGAAAGCTGGACTAGATGGGCCTTTGGCCTAATCCAGCATGGCTCTTATGTTCTTATGAGTTTATGAGAAACAGTATCATTAAATGCCAGTGATGTAAGCTGTTCACCTTCCCTCCGTGAGTGATGGCCTTTTCTCCATATCCCCCTTGATTGATTAGTAATCAATTAATCCCAACATAAATTATTAGGCTCTCTTGTTAACTCTGTGTCTCTCTTCCTCTTTAAAATAATTCCAG
The DNA here is from genome assembly GCA_023846285.1 of Phrynocephalus versicolor. Classification (NCBI taxonomy): domain Eukaryota; kingdom Metazoa; phylum Chordata; class Lepidosauria; order Squamata; family Agamidae; genus Phrynocephalus; species Phrynocephalus versicolor. The sequence goes on along the minus strand of JAHTLZ010000204.1, from coordinate 94,745,611 downwards.
TATTTGGAAAGAGAACTAACGATGGCCAGTTTGCCTTTTACTTTTGATGTTGAAAGAAGTATCGATGACTGGGTTTTCATGTGCTTCTTTGTGGGAAATGATTTTCTTCCTCATTTGCCCTCACTGGAAATCAGGTAAGGAAAACATCGTAATTTATTCCGAAATACTTAAAATGTTGGTGTAACCAAAGAGTGTCGTTCTGGAATTGTTGCTTTCTGAAAGTTATAAATTACAGATTTTGCCCAATGCAGGGGTATTTTAAGTGTCTTGAAGCTAAGAACACTGTTTTTTAAATAGAACGTGTCCTTTAACTTATTTCTTTGTACCATTGGCAGAATGCTATCAATACTTACTCACCTATCTTGCCCCACTCACAGAAGTAATTCATTACTTTCTTTCCTTGTAAGACTTAATAACTAACAGGTACAACCATTGGAAAATGGGTGAAAATGAACACTGATGATGGGGATGGTCAGTTTTATTTTACTTTTTTATACCTTGAAAATATATTTACGCACGCACGCACGCACACACACACGCACACACACACACACTCCAGTTGGAGATTGACAGGGTTTGTAGTCTAACACATTGAGAAAGTGTCAGGCTGGCTGTTATTTTATAGGCAAATGTTTCTTATATTCAGCTACAATAAACTGAACTATCTAACCAAACTCCTTTTCATAGAGCTCAATTCACCTAGTGTGTTCCCAAGTACATTCAACAGCAGAAATAAAATGTTATATCTATGTCGGAGTGGGAACCAGTTGACTGGAGTTGCTCACAGAAGGTTGTAAATGAAACTTCCATATTCAGAGGGAGTGTACATCTGAATATCAGATACTATAAGCAACCAGTTATGTAGAACACTGCATTTCCTCACTGATAGCAAATGTCCCAAAGATATTTTTGCTATGGAACAGCAAGGGAATTGGTGATTTCATGTACGGTGTTCTTTGTCTGTATGTACACCAGTCCTAGAAACAAACTACTAAGTTATTTGATTGATTGATTTCATTGATTTGCAGGGAAGGAGCAATTGATCGTCTAGTCGGCATATATAAAAATGTTGTACACAAAACTGGCGTAAGTGATCCCTACTTCCTCTTTAGCCATAGCTTGTAGAACTTCAGAAGGAGAAATATAGTGACAGTGCTATTTTGAAATTTTACAGGGATACCTTACAGAAAACGGCTTTGTGAACTTGCAGAGAGTGCAGATGATCATGTTAGCTGTTGGAGAAGTTGAAGATAGTATTTTTAAGAAACGGAAAGATGATGAGGTAAAAAGTTACTTTGTGTGTTTATTTTTCTATATAAAGTTTATACTGTAATAGTAAGTGAAAACAGTGTTTAATTGTTACTGTAGTATTAATTGTTATAGCTTCTTTTGGATTGTTGAGGTATGTAATACTAAGCAGTAGGGAATTGGATTTTTGTGAGGGATTTTAAAGCAAAAAATGCAAAGCAGTCTTTTAACTTTCACTTTTGGGTTCTGTTGTTAATTAAACATGAAGAACTCGTTTAAACAGAAAAGGGGATATGCAGAAATTTTGTGGGTTGTTTTTTCCTGTCCCCTCTTTCAATATTTTTTTTGCCCCTTGTCTGTCAGATGGCCTGGGAAAATGTTGAGGCAGTAGCTTTGTGAAGGCTGCTTTCAGCAACCAATAAGAACATCTGAGGGGGAGCAGGAATTTTAAAAGGTGAAAAGGGCCTACGTTGGTTGGAATCCAGCAAGGAGCTGTGTTGCTCTTTCTTTACCCCACCAGCACAATTGTGCAGGTTTTGTGCTGCCTGCTAGAGAGGCCTGTGCAGAGTCAAAACTCTTCAAGTCAACAGAGGAGCAAAATCTCTGCCTTTTCATTTAATCCTTTTTTCACCTTTTGTTGAATGGCTACTGTGACTACCAGAGGCAGGGTGAGGAGGTAGGAGCTACCTCTGCCTTTTCTGCTTTGAATGCTTTCCCTCCTTTACCATGTTGGCTGACTATGTAAGAATCCACAGTGTTTTCTTTTTCAGTACTCTTACAAGTATGTATATATTTATATTATTTGAATGCCTCGTTTCTTCTGTAGGGACCCAAGGCATTTCACAACACTTAAAATGGCACAAGAATCTCAATTCAAAACCACCAGTAAAAATATACCAAAAAGCAATTAAAGCCACACTTAAATAAAATTCTTTGAACAGATTAAAGGCTATTTAAAAATCTCTAAATTTAATAAATGCAGCATGCTTGGGAACCCCACTTACTGCTACCTGAAAAGAATCAGAATCAGAATCAGAATCCTTTTATTGGCCAAGTGTGATTGGACACACCCAGAATTTGTTTTGGTAAAAAATGCTTTTCATATATAAGAAGGAAATATAAGAATAATATATTCAACAATCAAAACACAGTACAAGAATACAATACAAAAGGAAGGTCTTTGCATAGTTCCAAAGCCCGGGAACAGCCATGAGACTCTCCTCTCTCATTTCCTAACCAACACAGGTGGGTTTTTCTAGATTCCGAAGGGCATTTTTTAAACAAGTGTCAGAGAGGTCATGAATGAGGGGGAGGGGATTGAAAAGGAAGAACTGGAAAGAGGTGGCCTTTTATAAAAGACGTGAAAACAAATGAAGCATTCTGACCCCCTTCCAAAAAAAAAAAAAGAAAAGAAAAGAAAAGAAACAAATCAAAGCCAGAATTTCCCCCCATGGACATCCCTATGTGGAGTTGTTCACTACAGCTGCCTTCTGTGCATGGGCAGCAAAAGTTAGATAGGAATAGGAATCTTTATTGTCATTGCCCCCTTGCAGGAACAACGAAATTTTTTGGTTGCTATATAAAACTCATTTAAAAACATTTCACATAGATTTAAAAACAGGTACAACACATAATATGACATATAAAATGACTAAAAATATGACATATAAAATAAGCTGACTTCAAAGTCCAGGATTTCCGTTTAAGGCCAATATTGCTCTAAAAAAGAAGCTATTTTTGAGACGGTTTGTTCTTGCCCTCAATACTCTATATCTCCGTCCTGATGGCAACAACTCAAAGAGGCAATGACCAGGATGTGATGGATCTCTTAATATATCTAATGCTTTACAGTGGCACCTGGTAGTATAAATTTGTTCTAGGGTGGGGAGTGAACAGCCCACAACACTCTCTGCAATTCTTATGATTCTGTGCAACACTGTCTTATCCCGGTGGGTACAACTTCCATACCACACACATAACCCGTAAGTAAGCACACTCTCAATTGCACAATGATAGAAGGCCAGTGTCAGTCAGTGCTGTTGTCTGTAAAATAGCCTCTGCCTATATCACCATCTGTTGCTGCCCAATAGCTATCATTCATGGGTTTCTCCACCCCCATCACCATTGGAACTACAGATTGTCTTCTACTTAGATCCTCAGTATCTTAATCTGGGTGTGTTAGTTTTGACCAATGCACCTTGGGTGACAGTGCTGGGAGATTAAACTCCTGATGCTCTTGGCTCCCATAACATGCTGTATGTCCGCCCGTTTTTTGCACCTTGCCTTAATATTATTCTGAATTTTTTTTAGCTTTTCCTCTTAATTTTGTCTTCCACTGTTTCCTGTTGATTCTTGATATGTTTACTCTGTGGAACTGATTATTATTTCTTCTGAATTGTGGTATGTTACACATGTTAAACACCTTGAGTTCCCATTTTGGAAAATCTGGTGGTAAATAAATAAATAAATAATGCTCAAACCACATCTCTCCATTCAAGTATGCATTGAAAAGGGGCCCATAGCTACCCTGAACTGAGGTTATAATATTTTTAGCATATCATCAGAAGACAAAACTCACTGAAAAAGTCAACAGTGATGGGAAGAATAGAGCATAGTAAGAAAAGTCATTGATTCATAAGGTCACCATACATTGGCAGTGATTTCGAAAGATAGGTTTCTTATTGAAGCGTGCAACAAATAAAATGTATTTTAAATTTGTTTTGAGTTGCTGGTGACTGAATGTTTTAAGTGGTACTTGGGCATGGTGGCTCAGTGGACTAAGGCTCCGAAAACTATTGGCTGCAAAGTTGGCAGCTGGGCGGTTCGAATCCTGGGTGCCTTGCAGCGGAGCGAGCTCCCACTGATAACCCCAGCTCCTGCCAACCTAGCAGTTCAAAAGCATGTAAATGCAAGTAGATAAATAGGTATCACCATTAAAAAGCAGGAAGGTAAACAGTTTTCCGTGCTCAGTAATGCCAGCCACATGGCCATGGACTTGCACAACACTGGCTCTTCGGCTTGAATGTGGAGATGAGCACTGCCCCTAGAGTCGGACACGACTAGCATGCATGTGTGTGGGGAACCTTTACCTTTTTACCTTTGGAGAGTGGGCGGAGTACATAGGTTGAACTGTGACAAGAATGAATATATGGACAGTGGACCCTCGTATAACAGTTTGTATAACATAAAATCTGTACAACATAAAAAATTCCGGAGATAGGGGAAATTTGTTTAATAGAATCCCCTATGGGGTGAATCCGTACAACATAAAAATGGTCACGATTAGAGATTACTCCATTTTCAATGCATTCCTATGGGAAATTTGTATAAAAGGCAAATTTGCTTATCATAATTTCATTTGGAATGAATTCTTTTATGCAAAGTACCACTGCACTAATAATAAAAGAATCCCCTTTTTAACACCTCAAGAAATTAGTATGCAAATATACAAATTGATCAGAATACTACTTCAGGTTGAAAGCCAAGCAAAAGGAGAAGATGATGATGGAAACATGTTAGAAGTTTATATACTAATTTCTTATTTTAGCTATTATAATAATGTTATGGTGTGGAGTATAGAAAAGGCTGATTATAAATATTGTAATGAGGATTGTTGGTTTGTATACACTAATAGCCTTCCAGGTTTAGAACAGCAATATTCTTAATAAGTTGTGGGTAGCTGTATAAAACAGTTGTGACAAGTTGAATGAATTCTGTTTGGACACTTCATTTTCCCAGGATAAGTCAATAAATGTTTCTGATAATAAATATTTTCATTCTTCCTTTAGGAAAGTTTCAAGAGGAGACAAAAGGAAAAGAGAAAAAGAATGAAGGTAAATACAGAGTGGCTACTCCTGCTTTAGCTGCTTCAATGTGTTTTTTTCTTGCTTATGCCACTTGCAGTAAAGGCAGCTCAGAATTCTGAGACCAATATTTAAATCAAAACTTTGCTTCCGTGAACCAAGGCATTTGTAAGCCTGTGGGATCGTCTTGTCTAATGGAACTGTCCAGATTTTTAATGGCAAGGCCCTCACTTGATGGACAGTGAGGAAGGAGCATGTATGTGCTATTTCCGCACTGTGGAGAGTGTTCCCCAGAGTTGCAATTTGTTTGGCTTCTCACTGCTTCATAAAAGAAAGCAGAGAAAGCATCCTTAGTGTGACATACGGCCAGTAGATGTTTAGACCTTTGTTTTGATTTTCCTTACTTTATAATGTTGATGAATTAAGTCCCCACTAATAAGTTCTGTTGATGTTGATAGACAGCTGTGTTAGCTGGGGCTTTTTTAAAAAAATCTGATAAAAAGATTGTTGGAGAGTACCTAATACCTTCTTCCAAATAAAAGGAAAATAAATGCTAATTGTTCATCAACAAATCACTTCCAGAACTCTGCCAGTGTAACCTAGAATGCTAGGAAACTATTGTTTCTGGTTAGCACCCCACCACCATTGTTCATTGCAATGGGAAGTAGGAGAAGAGATATGTCTAAAACCATGTCAGGGGAGTAGTGGGGACTTTACATCCAGCAGATCCAAGGCCTCCCTCAACACCCACCTATTTTACCCCAGCTCAGACCTTGTCATCAGTAGCAGCACTGCCAGTGGTAGCATGATGCACATCAATATATCTGTGAGTGTATCGTAGACCCCCAGTAAACATACTGGCCCCCACCTGACAGTGGTGATCTACATTCCCGAAACTTACTTCAAGAATTTGCTAGGTCTGAAATATAAGCCAGGCAATTATTACCTTCTAGAAATTTGCTTTTTCAGTTGTTCTGATAGTTGATTGCCAAAATGTTTGCTAATTGGTGTATGCTCACTTTAGAGAGAACAACATTCTATGCCTGGTGGACAGTTCGCCCCGCAACCTTTGGGGAGAGGAAACAGATCAAGCCATCAGCCAATCAGTAATCCAAGACATGCAGCGTTTGAAATGAGAATGCAGGACAGACAGAACACCGTAAGTGATAGCTTTGAATTTTGCTACAAGCAGAGAAAATGTGGTAAATTGGCTGGCTTATTAATGGTTCAGTTTTGTGCTTTTTAGTACAGCTTTATTGTAGTTCTTTTTGTCATCTTAAGTTTTAAATGAAAAAATTTACTACTCAAAATTTGTTCCCATTTTTCATCCAAACGTTTCTAGGGAGCTAACCATGCACACTTAACTTTAATTTCCATTCTTCCATCACCTGTCATCCTATTGATGCTTACATAAGGATTGTGTAATGTACTGTTGCTAATTGCAACTAATTGATAAGGCACCTGGATGCAACACAACTAATATATACTGTGTCACTTTAGCCACAATTAGCCACAGCAAATTATACATAACTTGCGTGAAAATCAGCTAGACTCAAGCTATAGTTTCCTGTTGTGAATAATATTCATTATTTTGAAATACCAAAACATAATTTATATTTGAATTATATATTATATCCTCAATGCTAAGCTGTTGATATTATCTTGATTTATTTATTAGTGTATATATATAATGTAATGGGCTGATTTAGCAACTGCTAATTTTGTCTACTTATGCCATGATATACCTTATCAAGGAAACAATATTTTTCATTAACAATGAGTTTTGGAACCATGTGCATATGTACTGTTTTAAATAACGTGGATTACTGCTTTGGAGTGCACAATCTAATTTTAAGGTTTATAACTATAAATTGAGTTATTTGGGAGCATGTCAATCATTTATGTCACATTTATATATCTTAGCCTTTCTGCTTAGCCTTTTTATTGTGTCTGTTTTCAAGCACAATTCAAAGTGCTGTTTCTGACCTATAAATCCTTCAGTGGCTTGGATCCCCCCTTTCTCCCTTCGTCAGCCTGCCTGGGTGTTAAAATAACCAGGAGAGACATTCCTCTCAAGCTCACCACCTGCATAGGTGTATTTGGTGAGAGGGCGCTACTCTCAGACTCTGGAACTCTCTCCCACTGGAACCCAGGCTGGCCCTGTTTCTGCTGTCCTTCCTCGCTTTTCTCTTCAGGCAAGATTTCCCTTGGTGACTGGCTGCCTGAGTGGAGTTTTTAAATGTATTGTTGTTGTGCCTTTCGGCTTTGGGTGTGTTTTCGATGTTGCTTTTGCTTACCATTTTTAAATGTAGCATTTGTTTGATCCTTGTTAGTATTTGTATACTTATCATTGTTTGCTTTAAATGCTGGCCTATATTTATGTAATCCGTTAGTCCTTTTTAAGGAGAAAGGCGGGATTAAAAAAAAACCCAAATAGGTTCACAGCATATGTACCTCCAAAATAAGGAAACAATAACATGTAAAATGATGCTAAGATGTGTTTTTATAGTTGTGGCGTGCGATGGGGGCCAGATCTCCAGTGGCATAATCTCCTGCTTCTTTTGACTAGGATCTCTCCACTACCACTTCACAGGCTGCTTTTGGAAATGTGGGTTTTGAGAATATTTTGTCGCACAGAATTAAAGGCTGCTATTTGAAAGACATGGTCTAAGGTGCCATCTTACATGGATCTAGCTTTTACATGGTTCTTTTGTATCCCAGCTACTGTACCAAACTAAAATAGGTGGATATTTTTCATTTCTTTGTGCCAAAGCCAGTTATTTTAGGGTTTTTTTTAAGGTGTCGTGAGGCTTTTTCCCTAACGCTCTGCACAATGGCTATGTCCCCAGACTCCTTCAGCTTCTCCTAATACGAGCTTCACATCTGATGGTACGCCGTCTCCAGCAGGAGGAATTAAACGTAAAATAGAGGACAGTGACAGTGAACCTGAGCCTGAAGATAATATCAGGTGACGCATTTCGCACTTTGTTAGCACAGTGTCAAAAGGGATGTCGCCTCATTAATGCTATTTACCCTAAATCTGCAGTGCCTTGTAATGCTTTCCCATGATCTTTTTATCCACCAATAATTAACATGGAGAGTTGGAATACTCAGTAAATTCCAGGGAGATGTGTAGGCTGTAGCTGTTACATTTAAGTGCTTCCATTAGTATGCATGCAGGTTTTCATCCTAAAAGCTGCTACTCCCTTTGAGACTCAGTGCCAGCTTGCTGACAGGTTCAGTATTCAGCTCAGACTCTATGAGCAGAATGTTGTTATTCCATGGCATAAATGAAACTGTTTAACTCTTTCAGCTCTAAACCCCAATCCCTTTTACTGTATCAACTTGGGTGAGGAGGACCCATTGATGGTAGTGACAGATTTGATGGGGACCTGAGTTGTGGGATTCATTGTCAAGTGAGTCTTAATTCACACCAGTGACTTGACTCAGACTTGACTCCCCCCCCCATAACATGGACTCAACTGAGAACCCACCCGTCAATATTTCCTGCGGGGGTGGGAATCTGGTTTTTAAAAGCTTGTTTGGAACATGGTACCAAAGACTTGGACTTCAGACTTGGTATCAAAGTCTTGAACTTGGGATTTGGTACCTCCCACTCAGACATGAGACTCATACCCAAAGGCTTCTGAACATCCCTGGTCTGCTCAAGGTCTGATCTCAGCATCTTCAGATCCAAGAATCTGCAGAAGTAGGAAAGATCTTTGTTGAAGACTTTATAGAGAGACAGGATTAGTCAAGGTAGATAATAACTGATAAATCTGACCAAATGTCTGACCCTATATAAAAGAGTGTCATAACTTTGTCTATTTTCTTTCTTTATTGTCCTTGGCATAAACACTTGGATCCAAATTAGCATATAGATCAGGGGTGCGCAAACTTTTTGTAAAGAGGGCCAGATTTGGTGGCTGAGAATGTGTCAGGGGCCAGTTGCTCCCCAACCCTGCCACCCCACTGCAAGCCCCACCCACTTTCTTTTAAAAAAACATGCGGTGAAGGAGAGGGAGGAAGGGGTGGGCCGGCCAGCCGCGGGCCACTCAGAATGGCCTGGCGGGCCGGATTTGCCGCCGCCGCCGCCACCCCCCCCCCCGGGCCAGACTTTGGGCAGGCCTGATATAGATGCTTCTGCCCTCTTAACATTCCATTTTATAGATTGGAATTTGCTCCAGAATATATATTTATGGGTATATGTTTTGTAGTTTGGAGGATACTTTGTTGGACTTTTCTGTGCGTACATATAGGAAAAGGAACTTAGATCAAAGCCAAGGTATATTCTATTTTAGATACCTAATTTTTAGGTACAATGCTGGTTTTGTAAGAAAAACCTCCTATCAGTGCCACAGACAAAGCCTCAACAACTCACAGCAGATCTGTTTGGCCTCACATCAAATTTATGAGTTGGACTTAAGAGGTAACGAGTCACCTCAGTTTTACCTAAAATTTCCCTCTATTCCCAAGATGAGCTTCACAGATAGGTAAGATCCAAAAAGTCTGTGTGTGTGAATGGATTTTCCTTGCACCTGAAATTCTTGTCTCAACATTGAATGCTGCCCTGGTAAAGTTCTGTTGAACCTCTAGGCGAGATCAGTTCAAAAGGATGCATAGAGCTGCAATACAGAAGAAGACTCTGAAAGCCCAGAACATTGTTTGAAACTCATTGAATCAGCAAATATGGGGGTCATACTGTACTTTAAAAATTGTAATGCACAATATGGAAATGTATATTATGCAAATGTTAACAAAAATAGAATTGTTATCTAGGTTATGGGAAGCGGGCTGGAAACAGCGCTACTACAAGAATAAATTTGACGTCGATGTCTCCGACAAAAAATTCCGACGTAAAGTTGTGCAGTCATATGTGGAAGGACTTTGCTGGGTTCTCCGCTACTATTATCAGGTACTGTACTTTTCTGTTCATCCGTTTTGAGTTTGTGTTTCCTTAGAATTCACCTATATTTTATCCATAGTAATGATTTCAGTAAAGTTTATTTACTTGCCTGCTGTGCATATTTAATACAGATCAAGAGTGACATAGAATCATAGAGTTGAAAGAGACTTCAAAGGACATTGAGTCCAGCCCCATCACATGCAGGAACCCCCCCCCCCAAGTACTCCCAACAGATGGCCACCCAGCCTCTGCTTAAAAACCTCCAAAGAAGGAGAAAACAAGTCTCAACAAAACACTGATGCCAGAATAGATACAGATAGTTTTCAAGGTCTTAAACATCCAAATAGCTGTAGAAAGAATGGGTCCATATGGTAGATAGACTTCAGCGAAACAAAATGTGTGAATATGACATTTTAGTCTTATATGAACACATAGAATAATTAGATAATAAAATCCTTAGCTGCACTTGTACTCAGCCTAATTGTTTGTACTTTATATTTGCTTTGTGGAAGACTGGGTTGCATCATTTATTAGAACAGAGAAACATGAGAGGTTGAAAGAAGGTTTTCAGTCCAATTTAAATATCTAGGCATAGGCTATTGTGTTATATTTTCATTTCATAGATGCTCCATTGGTGATACTGATATTTGTGGCTGGCCTTATTGTTATTTTGTTAGTTTCAGTTTATTTAATTTTATATTTTGATTGTTGTTTTAATTCTACTAGCCCCATTAAGCCTTCTAAAAGAAAAGTGAAATAGTTTAAATGCTTAAAATACAACAGTTAAAGAAACGTGTAGTTGAATGAAGGGTTGGTCTCCATGTGCATGTGAAGATTCTCAGTCATCCAGGTGAGGTTATTGAGAAGTTGAGTCATGGCACCTGGACCACTTTTCTTGTGAGAAACATTTCATTACTCATCCAGGCTGCTTTGTTAGTTTGAAGCAAGTTGGTTCAAGGCTTCCAATTTATAGTTCAGCTTGGTTTTATACCAACCTGGTCTGAATAAGCTCAATAGGTGGACAGCGGCCTGAATAGGCTTGTGAGATGGACAATGGCCTTGAGTGTGTGAAAGTTCCACCTCCTATGCAACCCTTCCCAATACCCATTAAGTATGGGTTGTTAGCCATAGCCTTCCTGTTGGAGGTGTGAGCGATTTCTAATTTGCCTGGGGATCGATGAAAGGGCAGTGTGATAAGTGGCAGACAGATTGTGCCTAAGTCTCCCACCTCTGTTGATGAGGGGTTTTCAATACACACATGAATGGTTTCCCTAACCACTCTCTCAAGCCATCTATCTTCTCTAATATGTGTACATCCTCATCTTTGAATGAGTCTCCTTTGTCCTTCAAATGAAGGTATACTGCTGATTCTGATCCTGAGCTGTTGCCCCTCCTGTGCTAGGCTATCCTCCTGTTTAGTGGCTGTTTGGTTTCTCCATTGTAGAGCTCTGCACATTGCTCACTGCATTGGACTGCATGTACTGTATAACTCCTCTTGTGCTTGGTCTTATGGGTGAATGAGTCTGCCTTAGTGCATTTGTGGGTTTGAAGTAAACAAGTGTGTGGTGTTTGTGGTATACCTTCATTGATCCTCAACATCTTACATATGGTGAACCTAATATAGTTTTTAAAGTATGTAAGATATTTAAAGAATGTTTTGCCACTGCCTCTCTATAGTGAGTTTCCATAGTGAATTTGAACCTGAACTTTTCTTCAACTCTTGCACAGAGGCAAAGAGATGTGGTACAGGTTTTCCTGCATATTTTGAATCAGAAATCTTTCTGGGTTTCTAGATTGTTTGAGATCAGATTGAATTACTTATTAAAATAGATTTTCTATGAAAACAGCCTCAAAATTAGTCACAGTTTGCAAATAAACACACCAGAAATTACCGGTACTGCTATCAGGCTATTTAAAAGTGCTATGAAGTAGCAGCCTCTCCCTTGTGCATTTCACTGTATCTGAGACATCAGGCTGACATAGAGAACAACCTCCAACATAAAACTAAATTCTTCAGGAGTTTCTCATGCAAAGAGGTGGTTCCAGAAATATCCTTCTGGATTATATATGCTGTAAAACTGAAACATCAAATCAGTTTATTTCAGTCCCCCTGCCAGTAGCTAAACCTTTGAGGTGCCGATTTCTGTAGTTTCTGGAGTATCTTTACAGGAAGCTCTGCACAGATAGCATTATAGCAATCCAGCAAGGACCAGAACCAATTGCTTTGAAATTTGATTAAGAGCAAGTTCACTACAGTCCATTATTCTAGTTCAACTATTATATTCAGACTGATCAGTTTTTACTTGGAAATTACAGCAAATATATATTGACAATGAACTTGTTACTATCTCCATATAACAATAATAATAAGCAGCAAATAATAATTCAGTGTTTTGTTGGCATAATTTTTTTTGGGGGGGAGGGAAATTCTTCTTCCCCTTCTCCTTGGGCAAGGAGGTACTATCCAGTACTTCCTTGCCCAAGTATGACTTGTAAGCTGTCTTGGGTCCTTTCCAAGGAGAAAGACACAGAAAATAAATGAATAAATAAATTAATGAATAGAAAGTGTAAGAACTGAATGTACAAACATAAGAATCCCACACTACTTAATCTCTAGTGGAGAATTTCTAGTGCTCAACATAATATTGGCCTTTGCTTTCATATACCTTAATATGTTGTTATTGTAAGTGTTCTACTGAGTGTTACTTGACTATGGATTAATTGTTTTATGGATAATGTGATTTGCTGCTTTTTCATTGACTACATTTCACATGCCAGCTGTAAATTGTAGTTGAAAGTTATGCAGTATGGGAGGAAATGGCAAATGAGTTATACAGAGTTAATTTGTTATTGGAAAAGAAATTTCTAGCTGGTATGTTATATGTTGGATTTTTCTCCCGTTGAAGATGGAAAGCAAGTCTTAAGAGGGAAGGCTGAAATAACTGGGCATGTTTGGCCTAGAGAAAAGGAGACGAAAGGGAGATGTGATAGTACTTTTCAAAATCAGTGACGCTTTGAATTACAAAATTAATCCATTCCAATGGGTCTTTCATAATTCAAATTTTTCATAATTTAAAACACAGTTTCCCATAGAAATGCATTGAAAACCAATTAATCTGTTTTGAAGGGAACGGATTACAATAGGCTTTCAATGCAGTCCTATGGGAAGCCTGCGGGGACCCTGTAAATCAGGGGAAGAGCTTCCCCCCTTTGCTGTGTTGGCAGGAAACCCCCTCAATGAGCTGCCAAACCAGCTGGGAGGTGGTGGCAAACAGAAGGGAGCGGAGCTGCCCCGACACAGCAGGGGGATCCCGACTCTGACAGCACTTGCCGGCTCAGCCCCCTGCTGTGTTGGGGAAGCCTGGATCCCAGCTGCCCCGACACAGCAGGGGGAGTCCCAGCTCTGACATAAATAATCTGTTTATAAAATACCTGTGCATGTCTTGCAAAAAGTGTTTTTTGCAAGGTGTGCACAGGTCTTTTAAAAGCAAGTTCTTGCTGCTCCAACCTTGGGGGGGGGGGGAGAGAAGGCAAGGAAGGGAACGACTCTCCCCTGCTCCCCGCCCCGCACTGGTGTCAGATGAGCAAGAATCTGCTTTTAAAAGACCTGTGCATGCCTTGCAAAAAGTGCTCTTCACATGGCATGCAAGGGTGTTTTAAAAGCAAATTCTTGCTGCTCCGACCCCAGTGAAGCTGGCGGGTAGCGGGGATCTGAAGTCACTGATCCCCACTGCCCGCCTGCTTTCCAGGTGAGAAATATTTGACTTACAAAGGGAAATCTTCTGGGTTGGGGAGCTGTCAAAATCACCTGGATGTTGGCATGCCCGAAAGCCAGATGATTTTTACAGCTGCGCCTCCTGGGAGATTTCCCTTCGTAATTCAAATTTTTCACAGTTCAAGGCATTCGTAATTCAAAGCATCACTGTACTTAAAAGTACATGTGGAGGATCTGTTCTCACTCAACACAGAATGCAGGACACGAAACAGTGGCCTAAATTTCCGGGAAACCAGATTTCAGTTGAATATCAGGAAAAACTTTGTAACTGTTAAAGCAGTTCTCAGGCAATTACCCTGAGAAGTGGTGAGTGCTCCAAGATTGGAGCCATTCAAGAGATATTTAGCTAACCTATAATGTCCTAGATATCGTGTGGTTTATATTCTTGGACTTGATGACCTTGTAAGCCCCTTCCAACTTCATGATTTTATGATCCAGTATTTCAAATGGGTTTATGAAACGTTATAACATTGAAAAAATCATTGTATTTGTCTGGCTGTACAATATTCAGGCAGATTAGTCATGCCCATACTATTGCAATAATAAACAAATATCTTCTAATACTAGTGATTAGAGATGGTCACGAATTAAAAAAAAATGGTGTTTCGTTTGTCATTTAGGGGATCCGTTTCGGTTCGTTTCCGTTTTTCACGATTTTTTTTTGCAAAAAATTCGTTTTCGTTTTCATCCATTTCGTTACCGTTTTGTTACCATTTATTTCGATGTTTGTGATTTTTGTGATTTTTAAAAGCAATTCAACTGTATTGCCATAACGAAAACGAAACGCACGACAAAAATTCCGGTGTTTCCGTTCGTTTCGTTTCATTTTGGAGACAAAAATTCGTTTGTCGTTTCGTTGCGTAACGAAACGAAAAAACGAAAATGGAAATGAAAAATTGTTTGTTTCGTGCCCACCTCTACTAGTGATTGCCTTACAAAAGTGAATGGGAAGCTATTAGATCTTTATGTGATTTGAATTCTTCTTACATTCTCTTAATACAGGGGTGTGCTTCCTGGAAATGGTATTATCCTTTCCATTATGCACCATTTGCTTCAGATTTTGAAGGGATAGCAGACATGTCCTCTGACTTTGAAAAAGGAACAAAACCGGTAAGAGTCGTTTATTTGTATAGTAATTTATTGGCAGAGACCCACTGTTGTTGGCCCACTAGATGAAACAGTTATGTCAGCAGAACCAGGAGGCAGATGTCTTCCCCTCCATGCCTACGGCCTCTAATCGGCCTTCAGAATGTGCCTGGAAGAGCTGCAGCAGATGAGCAGATTTTCAGATAGCATAGCATAGCATCCTGTAGAGGGGAGGGGGGAAAAGCTTGTGGGAAGATAATAGAAAAATATCAGATCCTGGTCATTGTAAATAATTACGTATTCCTGCTGGGTGTTTGAACAAATTTTTGTTATTATCCTTCCTTTCTGGTAGTTCAAACCACTTGAACAGCTTATGGGAGTCTTCCCAGCAGCCAGTGGTAACTTTCTCCCACCAACATGGCGGAAACTTATGACTGATCCGGTAAGAAAGTTCCTTTGTTGTGCTTCCTGTCCCCGTTCTTTTCATCTGTGTACAACTGGGCTATTTAAAAAGCATTTTCTTAGCCACTTTGATGCCTTTCTCAAGAGCGAGGCCATTTTTATGCTCCCCACTGGAGGCAGAGATACTGAAGTGATGTCTGCACTGATTAAAACTAGGATACCTCTCTTGATTTGAATCTAGTTTATTGTTTGGCAGTTGTGTTGAGTTGTGAACTAAGAACAACTGGTTGAATAGGCCACCCAAACTTGGTCAAGGAGCAGGTACCCCAAATAAGCTGTGAGAGTCTTCAGCTAGCAAAAGAATTTATTAAGCCACGGAGTCTTCCTGAAACATTTGAGATTTAGCAGATGCCAAAGTCTTATTCTGTGAACATTCACAATTCAGAAGTGGATGTTATTAGTTTGAAAATTGATACCCAAGTACTGTTCATCACCACCTGCTCTTTATAAGTTTGAGGGAAGAAGATAGGTAGCTTCCTACAATACTTCAGTTTCTGAATCATTACCATCTTTTATATGAAACAGGAATCAAGTATAATTGACTTCTACCCTGAAGACTTTGCTATTGATTTGAATGGGAAGAAATATGCTTGGCAAGGTAAAATATTTATGGCGTTAGATGACAATTTGGTAGAGCTTGGCTCTTTCTTTTATTGGAGTTAATGAGACCACGTTGTCTGAATCTTGCAAAAGGGTCTCCTGTACCTTTTTAGTACTTAGCAGTGGATCAAAAATAAGGGAGCTAATCACTTGTTTTCTGTAGGTGTTGCTCTGTTGCCATTTGTTGATGAACGTCGACTTAGAGCTGCTCTAGAAGAAGTGTATCCTGACCTCACTCCAGAAGAAAGTAAGAAGTGGGATATATAATACGTTATATAAAAGCTACCTCAACTTACTTGAACTGAGTTATTTTTATTCATGAGACAGGAAATCCTACAAGGTACTTCTCTTATCCTGACAGGAAAAATGCAATGGTAGCAAATGAAACAAATAACCATTTTCTTCCTTTTGCTACACCTGAAATCTTCAGATGCAGCATCTTTGTCATTGACAAGGATGGCCCTATTTTTAATAATGAGTGAGGCCTTGGATAGGAGGGCTCTTCTGTTCAAAGCTGATTTTATATTGGTGTTAAACCCAGATCTGCCTTTTTAAATACTTGATATCAATTTGTGTTTGTTTTATTTTCAAAGTGACAAGGGAAGCAGAATGGTTAAAGTGTGCTTGCTTATATACCACCACAGCTCTTAAAGCCGTCTCTAGAGCACTGAAATGTCGACCACACAGCGAAGTGAGCTCCCACTGTTAACCCCTTCTCCTACCAGCCTAACAGTTCGAAAGCATGTAAATGCAAGTAGATAAATAGGTACTGGCCATAAAAAGCGGGAAGGTAATCGGTGTTCCGTGCACAGGAATGCCAGCCACATAGCCATGGACTTGTACAACACTGGCTCTTTGGCTTGGGAACTGAGATGAGCACTGCCGCTAGAGTTGGACACAAGTAGCACGCATGTCCGAAAGGAACCTTTACCTTTACCTTTTCTACTAAGTGCTTAACAATTTAATTATGCAGACTACATATCCCCCCCGCCTCGCCAGCAAACTGACTGCTCATTTTACCAATCTCAGAAGGACATAAGGCTGAGTCATCCTCCAGCTGGCTGCCTAAACCAGTCAGGTTCGAATTTAGATTTTGAGCAGTGTCTTGTTTGCAGGACTGGAGTTTCATCACTCTATCATGAGGCTGGTTAGCAGTCCATGTGCTCAACCTTATATTATTTGAATCCGGCCACAGTGATGGGACTTTTTTTGGCCATAATACCCAGAATTCTCCAGGAGTTCCACTAGGCAAATCCTGATGGGTTCCTCCCAAAACAGTTTAAAAGAGCTTTTCTTACCTCCTTGCAGAGATGCAAAATTTCTGGAAACTTTGGGGAAATTCTGGAAAATAAATAAAAATATAATTTCCAGAATTTTTCCATTTTTCTTCCAAGTTTATTTCTGTGGCTTCAAGAGTTCCAAAAATGTTACATCTCTACCTCCATGTGGGCTTCCAGTGCAATTAGAAGAAGGAAATTCCTCCTGGCAGTGATTGGGGGTGTTAAAAGGGTTGGGATAGATAGTATCGTTGCCTATTAGGCTCTATAGAGTGAACTTTGCAAATAACAACCAGTCCTCTGTGATGTCCATAGAATGGAAGCTAGGGCAGCCTTCATACCCTCACAGCATTCCCCAGCCAGTCCTTTGTCTTTTTGGAACTGTGCCCCACTACACCATGGGTGTAACAAGGATTCACTGCAACTCACAAAAGTGCATGGGAGAATGAGTTCTGATAGAGGTTACCTCCATACACTCTTTATGGAGACAGCCTCCAAAGGAACTCATTCTGTCATGCATGTCTTTGCATGTCGTGGGGAATCCTAATGTCTCACAGATGTGCCTAGCATGCTTCTCAGAGGACATGAAGCAATGCAGGAACAGCATGAAGGTAAGAGGGCTCCTCTACATCCTTCCTTGTTGACAGCTCCCAGTCTATAATTCACCTTGGGTGGTTACCACCAAATTGTGGGAGTTTTTTGCTTTCTGAAGGTCCCATCCCCAGCCCTAATATCTTGCATTTTAAGGTGACTTTCCTGCAATACTCCTGTAATAAAGCCTGTCCAAAATTCTTCACTCACATGCTGACTGAATTCCAATTATTGCTTCTTGATCTTTTGTAAAAGATACTTCAGTTAACTCAGCTTTTGAAATGGCAATCAACCATTATCTCTCTATAGGTGACACTTGAACCATTCACATTCGCTTTCAGTCAGCAGTATACCACAAGCCCAAAATGCTTAGGGAATTACATTAGCCCGAAGCTCATCAGTGTCTTGTACTAAGATAGGGCCTACATTAAGGCATCACAGGGAAATTTGAATGAAGTAGATGGTGGCAGCAGGCAGAAAGTAGCAGTATGTGAAACCTAGGAGGCCCTGAAGGGGCTTCTGAGTTGACTTTGTTAGGCAGTCTAACAGGCAAGATATAAGTGATGGGATTGGCATAGACAAGGCAGAAGTGGACATAACATCTCCCTATTGATTTGATTCATTTGTTAGGAGAGTTCTGGCCGGAATGTGCTTCTTGTTGATTGAAAGACAAGGCTGTTTCTGTATTTGGTGGTTGACTCCCAGACTCAGTTATTTGAGTCCTTGTGAGTGAAATGTAAATGAGTTAGACAAAAGTGACATACTTCTCAGAAGCCTCCAACATTGAAAGGCAAAAATCACTTAGATGTACAAATAGTAGAATACTAGCTTTATGCTGTTCTTCTAACACAAGATTTCTGAAGTATAAATGGGACACGTCAAGGCTGCATCTCTCTGCAGCCTTAAATGCATAGTAAGGCATGAGAGAGAAAGTCTTAGCTTGTGTGGGAAATGCAAATTATAAACTGTTTGAGTCTGGTTTTGCATTAATAAGATTTTTATTAATGAAGGGCTATCATTTTACTTCTTAATTTAGGGAGAAGAAATAGTCTTGGTGGGGATATTCTCTTTGTTGGGAAACATCATTCACTTCATGACTTCCTTCTTGAACAGTACAAGTCTGGTGAAAAACAGGTACATCAGTCTAGTTTTGTGTGTATTGCATTTGTCCTCAAATGTTTCCCTCATGCACCTGATCAGAATTTTCCTCTTCCCCAACAGCCAGTAGATATGCCCCCAGAATTGTGTCATGGTATTCAAGGAAAACTTACTCTGAATGAAAATCCAGTTCTTCCAGATGAGTAAGTGTAATTTATACTAAGTTCAATTTGCTGAAGAAGAATGTTTTCATGTTAAGAGTCTTCAGAATAAAAGAAAATAAGCAAGTTTTCTTCAAAAGAAGCAAATCTATGCTGCTTTCCCAAAGCTGTACAGCAAATCCAAAGCTGCTCAGTTTTTCAACCACTAGGCATGGATCACCAGAGAGCGTTGTATCCCAGGTGGTAGATTGCACTATCAGTATCACCACCATTTTTGTTATTTAGAATATAAGCAGGAAAACTTGAACTCTTGTTTAATAGATAATCATTTCTGTCTGCAGCTGTGTTTATGTGCTAAGTTGTCATAGAATCTACAGTCAGACTTCTGACTTTTCTGAGCTCATTCCTGTGTGCTTCCCTTCCTATCCGTTTACCTCAGACTTGGACAGAAGCAATTTGCCTTCCCTTCTTTTAGTTTTGATGTGGGAATTCATTTTGGATCTTGCCATTAAAGTTTTAGATCTTGGGAATATTGCGAAATATTACTTAATGTGAAAATATCTGTGCAGCTGGTCAAGAATTTGGTCACTTTTACTCCTTTGGTGTCCATTTGTATCAAGACGGTCTTTGTAATCTAATTGTTACATATTACCCTTTTCAGCTATTTTTAAAAACAGTGTAGAAATGTCTTTACATTATGAAATATTTTCCTCACATTCTTCAGTAGATAGTTCTTTTGAACATGTATCCATTTTTCCTTACTCCATAGACCAGTGACCTCTCCTGTGCCATTGCTCCGTGACCTGACACAAAATTTGGCAATAAGGTAAAGTATGTTTGGACAAAAACTTCCAAATGTCTTTAGCAGTGTGTTCAGGGTCAGAGTACAAAGTTTCCAGTAGTTTGTAGCATTTACCAGCTCATGGCTTGCTTCTTATTTTGAGAGACTACCAAGTCATATATAAGGTTGAGGAAAGGAACAAACTAAATGGAGGTGGTCGTCCCTTCATCTTCCAAGCTGTTCCCTCTCTGGGCTGATAGACAATGGAGCTGCTCATCCTCAGAAGGGCATCCCTTTTAAAGACTAATGAATCAAATAGACTTCCTTCTGACTCCATCTAGATGACATTTGAAGGTACAGGAGGACCTGCTGCCCTCCATCCACTGTCACCACCTTGGCAGTAATGATAGTCTCAGTGCCTTACTTACCCATGGTAGTCTTAATGTGAGCTCCATAGGCAGAGACCTTTTCCCTCTGTTGTTTTTCTTATCCCATAGAAACTGCAGAATCCTCGAGTGCATTAATTCCCATATAGTGTGTCCAAGTAGGTCTGAGAGCTAAAACAAATAACGTGAAGGGGTTATGTTAGCCAAACAGCCCATTCACAGCCTCTTTGCTGCATCACTGCACCATTCACTGCTGTGGCCTTATTTCGTACAGGAGTCATGCCTGAATCTGTGACTCATGCAGCAACACGGGACTGGTTCCTGAGTGGAAGGGTAATTTTTGCTCTTACCCTCCTAAGTCTTTCAGCTGCAGGCATAAAGAATGCCTCCTGTTATGATCCAGAAGATAGTGGGACTCCGATACTTGAAGTCTGGGGAGCAGTTCTGTTTTTGAACTGGCTTCAGTATAAAAGTTGTCTCATGTTACTAGTGAAACTGTTAGACGTTCTGGGCCACTCCACAAATGCATGCACTTAATTTGATTTGTTGACTAACTTGTAGAGGGGGCAAAAGCTGAGTGATTCAACTACTATTGCATGGAAAGTGGGGTTTAATCTGTCCATACAAATCAGCACTTGATATTACTGTTTTAAGTCTATGAAGATTCTAAGTTATCCAGGTGAGGTTATCTGGAAGTCAAGTCATGGCAACTGGACTTTTTTTCTTGAGAGATTGAAACATTTCACTACTCATCCAAGCAGCTTCGTCAGTCTGGCCATAGTCATTGACCACCTAACAAGCCAATTCAGGCAATTGTTCGTCAGACAGGGGTGATATGAAATCATGGTGAACTATAAATTGGAGGAGTCACCACTAACTTTGCTCAGACTGACGAAGCTGCTTGGATGAACAGTGAAAGGTTTTGATCTCTCAAGAAAAAGAAGCCCAGTTGCCATGACTCAACTTCCAGATTACCGTTTTAAGTTTGTGAATGCCGCACTGTGAACCAGCTCACCTATTCAGGATGTTCAGGGGCATAGGTCTGCATGCTGAGGAAGAGAAACGGAGAGAGCACAGCTTTGATCTGTCTAGAAAAAGTACCTCCCAAAATGTGCAGATCTTTTGGACTCTGTAAACAATATTTCTGATAATTTCTTCTAGGATGCCATTGTCATGTTATCTATATGCACCCGTAACCCTTCTCTGCATGCAGCTAGGAGGAAAGCTGAGGAATTACATTGCATGCAAATTATATAACTTTTCAAAGTAGCCCTGCAGAATCCATAATCATATCAAATGTGGTCCAATAAACTTCTGGCTTGTTTAATTGTTGCTAAATGATGGTGTGTGGTTTTGGATCCAACTCTCAAGAGCTGGGAGTCCAAAAATTCAAATGTGCACACCTCTGCTGCTAACCCTGCCAAAATACATGACTGGCAGGTAGCAATTGTCTTGGTAGGTACAAAGCCGTGAATGCCTGACTTTAGTTTTGATCCAGATGAATAAAGCATGAATAAATATACTGGCAAAGGAAGCAGATAAGTTCACTTTGATGCCACATGACATATGCTAATCTCAACATTGTTCATGCTATGTTTCATTCTCAGTATCAACTTTCAAGACCCACAATTCAAAGAAGATTTTGTATTTAAGGCAGTGATATTAGCTGGGGCAAAGTAAGTTTCATCATATATTGCATCTCATAACCAGTGTTTTTCTATATATATTCCTTCATTCTGCGGGTAATTCTGCCTTGTGCAGTGAGTTCACATTTATGGCTTTTAGGTTTCTTATAGTTCTGTAGCTCTCACGACTGTTAGCTTAATCTTTTGTCACTATAATATTCAGAAAGCCATCACCTGTTCTGAAGCCGGGTGACTGGGAGAAAACTAACAATGATGGCAGACCTTGGAGACCACAGCTTGGCTTTAATCGTGATAGGAGACAAGTTCATTTGGACCAGTCATCATTCAGAACATTAGGGTAAGCAGCCCTGCTTCTCATTGTATCTCTGCTTGACTATGCTGCTCCTAAGCATGTATTTGCCAGTTTTTAATAAGGGGGGAAAAGAAAGCTATTGTCCCAAAACTGGACTGGATATATTTTAAATGTTGAACAGAATATGATTCCAAACAACTTTTTAAAGTGTTTTGAATCCCTTGAAGGAAAAGAAAAAATTTCACCCTGATCACTGCCAGGGTAGGTGGTTTTGAAAGGAGAGTCGCTATGAGGACTATACATTTCCTCCAATTTCAGATAATGTGCTTCTTGAAGCCAATTGCTGGGTAATACAGGAGAAACAGCTATGCATCCTATTTGCAGCTTTCCCAACTGCATCTGATTCATAAGTGGGCAAAGAGGGTGCTGATCTAGATACGCTTTTGGTCTGATCCAGCAGAGTGCTTGTGTTTTTCTGTTGTAGGGGGTAGAGATGGGCACGACTTGACGAAATTCTCGTTTCCGTTTCCGTTACTCGTTTCCGTTACGGAACGGAAAAGGAAACGACAATTACTCCGCCAGAACTCGAACTCGAACCAACTAAAGAAAAATTGGGTCTGATTAGTCTTTGTCGTTCCTGGCATCGCGGCAATCCCGCGATGCCAAGCGGCACAGAAAAAAAGTTTTTAAAAGTTAAAAAAAAACCTGATTCCCAGCCAAAAAGCAGGCGAAAATATGCCTGCCTGAGTGAGGGCTCAGGGCACCTACCAGCGGAGTGGTTTCTGGGGGGAGGGGTCCCCGGCCTCCCCCCCCTCCTCCTGTCCCTCCTGGGCTGCACTCGTCGTCCTGCCAAAGTCGCCGCCTCGCCGCCATTCAAGCGGCACAGAAAAAAAAAGTTTTTTAAAGTAAAAAAAACCCCGATTCCCGGCCCCAAAAGCAGGCGAAAATATGCCTGCCTGAGAGTGCACCTACCAGAGGGGGGGGTTTCTGGGGGGTGGGTCCCCGGCCTCCCCCCTCTCCTGTCCTCCTGGCCTGCTCTCGTCTCGCCATGCCATGCAGTGCGGGCGGGGGATCGAAAATGGGGCGGCGACCGCAATATTTTTTTTGAAATCGTGGTCCAAAAAACAAAAACACACAAGCCAACACAAGCACCACAGAAACATGCGGAAATTGCTATTTTAAAACTGCCAGAATTTTTACAGTAGCAGTGGGTTTTTCTTGCAACAAAATGTCTCCTCTGTCCTCTCTCCATTGATTGTATTTTATTTTATTTTATTTTATTTACACCTGCGCAATGATGGGCTGGCCATGGGAGTGACCATGCAAATTTTTGGAGCCATTCCACCAATCGCATGGCCACTTGGCCAGATTGACCACAGAGACTTCTGGGATGTGCCAATCGGGCATAAAAAGCCCACTAACCGTAGCCCGAACCCGAAGCCAGTACACTGTCCTTCTAAGTGGGTCAGAGAGGCACCCAGAGGTGCACCCCAATACTCACCCTAACCTCACCCGTAACTAGCCTAACCCTAGCCCTTGCGCTAACCCGTCTTAACCCTAAGCCAGATCTACTTGCATTGCACTACACGCAAGTACCTTTCCCTTCTTAGTGAGACGCAGCGGGTGCAGAGAGTCCACCAGTCTGGCTCTGGGTGACTCCTGCAGGCTCGGCTCGGCAGCATGTGTGACATGCAAACCATGCCCCCGAGGCCTGACTGATGCAGGGAAGGCACCCCAAAAAGAGGGGTGCCTCTGCCAGTCTGCTGCGTCTGCAACTTGGTATGCATATCCATATGGCTATGCATGCCCTTTTGCAGCGGGTGCCTCCAGGAGCCCGCTTTCCCTTTATAGCGGGCCAGAGGAGGCACCCACCCCACAGAGGTGCCTCCAGGAGCCCGCTACCCCCCCTAAACCAGTATAACGACAGATGAAAAAACGACACCACGAAACGACAATTTTTGCGAAATTTCACGAAAAACGGAAACGAGCCGAAACGGACCCGTCCCGAAAAACGGTAACTCGGAAAAAAAAATTCCTGGTCGTGCCCATCTCTAGTAGGGGGGAAAAAGATTCTTTACTGCCCTGTTCTGTGAATCTCTTGAAGACAGCTCAGTTCTGCTTTGTCTCAAAGCTGATTGCGTCTCTCTTTGTCCCCTGTCTAGTGAGCTTTAGAAGCACACTGCAAAGTTGATTGTCCCCTGAGCTTTAGTAGCACAACTGCAGGTTTTTGAGGTTGTCTCAGGCTGATCTGTGTCTGGCATTTCAAGGAAAGACAATTCTGTGCCCTCTCGTTCAGTTTCCCTGCTGCTCTTTATATATTAGTTGATCCTGTGGATTAAATTGTTTTGACAGCCACACTCTCATGTGGCAACATACCCCCCAAAACAGAAGCTGTTTAGTTTCAGGCAGATTGCGTGCATGCAAAGCGGACCCAGCTCAATGGACGTGTTCGAAACAGCCTTACATGATACACTTCATTTGAGGAACAGCAAAAGGAAACAGATAAGATCTTAAGACCTTTTTAAAAGATTCACACTAAAGAGGGCAGCAGAACATTAACAAGAGAAGGGATACAGAACTGTAAGGCCATTGCTGAGAAGGCTTGTGCCCTTAGCAACTGAATTGACTTCCTTAGCAGACATGCAGCCTGGATCTCTGACACAGTTTATGGGCACAGTCAATCTTTAGTCTAGTGCTTGAAGGTTAGCATTAGCATTCAAACACATTGGTTAGAAATGATGTTATATTTTTAGATATAGCATTAGCATTCAGGCAGATGCATTTTGTACTAGATGAAGTTTATCGCCCCATGTGAAGTGCATTGCAGTACAGTAGGACCCCAGTATCCGCTGGCGATTGGTTCCCAGCCTTCCCATGGATAATGAAAACTGTGGATAAGAGAGAAAACCAAAATGTCCCCAAAACTGCTGTTTTCTGATAGTAACTTGCTTTATAGCTGCTGTTTTGCAACAGTAGCTTGCTTTATAGCTGCTGTTTGTGACAGCAGCTTGCCTTACGGCTGCTGTTTTATGACAGTAGCTTGCTTTACAGCTGCTCTTTCTGACAGTAGCTTGCTTTGTGGCTGCTGAATTATTTATTTATTTTTTCGCCTGCCAACCATGGATAACTGAATCAGTGGATACTGAATCAGTGGATACAGGGTCCTACTGTACTCCAGTTTGAAAAGTACTACTAGATCATGGGTAATTGATCTACTAGTCCATCTAGATAGGGCTACAACTGGCATATAAACTGGTGTTGAGTGAAATTTTGTTCAGGCTGATGCCATTACCTATTTGACTTCAGATTATGATAAGTGCAAGAGTATCCCTGAGTAAATTACCTTAGGCCCTCTTTAGCATAGCTGGCACTTCAACTTTCCAGATGTTGAGGGCAGATAACCTAGAGACAACCGGTTCAGACATGTATGAGCTTAGTCATTTCCTGTGCTAGATGCAACATAGTAAAATCATGCACACTTCCTACCTCAAATAAAAACTAATGCACAGCCTCAGTCATCACTGTGTACAAATGTATGTGCATTCACCTGATTTGCATGTTCATTCTTGTTATTAGTAGATAAATAATTGGAGAGATCAGACAGTGCATGCACACATCTTTATATGCAAATGCCCTATTTACACTAGTCTTTTATTTCCACAGAGATCGACGTGCTTAGTATCTGCTTCCTATCTCATTACAAGACTCCCAAGCTCTTTAACATTTGGCCAGGACTTGAGCTGTCAGAAATTTGCTACTGTTCTAATTTGAAAGGCTGCCTTTGTTCTTGTCGTCATGTATGGGATTAAGCTGTCCATGGATAACAGGGTTATTTATTTCCCCCTTGTTTCCTTCACATGTTAGCCATGTATTGCCAAGGGACAGAGGACAGTCAGGAAGTGGAATCTACAGCAATATTGGTCCCCCGGGGGCTTACAATCAGGGGAGCATGTACAGGCCGCTGCTGAGCAGACCCCAACCGCAGATTCCAAAATTGCTGTCAAGTAAGTTTTCCTTTTTTAATAGCACCATTTGGCCATTTGACAGTAACAACGATGAGAGTTCTGCTTGCCTTTATCGACTGCTATTTATCTTGAAATAGATCTTCTAGTTCAAACTTATGGTTGTATAAAGCTTGGCGATCTTGAATACAGGGGTACCTCTTAAAACAAATGACTCGTAAGACAAAAAAAATCACAGTGAGAAAAAAATTTCCGGGAATTTGCATGCTTCACATGACAAAAAAATCCCTATGGGATGCTTCACAAGACAAAAAAAAATCATTCTGCATGTACCCAGGGAAAAAACCCCAGTTATTCTTGTCTTCTAGCCTCCAGAACAGATTAATCCATCCCCAATGCATTCCTATGGGAAACCATGTTTTGTAAGACAAAATTTTCATAAAACAGAGCGACCCATAGCGTCTGGAACGGAGGCCTGGGGGAAAAAACATTTAAAAAGCCGGGGAAAAACAGGTTTTTTTCCAGATTTTTTCCTGAAGTCTTTTGTCGTCGTCCCCCCCAAAAAAAATTGAAAAATTGAAAAAAGAAAAAAATGATTATGGGATGTTTTATTTTAATATGATGAATAAAATATTTTAAGACAGGGTGTTCAAATATTTTCCAAATCATTTCTAAAAAATATCATTGAAATTTAGTCCCACTCCCTTCTATGCATTTTGCCCCTCTTCAATTATTTTGATGAGAATGAGGTTTTTATTTTATTTTTATTTAATACTGTGAAGAGGAAATATGAATAATTATTAATTCTGGATTTATAAACATTGCTTTGTAGAGAATATTTTGTTCCACATAAACTAGTAAACAGTTCAGGAGACTGTTACTCCATTTCTCTTTGTAACAATTGTTTGAATACACTATACAGTGGTACCTTGTATAAAGGAATTAATTCGCTCCAAATGAAAGTATGTTAAGCAAATTTTCCTTTATACAAATTTCCCATAGGAATGCATTGAAAACGGAGTAATCCCATTTTTATGTTGTACAATTTTCCCCATAGGCAATTATGTTAAGCAAATTTCCCCTATCTCTGGAATTTTTTATGTTGTACATGTGTTATGTAATACAAACTGTTTGTTATACAAGGGTCCACTGTATCTTAATAAGCTAGTTGTGATAATTTTATGCCAAGTCAAATTGTCCATAGTCATATTTTATGCTCCAAAAGTAACAAAATGACTTTCAAGGTGTAAAAGGGAGGGGTGTACTAATGCAGCAATTTTTTTCGGTGAGGAAATGGGGAAAAAATGGGGGGGGGGGATTCCGAGCTCCAAAATTTCTGGAAATTTTATATTTCTAGTGCTGTTGCAAAATATTTGCTATTTGGCTTAATGAGAAGCAAAACACCCATTCACAGAGTACTGGTGAGGCTGAAGGACAAGTGAGTTTCCCAGTAACCTGAATGGAAGCCAGAGGAGATATCTGCTGCATGTTGTAGAAGGCAAGCCAAAATGTTCATCAAATGACCACCAAAGGAATTCATCTAAAATTAAATTATACCTCCCTGTATGAATAGAAAGAGCCACTGGTTTAATGCTCCGCGATTCCTTTTCCATCTCTGATTTTTCCTCCTCATTCTGATTCTTGTTCTTCTTCTGAGAACTTGGTGGGTTTCTTAATGTCTTGCTTCCCTTTGTCCTTTAACCTTCAAGGGTGGGAATAGCATAAGGGGCAGTGTAGCTTTCATCTCTCCCCTCTTCTCACAGCTCTTGTCACTTAGCAAGCATACAAAAGAAAATCTATCTCAGTATCATCCCTACAATGTTCTTGGGTAGTTGAATGCTTATCGACTTTGCAACAAAGCAAACAGGACCATGTGTTGTGGTCCTAAAATTTGAGGACACATTATACATTTTGAGGACACTTCCATACTTATGCAAGCTTGCATAGAAAAAGTGTACATTTTAAAACCTAAAATAACTGATCAGGGACCTAATTTTCCAGGAACTACTGGATGTCAGTTGATGAGCAGAAATGAGGGTGGAGAGAAGTGAATACGGAGGGGCAGAGAGGCAACGAGGCTCAAGCTATAACATTTTCCAAAAGTTCTCGGGGGGGGGAGGAAGAGCTTTCCTTCTCCATGGCGCTGGCCAATCAGGAGCTGTGGAGGGACATGCATCACCCCACCTCCCTGTCTGATTGGCCAGCTCCAGGGAGAAGGAACGATGATGTGTCAGAGGCTACTTCCTGGTTGGAGTTTAGCCCTGCGCAAGGTAAGTCAAGGTACATCAATAGGTGATTTTGTTTTAGAAGGTCGCTCCAAGTTCCAAACAGCAGCTGTGTTGCATGATTCATGTCAGAACTGGACCCATTCTGAAACGAAAGGCCCATGCCTAGTTCCCAAGCTCTGCTTTGTCTTTCAGTAAATATCAAGTCCTTGCTGTCCTGTGTGGAAGACATGTTTTTTGTGAGGAAGGGGTCAACACAATAAATCAACCCTTGAATTTCAAGGAAATAGAATTTATAAGCATCGTTTTCTTAATATGAAATATCAAGGCTATGTACCCCACCTGTGGCTGTGGTATACTGTATATTTCATCTTGTTTTCCGTAGAGCACCTTGTATCTATTGTGGACGTCTAGAGAGTATTCTAAGGTTTACAAGCAGTTTATGTGAGGCTCTGGCAGTTGTTATCAGGCTTCTGCTGCACCCTGCATAAAACCATTGTGTCTTAATGCACTTAAGCAGTTTTGCAGGGCTGTGTGTTCTAAGGTGGGATCATTGACGGCAGCCTGTCTTCCATGGACAGCTAGTTGGACACAATTGATTTTAAGGATGAACTCAAGGATTTCCAGGAGCACCATTTGATATCACAGGCATCATTCTGTAAATGTGCTTTTATTTGTTGTGGGAGGTGAGGCATTGAGAAATAGTGTTGCAGCTGCTTGTTGCTGTATTGCTTTGACAAGATCCAATTCAAAATCGGCTTTGTAAAACTGTTGAACGCCACTTCATTTCTGTTTTCCAAATTTTACCATGTTCCAAGAACATGAACTCATGAACTTAGTATTATGCTTTTTTATTTTTCAAAATGCCGTTTAAAAATAATGAATCAAAATTAGAAATAGTGCAGAATAATAGTCAATCCAATCTGAACTCTTCCAGAGCTAGCGGTGGCAGGTTAGCATTTTTCTTGATTTGACACTGATGTACCAATTTTCAGCTGATGAATAATTGTATGCTGATAGTTTGCAGGAGTCAAGTGGTATCTAGTAATACTGTGTGAACACAGGCTTAGTTTCTCCTATCCTGTGTATCTGATTTTATTACTTTCATTTCAATCAATAAACTTATCAATTAGCTGTCTTTCCATTAATCAAAAAAAGGAAGAAAAATGTTTCTTACATCAGTAAACATGAGCTGTGGGCTTTGATTGCTACGCTGATCACATAAGCCGTCACTTGAGGTGCCACTGACAAGGACAGCTTAAATCACTGCACCAATGTAGAAATTGC
Source organism: Phrynocephalus versicolor (assembly GCA_023846285.1). NCBI lineage: Eukaryota > Metazoa > Chordata > Lepidosauria > Squamata > Agamidae > Phrynocephalus > Phrynocephalus versicolor. The sequence goes on along the minus strand of JAHTLZ010000204.1, from coordinate 94,716,025 downwards.
TCACATTTTCAAGACCAACAAATTTATGACTGCTGTTTCTCTTTTCATTGTCTGTATCTTTTTGTTGCCACTGTTGCTGTAGCTGTCTCATTTGTCTGTTGCCTCCTTTCCTTACATGGCCATAATTAATGGCATAGAGTTGGTGTTAAATCCTTCCCGTTATTTATATGAAGGAATTTAATACTGACCATGTCAACGGGGAAGCTCTCAAACTGTCTGGTGAAATACTGATGAAACAAGATTCTGATAAATTTTGAAGTAAAAAAGAATCAGTGTTACACAAGGGAAGAGAGAAATGAGAAAGCAAGGACACAATAGCACAGCAAGTGCAGGACCAGCTCCCAAATCTTCCAGGCTCACACTGAGCTAGTTAGTTGGTCATTGGCATGCTGCTATTCAGCCTGAACCGCTCCTCTCTTCTTTTCCAAAATGATAAATCAGATGGAAACGGTCTTTGAAAATGGACAAACTATGCCATTTAAATGAGTAGCATATATGTTATTGGAATATGCAGAAATACTTTCAGCAATCTGTTTTGGTGTGCGATTGTGTATGCTATTGAGATCTTTGGATAACATAGCTGGAACTCTTAGAATTGGGTTATGGAATGTGTAGTCTTTCCAATGTTGTTTGGCTGCAGTCATAGGATTCCTCGCCATCGGTTCTGTTGCCCAAGGCTGATTGGGGTTCCTGTCCAACAATATCTGAAAGACCATGTTTTCCTTATATTTTCATTACAAAGTATCCCAACAGATGGGGAATAATAGTTAACTCCCTTTTCAATTCAGAGCATACCTAATTTGCTCTACCTGAATTAACATACGATTGTCTTTAGGTTCCTGAACTGCTCAGTATTTTGCACTTCATTTCTCTGATCAGAAAATCCGTACATATACAAAAATTTGTAAACAGGAAAACATACTGTCCCAAGCGCGTTTTAGGGAAAATAGTGTAGAAAAATATATATATACAAGTTTTCTGTAGGCTTTAAAAACCCTAGGTCTCTCATGCTGATGCCGAAACAGGATAGAACATAGGTGGTTGTTGAAATGCAAACATTATAGAGAGGGAAACAGACTTGGTCGTCTCTTGTCCACCACTAAGACAAGTTGTGTCTGAATGCCTTCTAGAAGCAAAACTGATGAAACCGAGGTTTGTGTACTTAAGAGAAGGCAAGGCTTACTGGAAAGGAGAATAATAATGCTGGGAAAATGGAAGGCAGCGGGAAAACAGGAAAACCAAAGACAAGATAGATAGAGTGACAACATAAGGCAGGCATGTCCAAACTTCAGCCCTCCTGATGTTTTGGACCACAACTCCCAGAATTCCAAGTCTGTATTGCCAATGACAAAGGGCTGTGGGAGTTGTGGTCCAAACCATCTGGAGGGCTGAAGTTTGGACATGCCTGACATAAGGGAAAATGTGGCCTTGAGTTTGCAAGAGCTGAGTAGACCTGTTGGTGATATGTAGGGCATTTCACACATTGCTCCTTCCTGGGATGACTTGATGGCATGTTACAACAACAGTCTCCAACAGTGCTTTTCATACAGTCCACATAGGAACTTGAAAGCGTCCACAATATATTTCTCAGTCTATTGCTTCTTGTAATTTTGTAGTAGCATTCCACAAAATCCTGACTTTGAATCTCTTTGTGTAAGTAGGGCATGGCAGTGGGAGGGGCAAGAAGCTATCATCTCTCCCTCTCAAAAACACCACCATTATGTTTCTGAAAGGGGAGAATGACCAGAGAAACCTACGGGTGGGCCCTTGAAATTTTACAGCTTTTTGCTGGTCATCCATTACGGAGATGTGAACTAGTTTTGTACAGAAAAAGCCATTACACATCTTGTGACTTGTTTTATTGAATAAACTGGTCAGCAAGTATCAAGGTAAGTCTAAGAATACTTAGCGCTGATGTGGATTTCATTTTTTCCTTTCAAATGGATGCTATTTTGACAGGACAGTACCTTTGAATGAATTCTAGAGATTAAATGTGTACTTAGTGGTTGCTTCCTACAGTAGAGAAACCACTTCACTGTATTCTCTGAATTTCATTGCATTATGTTTGTTCTCTCATTAAGAAAGACAAGGACGCTTTGTTTGTCTGTTAATTGTGAATTACTCTGAAAAACATGCAGAGCACTAATTGCCAGTATTGAAAATGAGGCTGTCTTTGCAGATATGATAAAGTTAACATCTGTGTCCATCAGGTCTGCCTACACTGATATAGTTCGCTTACGTGCTACAACAAAAAGTTTCTGTTCAATTCAGACCATTAAAACATAAGCCATCCAGTCTGTTTCTCCATAGAGAAGGGCTCAAATCTCCTTCCAGACATTACTTCTTCCTCAGAAAAAAAGCTCTTGTTGACAAAGGCAGTGTGGCTTTCTAGTCAATTATTGGTGGGCTTTGACATCCTTGAATATTAACAGTTTAACACAACATTACAATCCTATGTATATATCTGTTACACAACTCCTGAAACCAGCTGTTCTAATTAGGTTGCACTTAAATATCATTGAAGATAATCAGAAATGTCACTGAAACCGAAGCTTTGTGATTGATGCAGCACGTGATTTAATTGTTTTGAACAAGCAAAGGAGCTATTGATTGTTTGCTCCTTTCATTCTGTTTACTGGTCCATTTATTTAGAACAGCAGCCATTTAATTGCAGGGCTTGTTAAACTGATGTTCCTGCTTTGATATCTTTGTAGTGTGTTGTACATTTGTACTAAGATAAAACTGAAGTGGATGGTATTTAGTAGTATCTGATACTTACAATGTCTTGTGTCGCTAGCTAGCATAGATCTTCAAATGCATATCTTTATTTGCATTGGAACAAATATAATATAATATAATATAATATAATATAATATAATATAATTGAGTATATTATAAGCCGAGTTTTTCAGCCCTTATTTTTGCCTGGAAAAAAATGCTTTCGGCTTGTGTGCGTGTGTGTGTGTGTGGTTACAGTTGTGACCGACTCTTTGTGACTTGATGTCCATGGAGTTTTCTTGGCAGGAATACTGCAGTGGTTTGCCAGTTCCTACTGCAGGCGCCTATAGCACTCTGGTATTCCCTGGTGGACTCCCATCCAAGTACTAACCAGGGCCGATCCTGCTTAGCTTCCAAAATCAGGCGAGATCAGATGCACTTAGGGCATCTAGGCAGCTGCTTTCAGCTTATACTTGAGTCAGTAAGATTCCCAGTTCTTTTTGGGTAAAAGTAGGTGCTTGGACAGCTTGGGGAGGGCAGCAGAGGGCAAATCCTGATCGGGCGAGCGATAGCGGTGCCTCCGCTTCCCATTTGATTCCAATGAGAAGGTTTAGGGACACCCCCTTTGGAGCTTTGTATCTCAGCCCCCTTACCCCCAAATGTTTCCAAATTTAAGGGGATTCCCTAAAATCGCTTTCTGATGGTAACCCTGCTACTTTGGTGCCCCCAAGGTAAGTAAATTTTTGAGTGCATTTTTTAAAAAATATGCACTCGAAAATTATTTTTAAAACATGCAATCAAAATTTACTTACCTTTGGACTCCAAAGTAGCAGTGGTGCCTTCCCAAAGCGATTTTAGGGAACTCCCTGAAATCTGGAAAGATTTAGAGGTAAGCGGACTTAGTTATGAAGCTCTAAAGGGGCTGGGGATATTATTGGCAACTGTGCAGGGGCGGTGGAAGCAATGAGGGAGTTTACTGTATGGTATTAACTCCCTGATTGCCTCCACACTCCTAGCATGCATTGCCAATTACTACCCCCAGCCCCTTTAGAGCTCGGCCGGTATACCATATATACTCGAGTATAATGGAAAAAACTGCCCTCGGCTTATACACGAGTCAGTGTTTTCCCAGTTTTGGGGAGTAAAATTAGGCCCTCGGCTTATACTCGGGTCGGCTTATACTCAAGTATATACGGGTAATATAATATAATAGTTTATTTACATTTGTTTTCTACTCCATCTAAAATGTCGGATAGTCTCCAAGAAACAAACGGGGAAGGTGAATGAATTCATTTTAAGTTACAGCATTGGGACTTAGATCATTGGCATTCCATCAGAATAGTAGAAGTATTTAATAGTAGAATTGAAGCTGGATGGCGAAGATCACTATCCCTATGCACACTTAGAAGTGATGTGATCATGGAGTGATCATATGATCACTCATGAGATGTGATCCGGAGCTAACAGTAGCTGTTGTGTTTTGTATTAACCAGAGCTTCTGTACATTTCCCCAGTTTGTTCCCATATAGAGCACCTTGTAGCAGTCCAACCTTGATGCAACCAAGGCAAGGCGAGCTTTTGCCAGGCCTCACTGATTCAGGGATGGTTCTAGATCAGTGTTGGTGAACCTATGGCACGGGTGCCAGAGGTGGCACTCGGAGCCCTTTCTTTTGGCACCCGACATCGACCCTTCACAGCCACCTGTATTGAGGTTAAGTTGCTGTATTGGCACTTTGCGAAAAATTAACGGATCTTGAATCACAGTTTGGGCACTTGGTCTCTAAAAGGTTTGCCATCACTGTTCTAGATAGTGCGCTAAGCATACTGTATTTGTACAAACATGCTCCTTACCATTGGTCTGCTGAACATCCTCCAGTGATAGCAGGGGATGAAGGCACACTTCCATACTACCCACCAGTTTTTCATGGAGAGTTTAATCCCTTGCTAAAGAAGTGGAATCCTAACTCTTGAACAATTGTTTCTACAGCCCAGTAGCACTTCTGATTTAATTTAGATTTAATCTCAAGGTGTTTTTTTTTTTTTTTGGGGCTGCTCATCTAATCCATTATCAGATTCAGGCAACATTTAAGGCTATTGATCACTTTTCAGAGTCACATAACAAAGAGCAGTAGGAATGGGATTCATAAGTACTTGGGTGGTATCTTATTCCAAAGGTTCAAATTTTCTCTCTTAGTCATGTCATACAGATATTAAATAATACAGGATAAAAAAATAATCCTATGGAAAATTATCCATCTTGATGGAAAAACTACTCACATCCTTGCATGCGTTCCTATGGACTCTGGAGGGTTCACACACTGCTAGATTAAAATAAATAATGGGTGCAAGGTGCAGCCCATGACAGGTCCTGGGGACGTGGGGAATTGACTCCTAGACTTATCAGGATTGCTCACACGTGTAATCCCAACGACTCTAGTAGTTCCCCAGAACTATCTTCTGGGCACAACTGAACTAAACAGGACCCACTGCAATAGGTAACTTAAAATGCAACCCCAATAGCCAGTCCAAGAGGAAGACATGGGATATGGTAATGAAAGGGCCTGTGAAATCCACACTTCCTCCCTGTTGAACTCGCACTATTGGTCCTCCACAGAAGTCATCAGCAGTGTCTCATTTGCTGGTCCTGGCCAAAAGCTAAATTGAAATATGTTTAGATAATCAGCATCTTCCAAATTTGTTTGGAGTTCAAGCCCTTTGGGTTTTACTGCTATGGATGGTACATCTGAGCATTGTGTACATTTTTCTAAAACCGTTGGTTCATTCTTTAACAAAGGATGTATTACTCTTTCCTTAAAGGTATCATACCCCTTTCAGCAATTACTTCTCTTAACCATATGTCACTCAAATTTGTTAGACTGCTCGATGAAGATCTAGTCGGAGGAACAGGATTTCAATGGATTGGTCTACCTCCGAGCTGTAACCTGCTGTGTGACTGAATAAACTAGCAGATAGAACTTGCCAAACCAGGTTGTCCCCTTTTGTACAGGCCATTTTGATAAAAAGTAGGTGTTTATCAAGAATCAAATCCTGATTGAGGATCCTCTCCCCAGAAGCACAACTACCACTAATGGAGGGATTTTTAGGATGGACAATATACCATTTAAGTAATAATTTCAGAGGTTTGGTTGCGGTCCCAAAGAAGAGGTGAACAATTAGCAGTCTTTCATCCTGTCCCATTTGGATTCTTCTGTTGTATCTTCATCTCCCTATAACTAACTAAAATAGTCATCAACGAACCAGCTCCATTTCCCCATTCTTCAAAGCCTACTAGAGTAGCAGTAAAGCTATGACCTTAAATGTCAAGTTTAGAAGATCAAGACAGTTTCAGTTACAGCCCCACCATCTGCAACACACACACACACACACACACACACAAGAAAGAAAGCAGCACCCACCAATACAAAATGAAAACAAATCTTACAAGAGGTCTTTCTAAGAATGACTCAGTTTCTAAGAGGTTGTAACATTTGCATTGTTGAAGTGAAAGTTATCTTAAATTTCATTGTTTCACAAAGATTCCTAAGACTTTCGTAATATTACTTTGAATAGGGATAGGGTGATATAGTCAGTGGATCAAGTGACACAGAACTCAGAAGACCTCTGTCCGTATATTCACTGTGCCATGGGCTGGATTTGGCAAAACCATTTCTTAAACATGTTACTTGTCTTCAAAGGCCCTGTTAGAAGTGCTGGAATTTGGTTCTGGTGTAATGGCACATAACACTGAAGTTAAATTTAATTCCTCCGTTGAATGGCCTGTGGTTGATCAAAATACAATTCTACCAGTAAAGAAGTTAATTTTTACTACTACTTTTTCAAACTGTCTGCAGGATTTTGGGAATCAAGCCTTCTGTATCAATCCCAAAAAGCATGCTTGCTTTGTACTATTATCCAGATGTTTTCTGAATACTCATTTGGTGGGAGTGTTACAGAAACTGTAAACATTGTAGAATAATTTCTGGTATTACTCTTCTTATTTAAATGCACACCTATTTGCATTTGCCATTAACGTTACATTGTTTTTAACATTTTTTGCTCATTATGTTTTTGCTTTGCTTTTTACTTTACAGATATTAGGCCCCAGGATTCCTGGCAAGGTCCCACACCTCTGTTTCAACAGCCCACCCAGAGATTTGACAGGTATAGTTTATTCCTTCATTAAAAATCCCACGGACATGTTTTACAAGGGCTTTTCCTTAATTTGATTCAATTTGATTCACTAAAAGTGAATCAGTATAATTTTGTAGAGCCTATTTTATATACCTATTGATTGATTGATTGATTGATTTTATTTATTTATTCATTTCTATACCGCCTATCTTCCTGGTGGGGAACTCCAGGCGGTTCACAACAATTAGGAAACAACAGAATTGCATATATTAGTTAAGATGCAGCTGTTTATCTTTCTAAAGATGTACGTTATTTCAGTGGAGGTGAAAAGTTCTGTTTCTAATCAGAAGCTTCAAAACAAACTGTGTTGCTGATGCTTCTTCTGATATGTTCCATTGTTCTTTGGTCTTGATATCATTGTGTTGTGTTTTTTTTTGAGGCACTATGAATTTCAACACAGACAGCTTAAAACTGCATTAGATTCTGGACAGGCTAAACAAATTTCTTTTTAGGAGAGTCGTGGAGCTTAATGAGGCATAACTAATGGTGGTCCACTTTTCTCGTCACTGTGCTGGAACCATGGCATTAGTACAGACCAGCCATTGATTCTTGCTACAACCCTCTTGAAGTCCTAATCAGCTTCTTTGGTATAGCTTTTTGAGGCCTGACAAGTCTATTGTAGGGCAGTGTCACTGTAGGTCAGTAGTTATTAGTTGCCACTGAACACAGTTTCTTTAACTACTTAAGACTGAACTGAATTAAATGCAGGAGGGACCCTGGGGAGGATTAAGGAATCTGCAGTCCAATAAGTACCATGGAACAGAGAGAATGTGACATGGTTTGATAATAAGGGATGTTTTATGTACGTGTTTCTTCATTGAAAAGCTGATCGTATGCCCTTAAAACCAGATATCCTGGAGTTTGCAAAGTGCATGTGTGAATAATTTCTATTATATCTGTAGTGCAGAATGCAAAATGGTTGCTAAATTGAGCATATGTTTTCTTTGTGTCTATTGTTCTATCCTGTAAGAGAACAGTTGATAACAAAAATTGAACTCTGTTTCCCAAGTAATCAGTTCTGATCCTTACCGGTTTGTGTGAATGATTCTGGTCCTTACCAATGCCGTGTATGATGTCCTTTTAGACTGTTTTTTGGTATGAGGTCATAGTTACAAGATTATATCGATACAGTATTTATAACTATAGATGTTAAAACTGGTCTCTATTTTAACACAAAGTGCTGCATATTTTTATATGAAAGTATTTTGTCAAAATTATTTGACAACACGACCACAGATTTGTCACCTCTATCTCATAAGAATTTCTTGTTTATTCAATATAGTGAATTACAGTATTTTTCCATGTGTAAGACTATATTTTTGTCTAAAATTATTAGAGTAAAAATTGAGGGTCGTTTTATACACGGAAGTAAGCTGAGGGGAGAACCACAGAGTTGTGAAGCTGTAATTTTGCATTGGAAAAGTGAGGGTTGTCTGATACCCGGGGACATCTTATAGATGGAAATAATGGGATATATTAAATCCAGAAGCTTTTTGGATCCATGTTATCTTTTACATGCAAACTTGTAAACATAATCAACTATATTTATTTAATATATTTTCCTGAAGTTTATATCAGGGTGGATTTTATTTAAATCAAATTTATTTTAAATCACAGTTCAAATCACAATTTAAATTTGTTTTAAAATTGATTTTTTGACCATTTAAATTTCTTAAAAATCAATTTTAAAAAATTTAAATCAGTTTGATTTGTAAAAAATCATTGATTTTTATCCACTCTTGTTTATATTCATATGAAATGTAGTGATAAGCTATTAGGAGTTTCACTCTTCCATTGTGAGCCCCCGCACATGACAAGATTAAACCTATGTGAGCCTCTCTTCCTTTAATTAAAACAAGTATGTGGCTTAGCTGATGTCTTTACCCTAAGCCAAAAGGGAAAGCAGGTCAATTTTTTTAAAGAAGAGACAGCATACGCAAGATTCCAGTGTTTTTCAAAAGAAGGCTAGCCCACCTCCTTAGTGGCACTTATCTGGCTGATCCCCATCAGGCAGTTAACATGCACTCTTTTCATTGGTATTCTGTCTGCCATCTGCATCTAGATATACTTGGCATCATAGGAGGTCAAGGGGGACCTTCTTGCATTTCTCCTGACACACACACAAACACACTCACACACACACACACACACACACACACACACTAGTATATTTTTAAAATCCTCCCACTACGAACCAGAGGCAGATACCTTGTTCAAGATCTACCTAGCCATAGACATAAGCTGCAATAATATTAAAGATGGTACAGACTGAACAAGACATGCCTGCCTCAATCTTATTTTTTTTTCTGGATCACCCTATTGAAGGTGGGTTGGAAGACATACCTGCCATTTCACTTGTTGAGGAAAAGGAAGTAATTCTCAAATATATACAAGAGAGATTTCAATACTCAATGTCCTTGTAAGCCCTGATTTCATAAGGTCAGGTTGTATGGCAAAATATCCTTCTCGGCTTCTGTAATCTGGAGAGCAGAGTTGCTCTCAAACTGAATCTTCATTGTATCTAATAGTAGCCTTTGCATGGTAGGTTTTGGATGTACAGTGGAACCTTGACTTACATGCCGCTTGACTTACAGCATATTTGACTTGCAGCAGGAAGGGGCCTGTTTGACTTGCATCGCGGACTCTGACTTACAGCTCGGAGCCCCGGTGCAAGGGCCCGGAATTGGGCGGCAGCCATGACCCAGCATCACGGCTGCCGCCTCCCAACTGCTCCTGCCTTCTTCTTCTCCTCCGGCAGTGGTGGCTTCGGCGAGGCCAGCTCCGAGCACCTGGAGCTGGTCCTCGGCCTCACCGAAGCCGCCGCTGCCGCCGGAGGAGAAGAAGGGCCGGGAGCTCGGGGCTGGCCTCGCTGGTTAAACAGTCGGCTCAGTCTTGTAAAAAATCTGGCTGCAGAATTCTGGTCCACAATGGAAGCATTTTAGTTGGGGAGCTGTAAAGTTGTGGGACTCTAATGGTAAGCATAGGGTTGTTCAGAACTTGGAACGTCAGGTTAAAAATCAGTAAAACTTAAATGTTAGACATTGTTGCTATGAACATTAAAAAGTGGAGGCGTATAACTTGTGGACTATAATTCCACTGCTGCCTCCTCTCTTTGAAGAGACATTTCATTTACATCCCTAGAAGGAATCTCCTATCCCAGTCAAAGTTGTGTTAAATTGCTATTTTCGGGGGTGTTTTTCATTGTCTGGAACAGATTAATCCACTTTCCCATTACTTTCTATGGGAAAAGTTCGTTTGACTTAAGGCATGTTTGACTTATGTCTAGACCTCCGGAACGGATTAATGACGTAAATCAAGGTTCCACTGTATTGATTTGCTGCAGGGAATGGGTAGTTGGGAATGTTTCAAAACAATCAATCAAACAAATAAGTTATGCAATGCCTGAATTGTGCAGATTTGTTTTTGTTAGGTGTTTTTATGGTTGTAAATAAAAACGTAAGTAAAATACTTATAATAGTAGCCTTTGCAAAGTAATCTGCGTGTTGTTTTGGAGGAGAAAAGGGACTTTCACTTTTGGCAACATTGCGCTGGATACAGATCCAAATGGAATCAGTAGACCCAGAGCATAGTCTTGAAAGGACATGATGTAGCCACCTTGCTGAAACTATGTATGTTTCCATTTGATTAATGCCTAAATGCAAGATGGATTGGAAATTCCGTGTAGATTACTTTGGGTTCCTAGATGATGGAAGGGTGAAGTATAAGCACAATGCAGGGCTTCTCTACTAAAATATGTTTGTTATTGTTAAGATCCAGATGCACTCACTTAGGAAGATATTTTTGAAAGATATTTACTTTTGAAAGATGATATTTAAATGTTTAGTTGTGCATCTGTGAGCATTAGAAGCTGTGGTCAAATCTTCTTGTGTCCATGATTTTCTTTTCAACATCCAACAGTATCCGGCTGCTTGGTATTGAAATTTTGGATTTGAACCTTTGGCGTAACCTAGCAGGGCAGTTGTCCTTATAGAAAATGTTGCAGAAACGTATTTCATCTTCCTGTCTCCTCTGAAACGGAGAACTGTCAGTGTTAGCAGGTTCGCACCTGAGCACAAGCCATTTTGTAATGCAAGATCAACAATCCCTAGCTGCTTGCCATAACAGCAACTTACACGGTGGGTGTGGAAAATAGTACTCATTAGTCACCACTGTTCAGCAACTAAGCATGAGGAATAAGGCTTGTGTGAATCTATAGAATCTGTGGAGTTGACTCATTAAATCCCTGTTGATTCAATGGGCCAACTCTAATGTAATTTGCTAAGCTAAGTAACAGTTTGGGCCAGAGATCTCCTACTTCAGCAGGCTTTGATGCACTGGAGTTTTAAAAGAAGTCATTTGCTACTCGAGATAAGAAATTTGAGAGAGAGAGAAAGAATCCTGATACATGGGCTTTTAGTGTTCCACTAACAACTCCAAGGAAGTATTATAGTTGGCCTGTACTTCATAGTTTGAATGTGACTCTTTTTTTACATTTCATTATAGTTGTAAGTAACTACCTGAAGAATTACTGCTCTCCTTTTGTGGTACTACTGTTAACTTTTAGCCACTTCTATAGTCATGGGAATGTGGGCTTTCTAAATGGTGTAGAAAGAATATCAGATGTTTCAGGTGCTGACTCATATAACTGTGTCCTGTTGTAGGGGTTTAGGCAGTGAGAAGAGGCCAGTGGCTTGAATTGTTCAAACTTTGTTTTCAAAGGAGTAACTAAAACCAACCATTTTGGATTGATTGATTGACCGAGCATTTATTTGTTTATAATATTTTACTCCTGCCTTTCTCCTTAAAAAGGATCCAAGGTGGTTTACATTATTTGCAAGACAATATTTGAAACTAGAACAGTAAATAGGCAAATACTATAAAGGATCAAACAAATATCACATTAAACAGTAACAGTGTGTGTGTGTGTGTGTGTGTGTGTGTGTGTGTGTTGTGTCGTTATAGTTGTGACCAACTCTTCGTGACCCTTTATCCATGGAGTTTTCTTGGCAGGAATACTGGAGTGGCTTGCCAGTTCCTACTCCAGGCGCCTGCAGCACCTGGTATTCTTTGGTGGTCTCCCATCCAAGTACTAACCAGGGCCGACCCTGCTGAGCTTCTGAAATCAGGAGAGATTGAATGTGCTTAGGGCATCTAGGCAGCTTAAGAGTAACAGTAGCACACCACAAATACATTCAAAGCAGTAATGCACAACAATCCATTTTTAAAAGGGGGAATCAAACAAAAAGCACCACTCTGAAAAATGACAAACAAAAGCAATACTAAAAGCACATTCAATGCATTAAGGGCACAACAATCCCTTTTAAAAAAACCCACTCAGGCATCCAGTTGACTGAAGAGCAGCCTGGGCCTGCTTGCAGAAAGTCAGCCAAGATGGGACCAATATAGTCTTCTGTAGGAGGGCGTCCCAAAGTTTGGGAGCAGCGGCAGAGAATGCCTTCTACTCCGCACCCACCAGACACACCTGTAAAGGCGGTAGGTCTGGGATAAAGGTTTCTCCTGGTGATTTTCACACCCTGGCAGGCTTCTAAAGGGAGACGTGGTCCTACAGATAGCTTGGGTCAAGGCAGCTAAGAAGAAGAAGAAAGGGAAGAGTTGAATGTGTGCCCCCCCCCCCCCAGCATTGTAACTAAAACTAATGGGACAGAATCCTTCTGAATGAAGTCGTGCAGTGGAAACTAGATGATGTTGTCATCTGATGCTAGTAATGTTTAATTTCAACTAATTTAATGCTTCCAGTCTTTGGGGTTCCCTGAGGCTCCTTTTTCCCCTGAGGAGGTCTTTGGGAGCATTGGGACGTGAGCAGGGGCTTTTAATAGTTTAAAAAATGGGATCAGATCATTACAATATTACCTGTAGTCGGCAATGTTTGGCTATCGAAAGTTCCCAAGGCAAAAGGAAGCCTGAAAGGGAAAGGGGAATAGGGCATTTTTATTTTTTTAAAACAAATATTACCAGTGCCAGATGATATCATCCAGTTTTGTACCACACAACTTTATGCACAATGATTTTGCCCGTTAATTAGGAGACAGGAACTGTAACTTCAGTTACTTGTTCAAAGTTGCATTCTAATCTCTGGTGTAACCATTCATTTTTTTGAAAAATTAAATATTGACCAAAGTAGTAGCTGCTTACTTAATGCCTCTCATCTAAACTATACTGGAGGTTCATATTTGCCGTCATTTATCTGGGTGTGAGAGATGTAGCGAGATATATTTTTCAACTAGTGTCCAGTATTTATTCCTTCTAATAATACTGCTCCTGCTTTAATTTTTGAGATGCTTTTTGAAAAAAGACTCACAAAATCCTAGTTTACATAGGTCTTGGTTTTACAGCTTCTTCCTAATGACACATTTCTGGATTACAAAAATTTTATTCTGATGGAGTACATACCTGTTGCTTTATAGTGGTACTGTTGAATCTAGACCCTTCAAGGCAGTTTAAAGAATTCTTGCTGATAAGGATGGCATTCATTGTCATAATAGACATTGCATTTGTGTTCCCATATAAACTGTACTAGCAAATGTTGGTTGGTCTGTGCCAATTAGTGCTTATGTTGCTAGGTCACTGTGGTCAATTGAAAACAGCATCAATAGAACTTGAAAAGTGGTCCCCCCCATCAGACCTTCTTCTGACATATTGAGTAGAATAATGGAGGTGGGGGAGGGAGATAACAGCTCAAGCTCCTACCCTGGATTCAAACTACTCTGCAGTAAGAATTCATTTGCAACCTGTAATTAACTGGAAGGAATTGATTCTGAGAGTCAGTGTGTATGTCCAGAAAATAAAGCCTCACCCCTTTACTTGTTTACTCTTCAGATAATGTTATGCTTTCCTGGTGCGATTTCTCTTTAAGAAAGTGCAGAGAGGCAGGATGGAAAGTCAAGCCAGGACTAAAAGGGGACAGCTCCTTTCAGCTTGTTTTTGCAACCCAAGTTTGATGAAATATTTTAAACCTTCAGGGTTATTTCTGATTAATGTGTGGGTTGAAGGGGCAGCACACACATGAATCAGCAATAAGGGGCAATTAACCAGCAATGATCAGTCAGCATTAATCAGCAATAATGTGTGGGTTGAAGGGGCAACCCAGACATTTTATTGTTTGTGTGTTGGGTAAGTTCCATCATTAGGGAATTCTTGATGTTTGTGTAAATAAGCCACATGCCAAACAGAACGAAAATAGGCCATATTCCCTGAGAGATGACTGCTTTTTGCACAACAGCAGCTGAAGGACGAGAAACAATAAGCCATATTCTTTCTCTCAGAAATTCTACAGCTACCCCTCTTCTCGCCTGGAACCGCATGCCCCACTCCCAAGGCCCAGCCTACCAAAATCAATACCAAGGTCCCAGAGGTCCAATGAGTTACCCACAAAGACCCAGTGATCGGAGGGAACGAGAAAGACAGGTAACCAAATCATGTTGCCATTATTTTTTTTTTTACATCTAGCCCTCTCAAAACTGCATGTGAAAGAAACTGGACTAAAAGTTAATTCCAAGTAGGACTAACACATTTCACCTTCGCTGCATTATTATTGCTGCTCATTGTGGACCAAAAATGTCTTTAGTTATTTTAGAGACATGTCTTTATGTCTTCAGTTACTCTTGGAATTGAACTTGAGAGCTCTAAAGTGGCAAATAGCCTCAATATATGAAAAGGTTTTACTTCCCTCTCCTCTTGCTGTTTATATATGTGTGTGTGAATTTCCCCCCCATTATCAGCCTATATAGTCGCCTCCAGGATGATAAATTCTGTCTCATAGCCATTAGATACAATCACATCTCCCTCTTGGCAATCACTGTTTGATAACGACAGAATTGCACGTCCTGTGAAGTACAAGCATGCATTTCTGGTCTTGATTTTTCTTGCTCCCTTCACCCATTGACATTACATTACTAGCACCAAAACTCAGTAAGCCATTGCTGTCTCAGGTCCTGCGCTTGGGCTTTACTGGGATAATTGCATGAGAGTGTAAGTGTTTCAGCAATTCCTGCCTCAAACGATCCGATGCCGAAAGCTCTGTTGAAATTGCAGCAAGCTGCTGACAAGGTGTCCTGAGCGTTTGGTGGAGTCCTTTTATCGCTGCTGTCCAAACACACAAGCCAGCCTCACTTGGCTCTAGTTCCTATTCAGGCCCTGTTGTCTCTATGAACCAAGGCTTCTAATCATGAAAAGCTGAAGATCTGAATACTTGGATGTGATCCACAGTTGAAAATGCAGAGCACATGGTGCTGCCTCCTTTAGTCACCAGAGCAGTTGAAAATGCATTGCTGATTGTCATTAGCCGTTGCTTAATACTTGGTAGGGGTAAGGCACTTCAGAAGGTAAAACATGTTATCTAGATGGGTGCTGATTTATTAAGTGATATACTTTGACCCAAATAAGATTCCAGAGTTGTTGAATCCAGGCTTGGGCATCAGTATGAAAATACTCTGAGTGTGTTTTGTCTCTGTCAAGTGTGCCTGCCTCGTACAGTGACAGCAACTGATATGCTGGGTCAAGCAGATGGTTAGAAAAATAGCCGAGTTGTGCCACTTCACCCAGCAACAGTTCGGTATGCTGGTCACATGACATCAGCCCAACAAAAGCATGGCCTGGTGCCACAGATAAAACTCACTTGCCTTTGAGATGGCAGTTGTTCAGATACTCAGGAGATCAGGTGGGACTCCAAGCTTATGATCCTTTACTGAACGTACAAGCTTTTTACAGAGATCTCTTCCTCCAAAAAAAACTGAGGGGCTCCCCCCCCCATGCCCCAACATCCATATTTTGGAAATACCAAAGCGACAGAGAAAGGGTTAAAAGATTTGTGATCTTCTAACTTAGAAAAACAGGGTGTAATGGCATGGACTAAGGCTCCAAAAACTGTTGGCTGCAAATTCAGCGGCTCAGCGGTTCGAATCCTGGGTGCCACACAGGAGAGCGAGCTCCCGCTGTTCACCCCAGCTCCTGCCAACCTAGCAGTTCGAAAATGCAAATAGATAAATAGGTACCACCATAAAAAGCGGAAAGGTAAAACAGTGTTTCCTTGCATCCATGCCGGCCACACAGCCACGGATTTGCACAACACTGGCTCTTCGACTTGAATATGGAGATGAGCACTGCCCCCAGAGTCGGACACAACTAGCACGCATGTGCGGGGGGAACCTTTACCTTTACCTTAGAAAAACAGAGCAAGTAAGGGAGAACATGACAGAGGTGAATTAAATTATGCAAAGCATGGGGGTGGGGGGTAAAAATGTTTTTCATCAAAATAAAACTCCAAGTTATACTGAAGCTGAATTGTGGAGGATTTTAGACAGATAAAAATAACATCAACAGCAGCAACATAATTACATGCCATCAAGTCAACTCCAATTTCTGATATTCCATTCCAGGGTTTTCCAGGTATGGAGTATAGGCGTACCTCTGTGACCTTTTGTAATGTGGAAATTTTGTAAACCAGAAATACAGGTGGCACAATGCATCCCGGGAAAGGAAGTCCTTCGAAAAATATTGTAAACTGAGGTTTCTCCGGGGGGAGGGGGATCATAAATGGAGGCATTTTTTTTCAAAGGATTTCCTGTTGTGAACCAAAAATTTTAACAGAAGCATTTGTAAACTGAGGTTTGCCTATACGTGAAGTTCCTTCATCGCTCACAGTTAGATTATTAAACGTATTAAGTTGGTGGCCATCACTTAGGTTATTTTAAAAGAGGATTAGATAAATTCATAGGGAAAAATCTTTCAGTGGCTTCTGCATATACTGGCAGCATCAGAGGCCTCTGAACACTATTTGCTTGGAAACACCATTAGGAGAATCCTGTTACACTTGTGTCCTGCTTTTGAGCCTCCTATACACTTCGAGCTGGCCACTGGAACAACAATATGACAGGTCAAAGAAGCTTCTGGTGTGATTCACCCGGACAGTGCTTTAAGCACCATGGGACAGTATGAAAGCAGCATGCTTTGCTTTCTGTAGCTGAAATAACGAAACCTTTGCCCAAGCTGCACAAATGAGAAAGAATGAGGAATTGAAAGGCCATTTCATTCATCTGATCAGAAACACATGCCAAGGCTTAGACAGTTACCAGAGGAAATGTTTAAGCATATTTACAGGCATAACTGCCAAGTTTTTTTTTACTTTGCCGCTCTTAAAGCTTCAGTTTTATTGAAAGAAAAGAAGAGTTGCCATTTACTTATTTAGCTCCTGCTTTTCCTCCCGTAAGCTCAAGACAGCATACATGGCTCTCTTAACTCTATCCTTATAGGATAAAGGTCTTCCAGGCTGAGAGTAGAGTAGCTACCATCACTCAGAGGGTCTCATGGCTCTGTTGGTCTTAGAACTTGGATCTCCCAAATCCCAGCGAGCAGTAGTGGCCAACCTTGGGTAACCCTGGTGTTCTTGGGACTGCAATTCCCAGAAGTCTTCACCACCAGCTGTGCTGGCTGGGATTTCTGAGATTTGCAGTCCAAGAACACCTGAGTGACCCAAGCTTGGCAACCACTGAATTGGAGCAATAAATATATCCTTCAGAAGATCAAATAAAATGGTTTACATTTGGCTGGTTCGAGTGTACTGTTGTGTTCTGATATTTATTGGAAGGACAATGTTTTCTGAGATAACCGATGACATAAAACAATGTGTTGTTGTTTTTGCAGGGTTATGGAAGGCATTACCCCTTGCCCCCATCTTCTGGAAGATACAACTGGAATTAGCCCTCTGGCCTTTCCCAACATTTAAGAATAGTCCTGTTTTTATGATCATCTTTACCTTCTGAGTAGTTTTCAGATGGTATGCTTTCTTTTTAAATTGTGTACATTTTTACCGATAAGATTTGATATGATCCATTTGTTGCTTTGTAATTGTATTGCAGAATACAAGTGAAATGTAATGCTTGTGTAAAACACCGAAGGGAGCAAGGGTACTTTTCTGTCTTTACTGTGATTAGATTTGTTGCATTACATAGCTAATGCCTTTTTATTTCACACTGGAATATCTCTTTGCAGCTTAAAAATAGGTTTACCTGAGAAAAACAGCATTGGAAAAAAGGCACAAGGATTGTGGAAATTGTTTTTTGTCATTCACAGGCATGACATTTTAAAGACTGTCAGTATTCCTTGTAGTGATTCATTGACATGTTTGTCCCTTTAAATACATGGTTTCTCAACTTTCTAAGTAAAAGTTTCAGCTTCTACAAAATCTGCATTGTCTTTCTTTTGTAGTTGATATGAATTTATAACATTAAATAAGAGTTAGACATTCTTAACTTGTCACTAGAGATGCTTATATTGTAGTTTAAATATCCTATAGATTAATCCAAAGCATTATGAACTGATGAACTTGCATCCACGTAACACACATGCTTTGGTCTAGAGCAGGCATGTCCAAACTTCGGCCCTCCGGATGTTTTGGACCACAACTCCCAGAATTCTAAGCTTAGATTGCCAATGGCAAAGGACTGTGGGAGTTGCTGTCCAAAACATCTGGAGGGCCAAAGTCTGGACATGCCTGGTCTAGAGAGATAGCAAATACTGGTCTGGAGTAGAGCGTGTGCTTTCCTCAATTACTTAACTCCTGAGCATCCAGTTTAGTAGCTGCGTATATCAATGCTTTTAAAACTTGGCTTTCTCTTCATTATATCTGGTTGGTCCAAGGCCACAGCCATTGGGTCTGAAATGGCTTTTTATTCTTAGGAGCCCTGTTGACAGGGAAATAGGCCAGCACCATGAAAATGCTGACATTCACTATTACTGAAAAAGTGCACCCATGCTTTTTGGTCTAGACTAAAGACACTGTGCAAATGCAGCCGAGTGACCGAATCAGACCCTAAAATGTTTAATTTCAAAAACTTACCGTGGAAGTTTAATTTTCTTGTACACTCCATTAACTTAAGGAAAGCAAATACTCAAGAACACATTGCTGCTCACACAAGCACGCCTAGTCCCTTAACAGGGGGACTACCTGAATGTGTGAATGTGTAGGTTCAACATTACCCTACTACAGTACCACCAAAAAGTTTTCCCATTTTGCTTGATGTCAATACATGCAATATGTTTGTATCTTCAAGCATCTGCTTACAAATCATCTGCTGAACAGTTGATGGAGAACCCAAGGCTACAATCTTGACTTTTCTGAGAGCAAACAAAACTGCACTAAAAGGACATACATCTGAGTAGACATGTACAAAACTGGTTAATAGAGCTAACATCCTAATGCCCTATACCAGTGGCTGCCAAACTTTGGTAACCAGTGGAGCTGGTGGTGAAGGCTTTTGGGAATTACAGTCCAAGAACACCTGGGTAACTTGGGTTGGGAACCACTGCTCTAAATCACTAAGTGACAAAATAGATCTTCGGCACTTCAGACTGGAGGTGAGGGTGTCCTTGTTTTTAATAGAAAGAAAAATGCATTATCTAAAGCAAACATGAGCAAATGGGGAACAACAGTTTTCTCCTGAATAAGTTTTCACTTGCAGGAAACGGTTCTAGGGGAAACATCACTACCTGTAACTTGGAGTGATGGAGCCCTTTTAGGATCCCGCCTCTCTTCTGCAAAGTATACCTTAACCTGGCTGTGGCTAGAAGGCTAGAATGAAATCCTAATTCTTTGTAATACTGTAGCTGTTGTGAAAGCCAGCCCCCAAATTTATATTTTCCACCTTTGTTACAACGGGCTACTTAGTGAAGCAGACAAATAAATCAAGTCAAATCAAATCAAAGTCCATTTGCAGGGAAGTATTAAAGAAATGCAAGTGCTAGTAAATGCAGGTGTGCTAGTTGGTGATACACACAAGGTTGCCTACTAAACGGATAGATCTGGATCTGTTTGGGAAGTGCATGCTCATTGCTTTCTGTGTACAGTCCGCTCTTAACAGTACACAGGAGGTAGAATTTCCTCTAGCACAGTGTACAATCCCATCTGTCCCAGGCGGTTGGGACAGTCATGCAAGGTGATGGGGACTATCATTTGGCAACCGTCTTATGACCCTGAGTCAACCAACGGTGTTCTAACACGTTTCTGGGGTACAACCTTTGCCTTTCATCAAGTGGCTGCACATCCTCTACTCCTCTGACTTTTAGGATCCTTGTACATTTCAACCTCGTCCTTTTTTTTATGAAGCAGCTCTCTGAGAACTTCATTCTAAAACCTTTTCTCAGCAAGGGCTTGAAAAGTGCAAAACAGAAAGCTCAAATAATAAATATATAAAAGCCAATGCCAGCTACCCTAAAGTAAACTAATGAGAACACAGCAATCACTTTTTCTGGAGAAGCAGCATGGTCCTAACCTGTCTTTAGTAAGTGGCTTCTTCCCACTGCCAATAGGGCTCCTGGTAGGAGCTCCTCTCGGCCAATATGGGAGCATCTCAGTTTTATCCTCCTCCTCTTAGAACTCCAGAGGGTCCCTAAGTGTCCAGTCTTATCAAGGAGGCCCAGTAGGGAATGAAACTCCCACCCACTGGTTCTGTGGCCTCATTACCTCAACCACTGAGCTATTCGGTGGTTTATAAGATTGGGAGGGGCCATGTTTTGACCACACTCCGAGATAAATCCTTTTGTTGCATTTATTTCATAGGACCCAGGAACTGTTGGATTGTAATTCAATTGAGGGAAATTGCAGTAGAGGGATGCACTGTGTCTGTCTGCTTACAAACTGGAACCCAAGGGGGGAATCTCTAGGAGCCTTTGAACACGACCCCTAAACTCCGCAGCAAATGGCTGCAAGCTCCGGAGGTTACAAGTGTTTCCCCACCAGCTCCGGAGTTTGCAGGACCACGCCCACCTAAGCGCATCCCAGCACACTTTTCTTGTACCTGCTAGAGGAGGGTGAAAATCCCCAGGTCCGGATTTAATCTGGTCAGTGCGGGGCTCTCCTGGCTTCTGGTTTTTTTTTTTTTTTGTTTGTTTTTTGCCTCCTGCCTCTTTAAGAGAAGGGGCAGGAGGAAAAAAACAAACAAAAGAGAAGGAATCAGCATGACAAGCTCTGGAGGTGAGCTGCATTTTTTCCTCTCTTTCTTCCTCCCTCCCCTCACGCAGACAGGAGCAAGGAAGTGCGGAGTGGTGGGGAGGAAGGAAGAGCAACGAACCCCTAAGATCTCTGGTCCGAATTTAAGTGGCCAGCGGATCTTAGGGGTCGTGTGAAAAGGCCCAATGTTACAGGTTAGAGCACTGGAGTTGCCTGGTCATGTCAGAATTGCCACAGCCGTCCACAGAGGCAGCCCCCCAGCCTCTGAAGCTGGTTGGTTTAGTTTTCACTGGCCAATGAGCAAAATCAACTTTCTACCTGGCCTTCAGTGACCCAACTGAGGGATGCATTTTCTAAAAAGTTCAAGGAGATAGATCAGTAAAACAATATTAAATTGGGCACTCAACATGTTTGAGGCTTCAGTAAAATTGACTGGTTGAGACTGGAATCTCGTTTTACTACCAGTTCCTCAGGGTAGGCCAGAAAGATTTCCCCTCAGGCTTGGATGAGTCTCCCAGGAAAGTTCCTCAGCAATAATAATAATAATAATAATAATAATAATAATAATAATAATAATAATAATAATAATAATAATAATAATAATAATAATAATAATAATAATAATAATGGCTTTCCTGGGCAGAAACCAAGATCCACATCCGAACCAGAGTAGGCCTGTTGAATTCACCACTGGGTGGTCAATCAATATGTAATGTGTATCTCACTGAGTCATGGGCCCCACAGTCCTGGGGATTAGCCAGTGGATTCAGACAGGGCAGACCTCTGGACCGGGAAGGAGGAAGGCCTGGCTTGCCTTCACCCCACTTCCATCTTGATCTGTGGACAGGGCGATGCCCACCAGGGAGAACGGTGGAAGGGAGGAGGCCCAAAGGGCCAGGCAAGTGCGGCAGCCCTCAGCAGGTGCCTCTTAGGCCCAGCTCCAGGCAGGCCTCCAATTAAAGGCCGCAGCCTGAGGGGCCTGGAGGTAGAGGAGGGCTCCCGCTGACTCGGCCCGCAGCGGCTCCGGCACCAGAGAAACTTCCCAAGGCCCTTTTGTTGACCACTTGAGACCCCTTCTTCGCCAGGCCGCTCCGAAGACACTCATCGGGCTCTTCAGTTAATGAGCTTCACCCAAGTCGGCCGGTTTCTGTGCGCACTGGAGATCTGGGGAGCACTAATTGCCCGGGGGTGGGGGGTGGGGAGAAGCTCTTCTCTTTCAAACGGGCCGAAAAATGCTGCCCCCACCCCCACCCCCACCCCCAATGGATGGAAAGAGGTCCCTGCGCCTCGTGAGAAGCAGCCGCCGCCGCAGCAGCAGCAGTTCCAGCTTCTCTCTGGAGGGAGCCCATGGTCCTTTCCCAAGGAAAGGGGCGCCTTTGGGGCGGGTTGGGTGGTGGGAGAGGGCGACCAGCCAAGACGGGAGCAGCCGGAGCCTTGCCTGCCTGCCTCTTGGTGGAAGTGGGACACGCACACGCCTCAGAGGCATGGCAAATCTTCCACTTTCGGCCTGTGCTCTGCTGGATCAGGGTGGCCCGGGGGCTTAATAAGGCTGGAGAGGATAGTGGCGACGGGAACTTACCTAGGTTTTATTTTGTTTTTGTTTCCCCCCCCCCAATTATCTTTGGCCAGTAGTTTTTAGTTGGCCACCTCAACATCGGCGATTGCTTCTTGGCCCCGTTAACATCGCCACTATTTTCTTTTATTTTCTTTTAAAAAAACTAATTATACCCCCCTTTATTTTTACTTTTATTTTTTGCTTCGCAAACATCCTTGTCCGGCGGTTCATCCAGAGATCCAGGGAAAAGGCGCCCGCTTCCTCGGGATCTCGTGGCCGCTTCTTCAGCCCTGGAGTAAAGGGAGATAGATGGAGGTGTCTGGAATTCTAGATCGTAGCTTCATCCACAAATAGTGTTAGTTTTAAAAAGAGATGCCCACGACTGCAGGTATGTTGAAGTGTATCGCCGGGCCTCTTGCAGCCAGGTTCTCTCGCTCTAAGGACTAACTCTTACCCTAGTTTGGAAACGATTTAGATGCGAGTCTAGAGAGCCAGCACTCCTTATTTAATCCATTTATTTCTCGCGCTCTCCCTTGTCCTCTTAGGCTTTGTATCTTCAAAAGGTTATTGTATCTGCAAGAGGTTATTTACGTGGCAAGGCGTTTGCTGTTCTCTTGTGTGTGTGTGTGTGTGTGTGTTGTGTCCTTACAGTCGTGACCGACTCTTCTTGACCCCATGTAAGGAACCCCAAGACTCTTGGTCCGCTTTCGCCCCTTTCCCGCCATGTTTTAGCTTGTAAAACTGTTCTGGTTTGACTTTCATTCTGTACTAACATTAAATTAAATTAAATTAAATTAAATTAAAAAGGTGTGCAATCGAACCCCAGCGAGCCACCGGCCGCCTTCCCTCGGGAGATTCTCAGGGACGGGACCTCCAAAACAGCACCGAACCCATTGCGAAGCTCCAACTGGTCTGGATGGAGTCTGCGGGAAGAGAAACTCACTGGGATTCAGTCACCTGGATGGACCAAGCGGGCAAAACTCCTGAGCTCTCGGGAAAGTTTACCCTCCCCTCCGGCCGCCGCCGCCCTTCTGGCGACTTCTTTTAAAGGCGGAGATGTTCTCAGAACCGAATTCCTCTGAACAGCAAAGGCGCATCCATCACACCGACTGAATATCTTGGCCATTCCGAAACTCGCTGCGGCTCCTGGGCTAATTAAGCCTTTTCACTTGTTCTGAGACTGTTTGGGCTTAGCCCGACTCCTCCCAAGGGGATCCCGAGCAGTTTACACTGGGTCTGCTGTTCCCGGCAATTTCCGGATGCGACAAATTGTGTTTTTCTTGCTGGCGACATTTGGCCCTGTTGGTAACTCCATGTTGGCCGGGCTGGCCGGAAAGTCCGCCCTTGCCGATCCCTCTCCCCCATCCCTCTTTTGTAAACCCAATTTCCTCCACGTTGGCACCAACTTAGGTGGGGCTCAATCCGAATCTTGTGCCTGTCTACTGGAATTATCATTATGTGCAAATTGATCTTACTCTTTGATAGGGCGCGTAGAATATTGGCTCTTTAGTAAGTGTAATTTTAAAAATAAAAAATATAAATAGTTTTGACAGTAAACTCTGTAATTTTCTAGCTCATAGCAGGGCCGAGTTTTAACTTTTCCTTTTTAGTGTCCCTTGCCATTGATGATTTGACAAAATATCCCCGTTCAAAAGGCTTTAGGACGGGTGTTTCCACCGTTTACTTCAAGGCCACAAAAGACAGAAGAGGGAAGGGAACCAAGCACGCTCAGTTATCCTGGAAATTTAAAAACAAAACAAAAAACCACAGATCGCCTTGCTGGTGCCTTCAAAAAGTTAGCTCCTCTTAAAGATAAAGTAACCCATGGAAAATATTAATTAATTAATTAATTTTTGTATTTGTTAACCGCCCGATTTTCCGGAAGGAACTCTGGGAATAAAATGGCCTTCTACAACGAAAGGCTAAAGTACCTCTTACTCAAGCTTTTATTTATTTCAAATAGCAAATACAAGAACACGGGGAGGAAGGAGGGAGTGGAGACCGTGCAACCCGATTTTTAACCCCATAGCTAAACCGAAACATTTGGAGCTCAGCGCAACCGTGTACATGTCTGTCCAGAAGTCAACCCCACAGAGTAGAACAAGATCAGCTCCCAAGTCAATGGGTACAGGATTTCAGCTTTGCCGTGCCGTCCGATTGAGGTCTCTCTCCAGCCCGGCCAACTCCTCCCCTTGAGTGGCCCAAAGCGCGCCAGCTCAAAACTCCTTCGAGCCCGATCCTGCGCGCATCTTTTCGGAAGCCGGCCGCCGCCGCCGCCGCGCGCCTGCGACTCCTCCTTAAAACCGAACCCCCAAACGCCAGAGGGATGTCGTTTGCTGGGCTAGTCCTGGAGCGGTGAAAGAAAAGGAATCGATACCTTCCCTCGGTCTGGGTATATTTAGGAGACGTCCTGGCGTCTCCGGCCTCCTCCTCTTTCTTTTCTCTGCGCCTTTCCTCACTGGCGCCCCAGGTTACAAGCAGGATCCGCCGAGTTCGGTGGGGGTTTCATCCTCGACAGACAAGGTAGTGCAAGCGGATGAAACCAAAGCCTAGAACTCGGGAGAAATCGGTTCAAAGCCCGGCTTGGCCGTACCTTCAAAGCCCTGTTAGGGAAACCATAAATCAGGAACCAGGGCACGCAAATAGCAAGCGTACCCAGGATGGCAGCCTAAAGTCGTGAATTCGCGCGCGCGCTCGTGGGAGGGTGAGAGTGATGCTTTTTTTCTTTTAAAACCTGGATCCTAAACATAAACTGGGTTAGTCCCGCTAAGCCCAAGTTATTCCAACGCGATCGGGGTTCCTCCCTTTTACCTGAACTCGCTCGTTTTGGAACAAATTAGGCACCTAGGCTTAATCAGAAGGAAGTCCAAAGGACCGACTCTGCTGTACCCGCGAGCGGACGCACGGAACTGCAATCTTTCCTGGAATAAGCAGAAACGGAGCAGAAGGTAGGTGCTTCAAAAATCTAGTCTAGGGTTAAATTTAAGCCCGTTGGTTTTCACCCTCATTCAGATAAAATACACTTTAAAGGCGTTTCACTTTTCGAGGACTTGTGCTCCTTTGAGTTCAAAGCTACACTAAAATGCTTCGACCGGTTCCATGCTACCCACAAAGAGAGACCTATCTTTTATTTAAACAGGGGTGGTTCCCATCTTCAACATACAGAGAATGGCAGCGTCCCAAATCCACCCAGTGTTGAAACCTCTACATTCTTCTTGATTATGAATGCATGAAACTTGAGTGCATGTGTGTCGGATTCCAAGAACACAATCTTTACCTGAAAGGCAAAACTCCCGTATAAACTGCCAAGGAAGCAAGTGCCTTCCAATCCAATGTGACTTAATTTTGCTTATGCCTGCTCTAAGTTAAAGGTGCATCCAAAGAGGAAAAAAAATTCCAGCATGTACACACGGTGAAATATGTGAAAATTTATATAAGCATCAGGATTACCCTCTGAGAACCAACACACAACATTCTCCTAGTAAAGAAGGTATCAAAGAGAACTGTTAAGACTTGTTGTCTTCCTACTAAAACTCCGAAAATGGGATCTTCAAGTCTGAAAGTGACACAGTCCCTCTGGATTTCCTCCTGTTCAAGCTTCATTGATATAACCTGGACTTCAGACCGTTTCAATGCTTTGATGCATTGTACCCAGTTCAAAGTTAATAAAACAATAGGATTAAACTGGTGTATTCAAATTTTAAAGTCTGACAACTTCCTGCCAACCACTTTATAGAATTCTTTGTATTTTTATATTTTAAAATTTACTCCAGGAACATTTCTACATGTATCCATTAAAAGATGAAGGCCAGATTTTGGCACCTGTTCTTGCTTTATCACTGTTCTCTCATACCTGGCATTCTCCTTATTTATGCAAATTATTCAGAATTAATTTGCTGAAGTGGCCAGGGGCCAGTTTTGAGCTAGAGCTTCACTTCATTCAGTTTGCTTTTTTTAAAGGATCAAGGAACTTATTTTATCATCTCCCCACGGCCTCTTCACCCCACAAATGGAACCAACATATAACTTAGTGGAAAACAAGCCTTTTGCTATTGTTCATTATACTCTAAAAATAATTAATATTGGAAAAACAGGACAATCATTGAGACCAGTACCAGGAAAGAGCTATCTAGTTCTTTGAAAAGCAGGAATCGGTCAATCAATGAAGAACATAACCCCATCCTAAGGAACAACTTATAACATTGTGCAGAAATATTTTGTCTGGCCGCAAGTTGTTAAAATTGTTAGTTTATTGCATCCTCTCGCCTTCAATAAAAGCTGTTTACATTTCTCTGTATTTAAAGGGATTTTAAATAGATTAGTGTTCTGTGGTTTAGTGGTTATTTCATATTTGCTGAGAATATTCTTGGAATACAAAGGGTGGGGGACCTATAGTTTAAAACTCCTTTTTATTCCACTTCCCTCCTTTTTGTTTGTCTCTTCTCCGGGGTTTTATATCTATTTATCTGCCAGTTAATTTTTCTGCATTCAATCGCATTTTAAGTGTTAGGTGGACAGGAAAACTCTGCACTTTCTACCAACCTTTCAAGTGTTACCACTTCTTTGGGTTCTTTAAAGGCCAAACTGAGAATGCAAACATGGGTTAATGAAATTAGTAGCATGGTCCCCATTTTCAATGTCTGTAAATTTCATTGAAGCTTGCAGAGGAGAACTTCCTGCTGCACTGCACTGTACTTGTTTTTCCTTTTCCTTTTAAACTCGGAAACCCCACTATTAAGTAGCATTATAGTCAGGAAGATTATTCCTCCAAGATATTCCACAGAGCCACTGCTTTCAATGTAACAGGCCTTCCTTGTTTGCTTTTGTTTGGGTGTTCCTTCTTTTATATTGGTTAGCGTGTCTGGAATTTTGCCAAGCAATAAACTAAATAATAGCTAATAATGACAAAAAAATATTTTTTCTCTTTTCAAGCCTGAACGTCCAAGTTCAAAAAGCCTTTTTAAAAAATATCCTTATTGGGCATAACAACAACTACAACAACAATAATACCACGGTTTCCACTCCCACCCCTGCCCTCTCACATGTGAGAAGTAGCTTCTTCTTTTGTGTGAAGATGGTGGATAACGTTGCCTTTGATCTTCCAGTAACAATCCAGTCAGTAATAATAAGATTGCACTTTAGGGACTCCCTTATAAAACTATTGGTACAATAGTGTCATTCGTCCACCTTCCCTCCCCGCAAAATCGTTGCACTTCAGAAGACGCTCTTGTTGGCCCGATCCAGGAGGCTTTCTCAGATATGTACACAACACAGCTCCAACCCAGTTCTGAGACTAACCCACGAAGCAGATTCGAGATTGTCTCCCTCCCTGCTCCGGAAACAGGACTGGCTTCAGATTCTCGTTGGTGTTTCCTTTCCGCCGGAGCGAGTGGCGACTCTGCCGTGGAATGATCTGAAAACTCGCCCCCCCCCCCCAAAAGGGTTATTTCACCCGAAACTCTCCTCCGCCCTCCCCTGCCCCCAATGCCTCCCACTGCCTCCTGTAGGGCCGTCTACCTGGGCTCGAGGCCTGGGGGAGACCGAGGAAGGTTTAAGCGGCGCGGCAAGAGGCATTTCCTTAGCGTCACACGGTCCAGTTCATTCAGCCCCATCCTGCCTGCAGCGGCTGGAGATGTTGAGCCCAGGGAGGACTAGACCCAAAAGACAAGGGCGCTCCTCACCCAGAGGGCAGTCCCGGGAGCGGACCTCTCCTTGCAGGGAGACTGGGGCGTGAACAGAAGGGGGCAGAGAGAGCCTCAGGGCGATTCAGTCCGCCTGGGGCCTGTTACCAAGTCCGGCCATACAGCAAGCCGGCGTTGATCATGCCGCCGTTGTAATCGACGGCAGCCGCGTCCATCTGAGCCAGGGAGCCCACCTGGTTGTGCAGGGAAGGTGGACTCGGGGACATCTCTTCCAGGTCCGGCGCCTGGCTCAGGGAGGTCACTTGTTGCGGCGGCGGCGGCGGGTGCTGGTGCTGGTGCTGGGCAGGGCCGCCTCCCGCCCCGCTGCCGCTGGGGGCCTGGCCAACCGGCTGCCCTGAGCCGCCGGCGGCGGCGGCGGCGCTGTGAGGGCAAGGCTTGCCGTCCTTGACCAAGACCGGCACGGCCACCCTCCTCGGGGAAGCCGCCGCCTGGGGTGGCGGGGGCGGCTGCGGCGGAGGCGGCTGAGCTGGCTGCTGGCAGAGGTTGGGGCCCTCGGGCGCCGGCTGCTGCTGCTGCTGGAGCTGCTGCGCTGCCTTGTCCTTTGCTTGGCGCTTCATCTTGTAGCGGTGGTTCTGGAACCAGATCTTCACCTGGGTGGGCGTGAGGTGGATCAGGCTGGCCAGGTGCTCCCGCTCGGGGGCCGAGAGGTATTTCTGCTGCTTGAAGCGCCTCTCCAGCTCGTAGACCTGCGCCTGGGAGAAAAGGACCCGTCTCTTCCTCCGCGGCGTGGCGTGGAGACCTGGAGCCATGGACTTGGCAGCCTCCGCGATCCCCGTCAGAGCCCCCATGCTGGCCATGTTCATGCCTCCCGTCGGGCCCATCAGCCTGGAAACTGAACACACACCACCATGCACACGGGCGAGTTAAGAAAGCTCCACATCAGGAAACCCAGGGGAGACAAGAGGCTGCAGGCAAGATGGGTGGGGAAAATGATGCTCTGCAATACTTTAGGCTTGGGACCAGTTCCACAATGGGAAGTTCAGACCCGGCGATCGATGCTGCTGCCTCCCGCCCCAACCATTCAGCCCTGGGATATCAAGAGCACCTCTGAGCATGTCCAGAGTGCCTTCGCTTCCCACCATGGAATTGGTCCCAAGCTGCAAGGTGGCGGGGGGGAGGGCTGGGGAGAAGTCACCTGAAAAGATGCTTCGACAAAGAAGGAAGACGAGAAGGGACGCAGCCCCCCAAAGGCTAGCCGGGGCGCCCCACCCCACCCCACCCCCACCCCTCCCTCCACCTCGCCCCCTTCTGCTCCTGCCCGCTTACTCGTGGGGTAGCGGGGGTCCGCGTTGGTTCCATACCAGCCGGAGGCGGCTGCGCTGCTGCGCACACTGTCCGAGTAGGGCGACAGGTCGCTCACGTTGCCGAGCCCGCCGTTGCAATAGCCCGCCACGGAGCCGTGGGCAAACTGCGAGACTCCGGCGTGCGCCATAGGATGGTAGGCGGCCGCGTTGTGGCCCGCCATGGGGTGCTGCTGCTGCGGCGGCGGCGGCTGGAGGGCCGCGCTCTGAGGTTGCCGGTAGGCGGCGGCCCCCACGCCCAGCGGGGCGCCTAGGCTGCCCTCCATGGCGCCGAACTTCTTGTAGGTCTCCTCCATGGGGCTCAAGATGTCCGAGACGGAAAAGGGCGTCGTGTGCTTGGGGCTGAGCGACATGGCTCGCCGGGCGGCCCCTGGGCTCTTTCCCGTCTCGCTCGCCCGGTGGACGCGGCGGCTCCGTCCAGACGAAAAAGGGGGCTCAGCGCCGCCGCTGTCGCGCGGAAACCCGGCCAACAGGAGGAGGAGGAAGAGGAAGAGCAGGAGGAGGAGGAGGAGGAGGAGGAGGGAGGAAGAAGGGGCAGGGCGGGGAGGGGCACGGGAGGGGGAGGGGGTGGGGGAGGGGGAGGCGGCGCGCCAGCCCACCCTCTGCTCGCTCCTTCGCTGAGGTGTATTTTAGTCCCGAGGCACCAGGTTGACGACAGGCACCGGTGGGGGCGGAGCCACAATAAATATCCCCCCCCCACTCCGCCGCCCCCGCTCCCTCCGCCCCTCCCGGCCCGGCTCAGCCACTCGACGTCTCCCTCACAGCTCCCTTAACTCTTTAGCCGGGCCCCACACCCACCCACCCACCCACCCCGCCCATGACGAGAGGGACACCTTCTTTGGGGCCAAACGCCTGGAAATACTAAACAGCGCCCCCGCCTCACCTCCACCCCGGTAGCCACCAAGCGACGAAGCCGGAGCCCATTCCAATAATTTAAAAAAAAAAGGGGGGGTCCTCCGGCGTCACCAATTAGAGAACCCCAATGGGTTTCCTAACGGCCTGCACCTGCGCCCCCCTCCCTTCGCGTCACAGACGGATCTCCCAACGCGGAGCGCTCCCTCAGCCTCCGACGGTTCCCTCAGCAGCCATAAGCCATGCCGTCTCGGTGAGAGCCCCTCAGGGTCGGTGCCCACGGGAGGACCCTCAGAAGAAGGCGCCAAGGAGGGACCTTCCTTTCCTTGCGCCAGAAAGAAAGTTGGGCAACTCCAGCCTCTGGGCCGGTCTCGGCGGTGTGTTCGAACTTGAATAAAGCGTGGCCCGCAGTGGCAACCCAGCTCCTTGTCTCGCCTATTATTCCGACCTGGGGGGCAATGACGGCACCGAAAAGGGCGCCAAAGTTGGTCAGCGGGGTGGGCGGCAGGCCGGCGGGCGTCCTTCTCTGGCGTGTGCAGCTCCTTGGGTCTCTCTCTCTCCCCCCTTTCCCTTCAGGCGCGCGCTGGACCAGGGTAGCGCCAGCCCCGTTTCGAGCCCCGCCTGCAACGCCCCTGCCCTTGAGTGCGGGCGGGGGGTGGGTTCGTTGGTTTCGGACATGCCAGCAAGCTGTTAATAGCGGAGACAGTGGGACGAGACACAAAAGAGCGTCTGTAGGGCCAGTGCGCATCCCTCGATCTCTCTGCCCGTCCCTCTTTCTGTGGGAGAGACAACCGCACTGTCCTACTTCACTGGGTTATTGTCCAGATGGCTCTCTCGACACTTAAAAGAGAGGGGCTTTCGGAAAAACTGAGATGATTTCCATGTATTTGAAACAGAGAACAGGGAGGCAGCCATCGGGACCCCTGGCCTCGTCCCCTATATTTATGAGGCAGCGAGAAAAAGCGGGAGAAGGGGGAGGGGGAGGGGGGGAATAAAGTTTCCTGTCGGAGGTTCGTTGGTTTTAATAAAACTCTGCTGAAGAAGGATCCAAGTAGAAGAGGGCGGCCCTTCGCGCAGTTAGCGGAGGCTAAAGGGCGAGGAGCAGCTCTGAGGGAATGAGGCCGTGACGTCTGCCTTCCATCTGAGGTAAGGCACCCGCAGGAGCCCGGCTCTCCCTCCCTCCCTCCCTCCCCTCCCGAAGGAACCGCCGAAAAGGGCGGCTCTCGGCTCCTCGCTGGCAGCCGCCTTGATTTGGGGGCTCCAGCCTGAAGTCTCCTCGCCTGCTTTTTTTGGGGGGGGGTGCGCGGCGGGATCCCGTGGGAGAGAAGAGGATATTTGCGGCCGCCCTGCGCCTCCGAAGCTGCCCCTCTCCGCCCGCCCCGCGGAGCCTGGCGGCACTTGTTGGAACCGTCGGGGATGAAGAGCTGCAGGATTCCTCGAGAGTCGGAGAAGTCGGCAGGAGCGAAGAAGGCCGTTCTTGACGAAGAGGTGAAGATTCCCAAATGCGGCGGAAGGTGCTGAAAGTGTTGCTCGTGCGAAGGCGCCGGGGAGAAAAGTTCAGTCAGTCGCTCCGCGTTAGATCTCAGATGCTGATCCGTCCCTGTGGTCAGATTCCGAGGACTAAGGCCCTTTTACCTTTCCGGCCACAATCCACCCAGTTCCAGATCGAGTTTGATCCCGCTGTTCTCCACGGCTTTCGGTGGCAAACGCTGGGCAGAGAGGAGCGCTCTCTAAAGTGATTTTAAATGTTATTTATTTAGTGGTTATT
>JAHTLZ010000204.1:94612599-94678350 GCA_023846285.1 Phrynocephalus versicolor | reverse complement strand
CGAGATGGAATCAGATGGATAGTACACTTTATTATCAAAAGAAGAGTTTTTCTTTTTTCTTTTACTACTAAACATACGGACCTTAGGTCATTGGGGGCCTGAAAGAAAAGAGTTGGCAATAATGCAGTGTTGCTTGTACTGGTGTTGCCCCGTCCATGTGCAAAGTCTTGTACATATAGGAGACCTTTCCCCTCACTTAAAAAGGTCCTGGTCAGGAAAAGTTTACTCCCAGAGAAGTGTGCACAGGATTACATTCTCTTTATTTTAAAAGCTTTCCCAGACATTCTGCCTCTGTCAAACGACTGCATGCCCATTTTAAATTGTAAAGTGGAAATAGCATTCTCCAAATTATTCATTATTAAACATAAATAACAATCAACGATGCTTCAGTCAAGGCCCACCACCTCCATCTTTTTCATTCTGAAGAATGCAGTCTTCAAGGGGAAATTACTTTGTAATATTAACTCTGAATGTATTGCCAAGAAAACTAGAAAACAGGACACAAGGGCTTTTACAATAACCAGAGGGTGGCTTGCCACTCGTTAGAAACACTCTTTTTAACTGCATTGAGGCGAGCTTTAGTTGTTGAAACGTAATACAGTGGTACCTTGTATAAAGGAATTAATTTGTTCCAAATGAAATTCTGTTAAGCAAATTTTCCTTTATATAATTTCCCCATAGGAATGCATCGAAAACAGAGTAATCTCTAATTGCGAGCATTTTTATGTTGTATGGATTCGCCCCATAGGCAATTCTGTTAAGCAATTTCCCCCTATCTCTGAAATTTTTTATGTTATACAGATTTTATGTTATACAAACCATTTGTTATATGAGGGCCCATGTACCAGACCACATGTGCAGAAGGCCTGAAAGTGCCACACACTGCAAGCAAGACAAATTCTTCACATTTCCATTTCAGAGATAATCCATAAGAACTTAGTATACAGGTTCTAATAAAATTGATATGTTCACACACATTAAAAAACAGAACACTCACATATTCATTCTTTTTTCCTCCACAGGGGAAACATGACGCCAAGACATGGTGCAATGAAAATGGCATGAGGCTCTGATACTGCTCCTGAGCCTCTGACAAATAAAATATGACCTGATTGTGATATTGGGTGGAGAAGGACATATTCCAAATTGGTCTGCAGTCTAAACACACATTTGCATAGCAAGTCTCTCTCTTAAGATGAATAACATAAAGAGAGAGAGAGAGAGAGAGAGAGAGAGAGAGAGAGAGAGAGAGAGAGAACTGGGTGTTTCAAACCCTGCCTGTGAAAAGAATCAATAACCCAATGGTCACTAACAACAGCAATAATAACAATCATAATTTCTGCCACAAATATCTCACTCCTTCACTGCTTCTGAATCCCATCAACTTCAGAGGACAATAATACAAAGGGTTTTTTTTAAAGGTAAAGGGTAAACACTGGAAGAAGAGTCAATGTATTTCTGGTGAGAAATGGGAAGGCCAATAACTTAAATATTGTAAGCATGGATTAAGTCCAGAGTTAGAGGTGGGTGGCACAAAGTTTATCAGGAAGATTGTTTTGTTCTGTTATGGTTATTTTTTTCATTTGTTTCTGTAAATATTATTTTGTTTTTGTTTCTATATTGTAGAAAATAAAAAAATAAAAAATAACTCATCACTTCCCTGATAGTGAACAGGTGAACTTTATCATACAAATAGAGAATAATTTATTGCATCTCTCAGTTTGACACTGGAAACCCTTGTAATGAAAAGTTTTCACATATGTACACATATACATTACATTACTACAACAGAGGCATATTGTTAGTATCAGTGTTGTGTGAAACACTCAGGAGAAGGGAGTAAGTTTTTGCAATTTTTTTTTTTAGCATGATACTTCTATGTTTGTTTCAGGCAGTCTGTGCTCCACCTCCAGTGTACTGTCCTTAATACAATACGGACTGCACGTAAGATGCTTGTTCCCCAAACCTACCCCAGAGTGCTCACTTCTGTGCAGTCTGTTCAGATATAAGCAATAATTTAGGACTTTGGGACTTTTCTCCAGGTGTGAATGATGTAAAAGCCATGTGTTGCTTTACTTGTGATGGAGAAGTTTCTGTTTTTTGCTCCAACATTTTCAGCTCCACTTTTCTTCTCAAGTTAGCTAGATAGAGGCTGATTAAGTTGACTAGATATTTCCCAGAACTTCAAGAATTGTGTTGCTTCTGCCTTGTGTTGCCTGTGCAGGCAAATTCACTGTGAGAAAGGACTGGAAGAGGGCTGCTAAATGGGGGTTGCTTCAAGACCACATCAGGGCACTATTCAAGATCTGTTACTTTGACCCATTGTTCATCCTTCTCTAGATGGGGTTGCTCTCCTCTGAAGGAGTAGGCTCACAGTTGGGGATATCTTCTTGATCCTTTCTTGCTTTGTGGCACACAGTTGGCCTCAATGGTGCAGAATGCCTTCTGCTAAACTTTCTGACCTGTCCAACTATATCCTTCTCTACATAGAGAACTTGATTCTGTGGCCTATGCTTTGGTAATTTGGTAAGCATTCCCTTGGCTGTTCTCTCATGTCTGATTTGTACCAATCTTTCTTCTGTTAAAGATTGAATTATGAGACCCTTTGCCTTTGCATTCTTCAGTTTCCGATCTGTGTATTATTCATGCGCTCTTTCATCATCTGTTAAAACCTCTAGCACACCCTGAATTTCACACAGATTTTCCAGACAAAACAACCAGTTTTCAAAATCAATAGGCTGGAACTTTGGCATGGAATATTTCACCTCAGACATTTTCACTTCAGTTTAAAATTGATCAAGATACACCTTAACTTCCTTCTCTTTACCTCAGCTGTACTTTAGTTCAACTGCTTGGCACTTAATATCAGTGACTCTGTCAGCTTAGCAGTGTAAGAGTAATCAGTAGAGATGGGCATGAAATGAATTTTTTTCGTTCTGTTATTCGTTATTTGTTTCATTACGTAACAAAACGAATAACGAACCTGGCGATGAAATTGGAACGAACAGAACAGAACCAAGAAAATTAGGTTTGTTACGTTTCATTTTCGTTAATGGCAAAGCACGATGAAATGTGCTGTTTTAAATGTTAAAAAATGTCCTGAATATCTGTAAAAACCCAGCGATAATTATTTACTCTGCCTGATAATACCTACCAGGGGGGTTTGGGGTCCTTAAAACATGCATTTATGTCTTTTCTCAGATCGCTGTATTTTTTTCCTTTAAGGGGAGTTAGGGGACATTGACCCAAAATGGCTGCCAGATGCCTAATATTGATTTCTTGGGTATAAAACACCCTGGACATCCATAAAAACACAGTGATAATTATTTATTCTGCCTGATAATACCTACGGGGGGGTTGGGGTCCTTAAAACATTTGTTTTTGTCTTTCTCCCATTGCAATGTATTTTTCTTTTCCCTTTAAGAATGACACAAAATGGATGCAAGCCATGTGATGGGATCATGTAAATTCTTGAACAACTTCAACAAATAGCATGCCCAGGTTGCAGACTGGACAGGTCTGGCAGCAGAGGGCATAAAAAGCTCTGGCAGCCCCCATCCTCCTTGCAGTCTCTGGTGGGAGTTAGGGTGGGATTGCTGTCTCTGCGACTTGTTATTTTCACTTTAGGCCAGCCAGCCAGGTGTGTCTCTGTGTTCCTGCCGGCTGCAGTCTTCCTCTTAGGAGAGAGAAAGAAGAGATTTCTCTCTAGTTTCAGTCTTGCAGCCTCCCTGTGTGCGTGTGTATGTACTTCTCAATGAGTACCCTCCCCTGCCCCACAGTGCAGTCACTCTGTGGCTGCCTTGCGCCCTGGGCAACGCCTGCCGCCGCCTTTGCAGCCTCCCTGCATACCTAGTCTATACTGTGTCTCTGCCAGCAACAATTTTTTAAAAGTGTTTTCCCTCTGGTCTGGGGCGTTGGGGGACGCCCGCACACAGAAATGCTTTAAATCGTGCAAAAAGCAGATTAAAAATGAAAAACGAATAAATGAACCAATGAAATGAACTTTTTTTCAAAAAATTCACAAAAAATGAAAACGAACCGAAATGGGACCTGCATCCAAAAATGAAAAACTGAAACGTCATTTATTCGATTCGTGCCCATCTCTGGTAATCAGATCATAAGCGAAGAACCACCTAACTCTGCTACCATGTTAGAGGTCTTACTATTGCTTGGTACAATTACCCCTGACAGAGCAAATAATGAGTCACATTAAAGTCAAAAAAGACTTTAAATAGAAAACAAATATTCCACATTAAACAGTTTGTATTGAAGAATGTCCTTATACTTATTACACCACACCCTAAAGCTGGATTGCATGCATGAAGGTAAGACTCTCCATCTCAACAGCCACGAGTATGCATACCATCCAGCTGTCATTTTCCTGTCTGTTTAACTAATAGACCTTTCAGAAAGGAGGGACATAAAAGAATGTTAGTATACACAGACCAATAGTAAGTCAGATCAGGGTGAATGACATACAGTAATACCTCGTAAAACAATTTTAATTCATTCTATGATGTCATTCATCTTACGATAGGAAACCAATCAATCCAGATTAGTAGGTTTTTTCAATGCATTCCTATGGGAATGCATTCTAAAATATTGAGGGGACAGCCACCAGCCCTCCAGCCCTCCAGGGAACCCCGCCATGGCATTTACCAACCTTGTGGGCATTTGGGATCTCCCAGGCCACGCGGCTGCCTCCTCCTCTGCCACCACTGCAGTGGGCAACCCTCTGCTGCTGTCGCTGCCAGTGCTGGGGACCTTAGGGGTTGGGCAGGCAAGTGAGTGGGCTACCCTCCGCTACCACCCCCAGGGAGCGTTGGAGTAGTTGGCCAGGTGGGTGGCAGAGTCTCTGTTGCCACTGCTGCCAACACCGGGCACCTTGGTGGTGGGTGGGCGGGCTATGCCTCCACCAGCACCAGGGAGCTTGGGGTTGGTGGGCGGGTTCACAGAGGTTCCGCTGCTGCCGCCGCCACCACAGGAGACCTTGGGGGTGGGTGAGAGGTTTGTTATGGTGCGTGCACAGTTTTCAGAGTGCTGCAGCCAAGGGAATCTGCTTTGATTTCAATTTCAATGGTCTGAGAGCTCGTTTTGCTCTGCTGGAATCAAAGCAGATTCCCTTGGCTGCAGCACTTTGTATACTGCCCACCTGCCATAGCTAGGGGCTTGCTATGGTGGGTGCACAATTTTCAAAGTGCCATAACGAACTCTGATGTTAATATGTGTTTAGTGCCAGGTTACTGATTACAGATTTTTAAGACTAATTTTATATTATTTTTTATTGATTTCACTTTTGACTTTCATAAGTTGACTTGGCTGTTTCTTCCTTTTTAAATCTACATATGTGAATTTTAGTAATAAATGACAACAGCAATGATGACAACAATACAGTTTTGCTTGCATATTAATTAGTGACAGCAAGAACACAGAGAATTTACATACTATGTTTGTGACCAAATGTCTACACTCTTATGGAACTCTTGAGTACATGCATTCCTGTATTTATGGACTGCTAATAGTGTACAGATGGCCTGAATGATAGATGGCCTCAGTACAGAAAAGGAGACACACATCAGATTCAGCATAAAAAAAGAACTATGGAAAGGCAGGTGGATTAAATGTCCATTGCAAATCACTTCATCAGCATGAAATAAAGTATTGTGCAATAAAAGATGCAAGAAGACTACTCCTGTAGTCAAAATAAAAGGAACAGAAGGGAAATAAAAGCTTAGATGGACTACTGAACAAACACTTAAAATTGACAGGTGAGAAACAAAAGAAGGTGACCAAAATAGATTTAGAATCCTGAATGCATCTTTTCAGTGACAGCCATAAACAAAGAGAACCACATCAATCAACAGTGCTAAGAGATAGAAAAGAACAACAAAAGATGAAAAACAAGAGATCTCTTCTACAAGTGTCGGTTACGGATTTTAAATAGAAATATGTGGCAGAAAAAATAAGAAATTTTGAATGGGTGCAAAAGAGTTGCCTTAAAATTTTATTTATTTATTTATTTATTTATTTATTTATTTATTTAGTTTATATGTTGCCCACTACCCAAAGGTCTCTGGGCAGCTTACAATTCAGATAAACAATTCAAATAATTAAAACATTAAAATACCTATAAAATTATTGTTGTTGTTGTTCAGTTGTTCAGTCGTGTCTGACTCTTTGTGACCCCATGGACCAGAGCTTGCCAGGCCTTCCTATCCTCCACTGCCTCCCGGAGTTTGGTCAAATTCATATTGGTTGCTTCAATGACACCGTCCAACCATTTCATTCTCTGCCATCCCCTTTTCCTTTTGCCTTCGATCTTTCCCAGCATCAGGGACTTTTCCAAGGAGTCCTCTCTCCTCATGAGGTGGCCAAAGTACTGGAGCCTCAGCTTCAAAATCTGTCCTTCCAGTGAACATTCGGGGTTGATTTCTTTCAGGATGGATAGGTTTGATCTCCTTGCAGTCCAGGGACTCTCAAGACTCTCCTCCAGCACCACAGCTCAAAAGCATCAATTCTGCGGCGATCAGCCTTCTTTATAGTCCAGCTTTCACTTCCATACATCACTACTGGAAAAACCATAGCTTTGAATAAAATTATAGTAAAATGATAAAAGCCGTTAAATACAATAAATACAATTCACTAAAACAATACTCTAAAATTGCTATCACAACCCACAATCAATGTTATATCAGTTAAAAATCTTCTGGAACAGGAAGGTTTTTTACCTGGTACCAAAATGTCATCAACATCATTGTCAGGTTTCACTTGGGAAGGCATTTCATAATCTGGGGGCAGCTGCCAAAAAGGCTCTAGGGTACCTACAAGCCATCCCTATCACCTCCTTGAGGGATGGCTCCTTCAGGAGATCTTGAGAAGTCCTTTTGAAATGTGACTTGGATAGGTGCCTAAAAGTGAAAATGCTGTTGAAAAACTACAGCTGAGAACACTTTCCCAAAGCAACTGAGGTTGTTTTAGATTTAGAATATCAATGAGATAATAGGGAAAAGCAGTTCACTGAATTGAGGGGTATTTTACAGCATGAAAAGGCAACATTAAAGCTAAAAGAGAATGCGAGCAGTTAAAGAAAAGAATATAAATTCCATGTAATCATGTACGGTAGACCATTTAAAAGTTATGAGGGATGGAAATTAACTTTGAAAACCTAGTGTCAGTGTAATCACACAAGGAGATATATAAACGCAAAGTTATAAGTAGTTATAAACACAATGTCTGTGTAGTCATGTATGGTGGATGCATATAAAAGACGCATAATAGGTAGTCCATCATTCAAGGAAAGCTTGCCTGCAGAGAAAGATCTTTGCCTGTTTCCGCAAACACAGTTGTCTGTAGATGGAACTATCTTAAAAGATACAAAAGCCACCTTTTTTGCAAATGAGCAAGGAGTGGCAGAGGAACCCAGAAAGCCATGGCAATAACATAGGTAAAGGCTGGCAAGCTTTTCTTTTCTTTTTTAAAGAGAAAATGTTATTCTGTGTGTCAACTGCATTCTTAGAGCTAACAAAAGCTTTTGATTTTGTATATTTTCACTTTTAAAAGTTTAAATACTTTGTCAAGGTTTCTTGCTTTTTATTCTTAAGAACTTTGAAGTGCTATAGAGATGTATTCTCTGCCTTTATAGGCTGTAGGCTCCAGCGTTTTAATGTTTTTTTGATTCAAGTATGACTAAAATTGTTGTCTGGACTTTGCATAGCTATAAGCTTACAACTGAGATGTATTTTTGGACTTAAGTACAGTATTGTTATCAAAGCTTAAGTACAGTTTTTTTTAATGAATCTTAAGTACTGTATTTTAAGCCTATTATTTTTACATATATGTAGGATTTTTGGATTTAAGCATATGTACCTACACTTTTTTTCCTTCATGACTGCAAGAGTGTTTTGAATAATTTTGAATTTGTTACTTTTCAGCATGGAACCTAGAAATGATTTTTTCAAGACCACCGGGCAGCTAACAGCATCTCAGTATCAGAAATTAAAATTAATCATAGCATATAGACAATATAAAATCAAAACCAAACTGTTAAAATTTAAAATGATATAAAAGAAATCACATTAATATTAAACATTACATATTAAAGTTATATGGTATGGCAAGTAATTTTACCTGGAGATTGCTGTTAGGATAGTAGGGTAAATAAATGGATGTAAATGATGCAAATAAATGAAGTTTGTATAGAATTAACAAGTCCGGGGGGAGGGGCTTGGAATCATTGCAGCTATAAAGACTCTTATAATTAGAGACCCAGATGAGTTTACAAAGAACCTGGGACTGATTAGGTGATTTCATTCTGGTTTTTTATCCTTACTGGGGTGTTAGCTATGATAAATCATAGAATCTTCTCTCTTTACTTGGGAGGTGTGTAAATCTTTATAGGACTCCTAGGGGAGTCAGTAATCCAAATCAGGATCTGAAATCTAAGGAAAATTTAAATCTCTATTAGAGATGCTGAAGGACCAGCAAGGGGACATACTAAGTGATCAGGATTAAATAGAGAGTAGGTGGGGACAAGTTATTTTTTTTATTTATTATTTTAGAGTATGGATTCCTTAAAAAAGATGATGCATCCGAAATTTCTTAAAGCAAAAGCTCCTGGCAAAGCATTCTGAAGAGATAGATTACTATCAGTAGTACATAGATATACCTGGTATACAGATACAAGTGTCCCATGCTATACAGACATAAACTGTCTAAATTCTAATTAGACTATGCCAACAAATATTTGGTATGTCTGGAGTTCTGTATGTTTAGGCAAGTTGTTTATTTCCAACTTGTTGTACATTGCTCAGAGTTCCTGCGGGAAAAATCGGGCGGTCAACAAGTATAAAAATAAATAAATAAATTTGGAAAACCAAGCAACATTCCACAGGCCGTGAAGG
This sequence comes from Phrynocephalus versicolor, assembly GCA_023846285.1. NCBI lineage: Eukaryota > Metazoa > Chordata > Lepidosauria > Squamata > Agamidae > Phrynocephalus > Phrynocephalus versicolor. The sequence goes on along the minus strand of JAHTLZ010000204.1, from coordinate 94,669,450 downwards.
TACAATATACATTTCAAAGGAGGGACCAAAGAGTGAAATAACTATAGTAACATTGCATTAATTTTTGATGCAAGCAAAATGATGTTCAAAGTGTCACAACAAATATATTTTACTGAATATGGATTGAGGAATGCCTGATGTTCATGTTGGATTCTAAAAAGGAAACCACACTAGAGATCAATTGCAAATATACATTGACTACTGGTGTGGACCAAAGAATTTCAGAAGATGACCAGTCTATGCTTTGAAGATGACAGCAAAGCCTTTGACTGTGTGGACTGTGAGAAGCTATATGTCATTTAAAAAGAAAGTGATGTATCTCAATACTGAAGCATTACTTATATTGTGGATGAGAAGCTATGGTGACAATATAAAGAAGCAGAGTGATTTTTTACATGCATAGGTGTCAGGCAGAGTGTGTATTTGATCTCCCTATTAGTTCAGTTTGTATGCACAACATATCATGTGGAAAAACAGAGATGAATAAGGAGAGAAATTTTGTAGGAGAAACACCGAGAGTGGAAGATAAACATGATGGCACCATATTACTGGCAGAAAGAAACAATGACTTGAAATGATTTCTGATGAAAATAAAGGAAGAAAATGCAAAGGAGGACTGCATTAAGAAGACAAAAACCATGACTATGGAAGAAATACATGGATTTTAAAGCTACAAAATAAGAACTTGAGTTTTAAAAGTTTTTTTTGCATCCCTTGGCTCGGTCATCAATTCAAAAGGAGATAGCAGCCAAAATATCAGAATATGATTGGAACTTGGAAGGATGGCTATTTATTTATTTATTTATTTATTTATTTTTAAACTTATATACCGCAGCCTAGAAAAGGATCCCCATGAATTAGGAGGACATGTCCTTTGGGACCAAGGCCAATCTCATCCATCCTCATTTCCAGCTACTATGTACAATCAAGAAAGCTGGACAGTGAAGCTGGCGCTGAAAGAGAGCTTTAGATTGTCAGAAAGACAAAAAAGTGAACGTTAGATCAAATCAAGCCCAAACTCTTTCTAGAGGCAAAAATGATAAAATCGAGGCTGTCATACTTTGGGCACATCATGGGAAGTCTAGACAATATTGTAAGGAAAAGCTGAAGACAGCAGAGAAAGAAGACCATATATAAATATGATTAACATGACCAACAAAGTCAAGGCCTTGACTCTTTAAGAGCTGGGCAGAGCAGTTAATCATAAGACGGTTAATTGCTCATTCATAGGTCCACCCTGGTCAGAGGTGAGTTTGTGGCATAGAACAACACCACCACCACTAGCAGCAACAGTGAGAACACAATGGAAGTTTATGTCTGTGAAGATTCTCAGTCATCCAGGTGCGTTTAACTGGGAGTTGAGTCATGGCTACTGGACTTCTTTTTTTGAGAGATAGAAACGTTTCGCTGTTCATCCAAACAGCTTCATCGGTCTGAATACAGCTAGTGCAAGTAGTCCTTCTTATAGTCAGCTTGACCTCTTGTCCCCTGGTCTGATTGGCTCATAAGATGAACAATAGCCTGAATAGGCTCGTTAGGGAGACATTAGTGTCCATGGCCTTAAGGTAAACAATGGCCTAAGGTGCTGCAACCCATCAAGAATGGGTCCTTAGCTGTGACCTTGGTGGTGAAGGCTCTTTGATTTGCCTGAAAGTTTATACACTGAAATCTCTAAAGCTAAAGAAGTTAAGTTGCATTACAGCAACAAAATATTTCTGTGTTTTGTTGGAAAGTGTGTCATGTCAGAAGATACGCTGTGGAATTTTTCACCTGTTGAAGGTGTTTGGAAGCCTTATTTGAAAATGTCTGCTATTGCACAAATTGCCATTCTGTACCGTTAAGCTTTAATAGGACTGCTGGGAGGAGGTTAGGTCAGCCACTTTCCTCTTGTCCTCCTATTCAGGGAGGTTTTCAGTAACTGGCTGGACAGGGGTTTGCTGAAGGCAATTTCTGGACAATATTTTGAGGCCCGAGTCTTTAAATCTCACAGGAACTATAATGCTTCCTTATTTTCCAATGTTTTCCTTCGCTAATATTCTTATGGTGGTTTGTGGGATTGTGCAGGGAGAACACAGGGGAGAAGAGTGCCAGTGATAGCAAAGAAATTGGGAGAGGTGGTTTAAGGAAACCATCAATGGATGGGAAATTAAGATTTTCTCTCTCCATCACAGTGGGAGTCGTCGACCTTCAATTGGAGGAGGGGCTTTGCTTTCCATCACAAGTGGCAGGTGAGCGAGTCAAGATTTCTGTATTGGACAGCTGAACGACAGGGATACTCTACAAGTGAGACATCCCTTCCTGCTGCTCATTTGACCAAGGGATTCAGGGGAAGGACTATCTAAGCCTGAAATTTTAATAAGTATTAAAATGATTAAGGGAGTGTAAGAAATGTAATCCTGGAAATGTGAGATGTAATCATAAATGGGGGTTTGAACAGCAATACATATCTAGGAGGTTATTTCAGAAGCAACGTCTACCTTTGCTTGATTAGCAAAATGCCTACCTAAACAACAAATCACATTGTGTGGGCCACTCCTGGTTCAAGTCTATTGTCTTTGCTTGCTATGCTTTGAAACTGGGACACTTGGAAATATGGATCATTCCGTTCAGCTGCTTGCTTATTGTCTTCATCTATTGATGGGTTCCTGTACTGTGGTCCCAGTTCCCGGTGCAGCTTCAAGGTCATAGGACCTTCTGCATGCGAGACACGTGCTCTACCACTGAGCCACATCATCTCTCCCACGGGACCTGTATTCTGTTCCCACGTATTTGCACAGTCTTGGCTGCAATTTTGCATTACCCTTGAGCATGGTGAAATGAAACCAAATAGTAAATTTGGAACATTTGGCAAAAGAAGATTCTCTCATACAAAGCATCTAAGGAGGAAATTCAAGGGACTCACTAAGGGAACATGTTGAGTCTAAGAATGAACAATGGCAATGAGTAAGCACCAATGGTAAGTTCTGCACAAAGCTATTGAATATAAACTCTTGTGCACAATATGAGTAGCTTTATCGGTCCCATAACCAGGAAGCATTTTTAAGACATCGACTCTTCCAGGGTTAACATATAAATGGAGAGGATGGTTACAAGCCAAACAGCATGAAAAATGCTAAGCTTCGGCAATGTTATTGAGTTGAAAAGTCAAAGCAATTAGAATTGTTAATGAATTGAATAATGCACAGCTCAACATGCAAGTCACAAAGACTTGTGGTGACTACATAGGTCATTCTCCTGAAATATGCTGTCATTCAATATGGTGTGGTAGTTATACATTTGAAAATAGATGCAGCGTGTCTGTGTGTTTGTGTGTTGACATTTCAACGTAACAACACTAAAGACAGAAAAAATGTCTAGGATTTGACTAGATGGCCATAATAGAAGCCTTCATAAGAAGTTAATGTTTTATTTTAAAAGTTAAAGAATTTGCCATCCATGGTACTTATTTCCCATATTCAAGGCTTTACTCTTTCAGAAGGAGTTTGATACCTATTGTCACGAAGTAATTGGATTCTTTTTTCTCCTCTATGCAGGTACATCACAATACGACAGATACAAGTCACAGGGTCCTTTGCTGTAAGTCTAAAAATGGCACCAATCTGGTCATCACCATGGATGTATTTTCTGCAGTACTGCCTCAGCATTGAAATAAACGGTGCCCTTTAACCCAAAGCAGCAAAGCAAAACACCATAACAATCCAGACAGGGACCCAGCAGAACAAGAATTAATAGGAGAGGAATGCTTTGACATTGTGATCACTGGTTGAAAGCCAGTGTAGGTCAGAACTGATCAAGGTCAATATAAAACCTCATTACAATTGAGATATAGTATGATAGGGGCAGAAGGTGAAACAAACTTTACCTTTGCACTTCTACAGCTTTAAATCTGCCACAGGGTGAATCTGAGTCTGAATCTCTGCAAAGCACAGGAACAGAGATATTAAGATAGTTATTAGTTTCAAGATGACACCTTACATATAATTGCAAAAGCAGTTCCTTGAGACAGACAATAGGGGAGTCGTATGCCCCTCTCCAAGTGTTAAAAAACTGTTGTAATAACATGGCTCTTCATAGACAGGTACAAGTAGCTAATGCATGCAATTCATGGCCATGAAATGTGGAAGTAGTTGATAGCTTGCATGAGTCTAAACAAGGATTAGACCAGAGTGGGCAAATCTAGTGGGTAGGGGCTCCAGTTTTAACTCAGTTGAATCCAGCACTCCTCTTCCCTTCAGGTTTCTGAAATCTGATAGCACAAGGCACTGCCAAATTTCAACAGCAAACCACAAGAGCCACTTTAAAGCAAACAGGGAGCACTTCTGTTAAAGGAGGTGTTCTTAGTGTGTTGCTCTGGTTTTGATATTGTTTTCCAATGCTCTTTCAATAAAAGGTTTTTTTTTAAGTATGCTGCTGAATTTTAGCATCAAACCATGAAAACGGCTTTAAGTCAAGTTTTTTTTTTGTCTTGTAAAAATTTTAATGGTTTCCGACACAACAACATAACTTGCCACTGAATTTCATTCGAACTGAGAAGGTCAAAGATTGGCAGGGGCTGGGGATTGCCGAAAAACCCTGCCTATGAGGTGGTGTGTTGCTTACTCTGTTTTGGAGTCAGGTGTAAGTCTATCAAAGTCTGTTGGCAATGGTCACTATAGTGGAATCTCCTGGCGGAGAGCTGGCGCAGGTGTAAACACCAGAGGCTGCTCATGAACAGTTAAAAAGGCCTATATAGCTACCATATTCTGCTTGTAGGTTTCCTGAAAGCATCCAACTAACCACTTTGAGAAACTGGATGTTAGATTAGATAGACCAGTGGTTCTCAAATCCCAGAAGTCTTCATCACTAGCTGAGCTGGCCAGGATTTCTGGGAGTTGCAGTCTAGGAAGATCTGGAGACCCATAGGCTGAGAACCACTGAGATAGACCTTGAATTCTATCTGCTGAAGCATACTGCAACTCTGTTCTGTGCTCTTAGTCATTGTTGCCTATGGGATATATACCATTTCTCCAGACAAACCATTTTGTAGTGTTTCAGAAGCCTCATAGTCCTGGATAACGGGAATTTACCTTTAAATCTTAACAGAGCAGGAGATTAGGGGTGAGACCAGACAGGGTGAGTGTCACACCCTAATACTTGTTTTCTGTACCACACAGTCACAGATCACATTGTTTGATTTATACACCCATGTTTCTTTCAGCTCACATGTTTCCGCTGACCCCACAATAAAGAATGCTAGCATAATTTCTACTCTAATTCGCCAACTTTACTCTTCCTACATGACACCATTACCAACTCTTTCTTGTCTTTTACACTTTTTACACTGCTTTCTGACTGGCTGTCCTGGCACATAAATGGGCATAAATCAGAGATTTTGGAGCCCTGGATTTATCAAATGTTTTTGTTATACAATCACTTCATTCTTCCACTGCACATAGATCTAGATTCAATTTACTAAAAATTAACATAAAATATTATCAGACCTACGGCTGAAATGGTTTAGCAGGACAGGCATATCAAAACACCACACGACTCAGCTGACATAGCAGGAGAAGTGGTGCAGACAACTAAAATAAAAACACAAAAGGAAGTTGTTATTTTAGTGCAAACAAGTGGAATGAAAAAAGAAAATGTGTTCATGCCCACAATATTGAAGATGCCTTGATCTAGTTTCCTAAAATACATCCAACAATGTTAGAGGAAAAAGAGAAAAATAGTCCACACAATACAATTCTGATCCAAAACATGAGGCAAAAAAGACAATGCTAAAAAACGGAGCACAGAGAGATCAACAAAATGTGCTCAATATTCACACAGAAATATGCGATCTACTTGGGATTACCAATTGTGTCATATGAATTATTTTTGTTGTTCAGTCGTTCAGTCCTGTCCGACTCTTCATGAAGCCATGGACCAGATCTCGCCAGGCCTTCCTATCTTCCACTGCCTCCCGGAGTTTTGTCAAATCCATATTGGTTGCATCAATGACACCGTCCAACCATCTCATTCTCTGCCATCCTCTTTTCCTTTTGCCTTCAATCTTTCACAACATCAGGGACTTTTCCAAGGAGTCCTCTCTCCTCATGAGGTGGCCAAAGTATTGGCACCTCAGCTTCAAAATCTGTCCTTTCAGTGAACATTCGGGGTTGATTTCTTCCAGGATGGATAGGTTTGATCTCCTTGCAGTCCAGGGGACTCTCAAGACTCTCCTCCAGCACCATAGCTCAAAAGCATCGATTCTGAGGCGATCAGCCTTCTTTATAGTACAGCTCTCACTTCTATACATCACTACTAGAAAAACCATAGCTTTGACTATCCTGTTCCTGACCATAGTTGGCAAAGTGATGTCTCTACTCTTTAGGATGCTATCTAGGTTTGCCATTGCTTTCCTCTCAAGAAGCAGGCATCTTTTTATTTCGTTGCTGCAGTCGCCATCTGCAGTGATCAAGGAGCCCAAGAAAATAAACTCTGTCATTGCCTCCATTTCTTCCCCTTCTATTTGCCAGGAGGTGATGGGACCGGTGGCCATGATCTTAGTTTTTTGATGTTGAGCTTCAGCCCATTTTTTCACTCTCCTCTTTCACCCTCATTAAGAGGTTCTTTAATTCTTCCTCACTTTCTGCTATCAGAGTAGTATCATCTGCGTATCTGAGGTTGTTGATATTTTTTCCGGCAATCTTAATTCTGGCTTGTGATTCATCCAGAACTGCCTTTCGCATGATGTACTCTGCATATAAGTTAAATAGACAAGGTGACAGTATACAGCCTTGTCATACTCCTTTCCCAGTTTTAAACCAGTCAGTTGTTCCATATCCAGTTCTGACGGTTGCTGCTGGTCCCACGTATAGATTTCTTAGGAGACAGATAAGGTGGTCAGGCACTCCCATTCCTTTAAGGACTTGACATAGTTTGTTGTGGTCCACACAGTCAAAGGCTTTGGCATAGTCAATGAAGCAGAAGTAGATGTTTTTCTGGAACTCTCTGGCTTTCTCCATAATCCAGTGCATGTTGGTGATTTGATCTCTAGTTCCTCTGCCCCTTCAAAATCCAGCTTGCACTTCTGGAAGTTTTCTGTCCACATACTGCTAAAGCCTGCCTTGTAGAATTTTGAGCATAACCTTGCTAGCATGTGAAATGAGTGCAATTGTGCGATAGTTGGAGCATCATTATGTAGCATTTCCTTTCTTTGGGATTGGGATGTAGACCAATCTTTTCCAGTCCTCTGGCCACTGCTGGGTTTTCCAAATTTGCTGGCATATCGCATGCAGCACCTTTACAGCCTCCTCTTTTAAGATTTTAAAAAGTTCAATTGGAATGCCGTCACCTCCACTGGCCTTGTTGTTTGCAATGCTCTCTAAGGGCCACTTGACTTCACTTTCCATGATGTCTGGCTCTAGGTCAGCAACTACGCTATCTTGGTTATCAGGGATAACCAAGATCTTTCTGATATAATTCCTCTGTATATTCTTGCCATCTCTTCTTGATCTCTTCTGCTTCCGTTAGATCCCTACCATTTTTGTCCTTTATCATATCCATCTTTCAACAAAATGCCCCTTTAATATCTCCAGTTTTCTTGAATAGAGCTCTGGTTTTTCCTTTTCCGTTGTTTTCCCCTATTTCTTTGCACTGTTTGTTCAAGAAGGTCGCCCTGTCTCTCCTTGCTATTCTTTGGAAGTCTGCATTCAATTTTCTGTATCTTTCCCTTTCTCCCTTGCATTTTGCATCCCTTCTCTCCTCCGCTATTTGTAGGGCCTCATTGGACAACCACTTTGGTTTCTTGCATTTTCTTTTCTTTGGAATAGTTTTCATTGCAGCCTCCTGTACTGTGTTACAAGCCTCCATCCATAGTTCTTCAGGTGTTCTGTCCACCAAATCTAGCTCCTTAAATCTATTCTTCACTTCCACTGTGTATTCATAAGGGATTTGACTTAGATTATACCTGACTGGCCCAGTGATCTTCCCTACTTTCTTCAGTTTAAGTTTGAATTTTGAAATAAGAAGCTGATGATCTGAGACACAGTCAGCACCAGCTCTGGTTTTTGCTGACTGTATAGAGGTCCTCCATCTTTGGCTGCAGAGCACATAATCAATCTGATTCCAGTATTGTCCATCTGGTGATGTCCATGTGTAGAGTCACCTTTTGTGTTGTTGGAAAAGAGTGTTTGCAATGACCAGCTTGTTATCTTGACAAAACTCAGTTAGCCTTTGCCCTGCTTCATTTGGAACTCCAAGGCCAAACTTGCCAGTTATTCCTTTTATCACTTGACTCCCTACTTTAGCATTCCAATCCCCTATGATGAGAAGAAGAACATCTTTCTTTGGTGTCAGTTCTAGAAGTTGTTGTAAGTCTTCATAAAATTGGTCAATCTCAGACTCTTCAGCACCAGTAGTTGGTGCATAAACTTGGATTACTTGTTGTTGAAAGGGCTGCCTTGGAATTGTACTGAAATCATTCTATCATTTTTAAGGTTGTATCCCAGCACTGCTTTTCTCACTCTATTGTTGTCTATGAAGGCTGCTCCATTTCTTCTATGGGATTCTTGCCCACAGTAGTAGATGTGATAGTCATCTGAACTGAATCCACCCATTCCTGTCCATTTAAGTTTGCTGATGCCCAAGATGTCAATGTTTATTCTTTCCATCTCATGTTTGACCACATCCAGCTTACCCTGGTTCATAGATCTCACATTCCAGGTTCCTATGCAGTATATTTCTTTGCAGCATTGGACTTTCCTTTCTCTTCCAGGCACGTCTGCAGCTGAGCGTCCTTTCGGCTTTGGCCCAGCCACTTCATTAGCTCTGGAGCTACTTGTCCTTGTCCTCCTCTCTTCCTCAGTAGCATGTTGGACACCTTCCGACCTGAGGGGCTCATCTTCCAGCATCATATCTTTTAGCCTTTTGTTCTGTCCATGGAATTTTCTTGGCAGGGATACTGGGGTGGCTTGCCAGTTCCTACCCCAGGAAGTCTTATTACAGGCCTCATTTTCACCAGTGTAATTAGCCTTACAATGATGAAAGCACAGTTCAGCCTGTTTTATTTTGTAGCCTTACTGATCAACTGGGATACAAACGTAGCAATGTGCCCCATTTATAAGATATTCCAGCCTGAGGCAACATATGAATTATATATTCATGCAAATAGCAGGACAGATAGCTATCTCATTATTCCTAGGAAGCGATGGTAATTTTTACTGACTCTGCAGTCCTCTTATCGTTCCCAGTCATTGCAGTCAGTGGAATTGCAAGGTTGCCACACAGAAACTGTGGGAATAGATGTAGCCGGGCATTTAACAGAAATTTGCCCGAGACCTCATTTCCCCTCCTCATTCAAGCAGTTTGTTTATGGCAGGCTCTTGATCATATTTGGATCTAATTGAAAGTGATTTTAAAAAACCAAAAAATTAAATGGAATGAACAAATACTCATCAAGGATTGAATAAAAAAATCACAAATAGAAATGTACAAGCTACTGGCCTTTATGAACCAGCAATAAAAATGGGGAAAAATGACTCTTAAAAAGCCAGAATTTTGAGATCACAACAAAATTGTTCAAGAAGTAGAGTGAATTGAGAAGATGATATTTTTCAATTTTATTTTATGTTTTATAGTATAAAACAGCAATGCTTCACCCTTTCGCACAAGTTTTCTCGTTCACCCGGCTTTCCAATATTTATTTGCAAAAAAGCAGTGCTTTGTAATGGAAGTTGGTTATCTCTTGCCATCACTCTGGAGTCTGGAACTCTCGACCCCTCCTTCCTCCACTACCCCAGATATCCTCAGCGAGTATAGTCACAGACTAGATTGGCAGAAGGATTTGGGAAATGGGGGTCCAAGGAAATAACTTTGTTGATTCGTGTTACCTATGTTCATGTCCCGCCTTTCTGCCATTATAACTTGTTTGCATTGGGAAGAAAACTGGAGCCAAGAGAGCGGAAGAAATCTGGAGCAAAACTTTTGCGGATAAATATGACGAGATTTGGCACTAGATGGCAAAGCTGATTGACCACCTTCCCCATTTGCCTAAATGTCAGCCACATTTCCATGGTCTTCCACTGATGAAGATTGAGTACTGTATATTGAATGGCCATGTCAGTTGTAACAGTACAAAACAGTAATGAAATAGCAATGTTGAATCACTGCTCCTTTAAAAATAGCACTACCAAATCTGTGCACAAGTGGTACATAGTATTTGCCATTGGACTAAATCAGAGCTGTACTGGTTGGTTATTCCATGAATGGAAGAGCTGTTTCCATTCCACCAAGGCACTAGGACTGAGCAGAAGATGGGAGTGGGGGCAATTTTCAATTATGCCTTCTACTGTTTCATCTCACTTTGTCATAGTAGGCTATGTGCCAATACCAGAGAACTATTTTCCATAATGCACATGGAGCTGTTGGAACAAGGGAGAACTTGTAAAGATTTCCTTCTCATCTCCAATACTGCACTACTCGGTAGTCTAGTTCCAATCTGTTATCTCTAATTCGTAGAATAGAGTAATGAATGAAAGCAGGAGAACATAAAAAAATCTGGAGATAGGGGGAAATTGCTTAACAAAATCACCTATGGGGCGAATCCGTACAACAGAAAAATGGTTGCGATTAATGCATTCTTATGGGAAATTTGTATAAAGGAAAATTTGCTTAACAGAATTTCATTTGGAACGAATTAATTCCTTTATACAAGATACCACTGTACAATTAAAATGTGCTTAAGCTATAGGTAGCAAGCGAAATAGATAATATCTTAAATAAGGTAAAATAATTTTAAACAAATCTATATTCTTGCTCACTCAAATTTCCATACTATGAGATACTATTAAATGACTGGATTATAGTAAAACCTTCATATGGCCTGAGGCCCTGGCTAGGGTGAAGAAAACTCTCCAGTCTGTCAGCTCTCTTTCCTGCAATATATCCAAGACACTTTCAAGTATGCTTGTATAATCACATGTAATCTGCAGTATATGACTAATTGTTAACAGTTTCTGTGTTCATTCCAATACTAAAATTCAAATTAGTTGTGACACTTCTCTGGTCATACTTTGTCTTCCATTTGGCCACTGGATAGGTAACCTAATTTTTCCCCCTATGAAACAAGTACAAAAACAAAATCTTGAGAAACCACTGTATTCTATTTTCTCCTTCTCACTTATTTGACCAAAGATCTTACCTATCTGCCATCTTAATTTCTCTTTGACTGGTATTTGATTTGAGTTTGTTTCTAAAGAATATGAGAAGACTAGCATGCATACTTGAAAGGGACTAAACATACATCTTGGGGGCTTCTTCAAATGTCTTGTTTGTTACCAATGAAATTGCCACGTAAAGCTATTTCTTCAAGCATTGCAGCTAAAGATCCCCCATGATGTCACTCTTCTGTTTCAATTTCATAGATTTGATTGTGGCATCAAGATATATTTGTCTACTCTTTTTGAATCTGGAATTCTTGGTAGGAGGACTTGCGTAACAGAAACTTTGTCCATAAGATTTTAACCAGGTCCACAGTAACAACAGTGTGTGTGTGTGTGTTGTGTTGTTACAGTCGTGACCCACTCTTCGTGACTCCATGTCCATGGAAGTACCAACAGAGCCCATCACAAATGCCAAGGATAAGTTTATGAGTTTATAACCTCCCCAATGATAGTTTAGGCTGAAAAGAGTCCAGTATTAATAGTTTTGTTGTTAATACTCAAGGTAATGATTGAAAAAAAGAGAAATCATAGTTACCTTGATGATCATTCTACCTAGATGGTAGAGTCAGAGGTTCTGAGTTCAAATTCCCACTGTGCCTCCTAGAAAAGCCAGCCTGTTTGGCCTTGGGCAAGCTGAACAGTCCTAGGATGCACATAGAAGAAGGGAATGTTAAAACCACTGCTGAGTACTCTGTACCTGGAAAAACCTGGAAAGGGTCACCACAAGGCAGAATTGACTTGATAGCACACAATGATGATGATGATGGTGTTGGTGTTGGTGGTGGTTATGATGATGATGATGATGATGATGATGATGAAGAAGAAGAAGAAGAAGAAGAAGAAGAAGAAGAAGAAGAAGAAGAAGAAGAAGAAGAAGAAGAAGAAGAAGTTGAGTCATGGCAACTGGACTTCTTTTTCTTGAGAGATTGAAACGTTTCGCTGCTCATCCAAACAGCTTCATCAGTCTGAAAAAAGCTAGTACAAGTCCTCCGTCTTATAGTCAGCTTTGACCTCTTGCTACCCTGGTCTGAAATTGGCTCATAAGATGAACAATGGCTTGAATAGGCTCGTTAGGTAAACAACAGGTTCAATAGCCTTAAGGTGATGTCCTAAAGTGGCGAAACCCATAAAGTATGGGTTGTTAGCTATGGCCTTGGTGGTGAAGGCAAAGTGGAGCTTGCAGCTTTACATTTCCCTTCTGCTTTTAACTTACCAATACTGTTTTATGTGGTTTAAAAACATAGTTTAGCTGTAGTTTTAAAAAATCCTATAAGAACAGTGCAGATGTGCTATATTTTTATGATTTTGTTTTTTTTTAAAAATTGAAAACTTCATCCCAGAAAGAGGAGAAGAAGACGGAATAAGGAGAATGATCTTTGCTTCATCTTCATTGTTTTATTAAGAAAGAAGAAAAAGCAAAAAAGCAAAGTGTTCTGCTTATATACAATCCCATAGTGCTTAAAGCTCTTTCTGGGGGATTTGCAATTTATTTATGAAGGATGCACATTGCCCCCCACCCCTTCAAGCTGGGTACCCATTTTACCTACCTTGGGAGGATGGAAGGCTGAGTCAAACATGAATAGACTACCTGGGATTGAACCCCACATCCGATCTCGTCTGATTTCGGAAGCTAAGCAGGGACGGTCCTGGTTAGTACTTGGATGGGAGACCATCAGGGAATACCAGATGCTGTAGGCACCTGGGGTAGGAACTGACAAACCACTCCAGTATTCCTGCCAAGAAAACTCCAATGGAGTCATAAAGAGTCGGTCACATCTAAAACGACACAACACACACACACACACACACACACACACACACACACACACACACACACACACACACACACACACGAGCACAGTAATAGCTGCAGTACCACAGTTTAACCACTGCACAAGCCAGATATTGCCTTTTCAGATGGCTGTGGCTGCCACGAAGATGCAGGGATTGCACCAAATGCCATGCCAGACCTGTGCATATCCTTGTGACCCTGTTGTGTCAGTTCCAGCCTGCTCCATTCTCTGATTATAAACCTCCACTTTCAGATGTGTTTTGTAAATTTTTCCCTTACACTTGAAATGGGTTGCAGCAAAGGAATGAAATTAAAATCACTTTGGAAGGAAAATAGCAGCATTATGATAGTTTATGGGTATTGCTCTTGCAGCTGCTTAATTCAATTAACTTCTCCCCCTTACCCACCTTTATCCTTAGTCTTGAGCCTGCTATCAGTTTGTTTTCATTGCCCTGTGCTTTTCTCCATAGCTCTTCTCTGCCCTTCCCTAAACCTGTATCTGAACATATGGTGGTCGGTTGCTCGAATGACCTGTATCAAGCATCTCCTCATGCATATGTCTGATCAATTCCTCTTTGAAGATCATGGTACTGAAATACAGTGGTACCCTGACTTAAGAGCAGCTTGCCTTAAGAGCGTAAAACTGTTGCCATTTTAACTGCTGCCTTACAAATTTTAGATATGGTCTGCTCGACTTACAAATATTTTTTCCATGTTTTTGATTTTTTAACTTATTTTTTCATTTTTTTAGATAGGTACCCCGACTTAAGAGTAGTTCGACTTAAGAGCATGCATTTGGAATGCATTAAATTCGTAAGTCGAGGTACCACTGTGTCTCATTCTGTGCTTGAATTTCCAGTATATTTCATCAGCAGCTGGATTCTTCACATGCTAAATGACATGCTTCCTGAAACTATTTCTTAGCCCTTTGGCTGCATCATTGTCCCTCTTCTCTGCTTCCCTACTGCAGGATGGGCTGCTGTGGCCTGTTGAATGCTTTTGAACAGCAACTCCAAGGATCCATCTTGGAGTTGCCTATGGATTGCAACTGGAGGCTTAAAAACACATGGGTGATTTTTCCCTAATGGGTGCCTTTCATGGAAAGTTCCTTGTTTTCTCCAAAGGAGAAAAGGACAATTTTAGTTTGTTTGAGAAGTGGAAACTATTCTTGGTTCTTATTAATGTTGCTGCCCAGACAAGCATTTCTTAATTCCTTGAAATGGGCTCGACAGCTCATAATTTTTGGGTTTGGGGCCCATGTGTGAAATGTACTTTTGTAATAGTATTGTATTTAAGTATTTTGGGAATAGTATTTTGGGAACAGGTATTTGGGGAACAGTATTTTGGGAACAGGTAATGGGAATACTGTACTTTTTTGAAAAGATGTACTAATATCACATTTCTGGGTTTCTCACTTAACTGGAGTTTGGGGATTAAAAAGATGCATTAGCTTTTTAAATTACAAGGTGGTCCCTGTAAATGTTTGCTATCTCATCAGAGAGAGGCGAGCATCTTTATACTAGGGGATATAGAAGAAGCCTCCATGAAGAGCAGAAAAGCACTCTCCCCTGGGCAATGAATGGCAGCATCCATCGGGCAGATCCTTCACTTCTGGAAGCACTGCACTGGAATACCACCCAAACTCACCCAGTTCATGGATGTTGATCCATGGAAGAAGACTGAAGTCAAGGAAATGTTTCTGCACACAACTCAAGCTCTGATCTCTTTTGGTCAAAAATAACCCGATTGTCTTGGCATTTTTATTGTGTGTTTTTCTTTAAAAATTTAGCTTATATTCTGTGGGCCTTCATAATTCTGAATTGTTCAATGCTCTGGTGTGAAGGAAGGAAGGAAGGAAGGAAGGATCTTATAATCAGTTATGGATTATTAAAGTTTCCAGTTGATTATTAAATATTAACCAGATGACTAGATATAAAAAAAACATTTAAATATGCTTTTGTGTATATCAGTTATGATATCAGTGAAACAAAATAAGCAAACAACATCACTGTTTTCAGTAAGAAAAGCTGTCTCTTTCTGGTTACCACTTAATGAAACATAATGAAAAATTCCCTATATAGGATTGTGCTGTGGAGGACATAAGAAGAAATTTGCTAATAGAGGCTCACATCTAGAGTATTGTCCCCTTTGCCTGTTGCTTATTTCTTATAATGAAGTGAGGGGGATGTTTTGTTTGCTGTTTTGAAAAGATTTATGATTACAGAAATGATGTTGCAGTAATGGAGTTGACATACCAGTAATAGAGTTGACATTTTACTGAAAGAAAGAGGAAAAAAAACCAAAGAGGGTTTTTTCCTTAATATATCTCTGTTATCAATTACAACATCTTTGAATAGTATCTCATGTTGCCAACACAATAAACACTCATATAACAGCAAATGCTTCAGGAATAAAGAAATCAGCTATATACTTGAACTTTATTCAGAAATCAAGGCAACACCGTCTTTGCCACCATTAAATCACAGTAAATCTAATCAATTTTCTTTGGTCACATTCAGTTAGAATGGATAATTCCTAGCAGGCACTGGGCATCTAATCCTATCTGGATGATCCTGAGTGGTTGTAGCTCCCCGTGGGGCCAGGTGAGGCAGTTACCTCAGGTGCTGGATTTGAGAAGTGTGTATTCATTTTGTAACAAATGAAAAATGGTGGGGGAAATGGGTTCGTTTCTTCAAATGAACACCAGACCCAAAAATGATTTCACAACCATACACATTCATGTGCTCCACCCATTCACAACTCATTCATGTCAGTTTTCCCATGGTGCTTTAGATGAGGTCAGAAGAAAGCGGCAACAAAGCTGGTGAGAGCACAAAGGCATGAAGGCGGGAATAATGGTTTATTGCTGGAGTTTTATTTGCAGCCTCACAGTCTGTCTGTGGTTTGTGTGGCCAGGAGGGACTTTTTCCAGGGCTGAGGTGATTATTAGAGATGGGCACGACTCAGAAAAATTTTTTTCATTTTCGTTTTCGTTTTCGGCTAGGGTCCGTTTCGTTTCGTTTCCGTTTTCGTGAGCTAATTTAAAAATTTTTCGTTTTCGTTTCGTTACGTAACGAAAACGAAAAACCGAAACCGAAAACAAAATTTTTTTCGTTTCTCCCCATTTAGCTCCATTATGTGTTTTTCCAGTAACGAAAAACGAAAATTGGCTCAAAATTAGTCGTTTCATTTCCGTTTTCGGTCCATTTTTGAACCGTTTTTCGTTTTCGTTTCGTTACATAACGAAAACGAAAAAAACGAAAACGAAAACGAAAATACCGCTAAGTCGTGCCCATCTCTAGTGATTATCTATCCACCTCTAACCAATTGTTCCAGACAGTCTTTGAATCCAAAGCAACCCCCACCACTCTCCTGAGTGTTTTCCCCCCTCTCTTTCATCTGTTGGCGGCATTTGTTTATTTGATCTGTACACCTGGTTGCTAAGTATGAGTGCAGTAAAGAAGGCAGCAGACCCGAGCCTTTAATTTCAAGCAATTGTAAGTAAAGAATATTTGTTATCCTCTGCCCTACAAAGTGGGCAAAGTGCCAGTTGATTGGTAGATTTTTGGGGAACTTGTAGCTATTCTCCTCTGTGAGTCTTTGTGTTTTTAATGTGTAGCAAAAAGGGATTTTATGAGAAAGTCAAAACTCTGCAGCATTAATAGTTGAGTCTTTAACTCACACTGATTCTGGGGGTGGGGGTGGGGAGAGCATTCTGATATATCTTCTTCCCATACAAAATACTGTAGTTAATGTAACTAAAGGAGGGGTTGTACCAGAATATAAGGAGAAGGAGGAAGAATTTATATCTGTAGAAATCCTTTCTCCTTGGAATAAGAATGTTTCTAGATCTATGATTAGTTGTGGGACCGTGGCCTGGAAGTAGAAGTTTACAGGAAACCCACCCACACAGATCAATACTTACTGTTCGACTCCCACCATCCATTACAGCACAAACTAGGAGTCATCAGGACCCTAAGCCACAGAGCAGAGAGCATCCCCACCTCCACAGAAGCCAAGAAGAAGGAAGACAGGCACCTGAAGACAGCACTTAAGGCCTGTGGATATCCAAAGTGGGCCTTCAACAAAGCAGTGGGCCATCCCAGAAGAACAAGGGATCAGTCTGAGACCCAGTCCCAGCGGAAGAACCTGGTCATTCCTTACATGGCTGGAGTGTCAGAGAAGCTTAAAAGGATTTTTGGCAAACACCACATCCCTGTTTATTTCAAACCCACAAACACACTAAGGCAGAGACTTGTCCACCCAAAGGATCCGGTACCCAACCATAAAAGGAGCAATATAGTATATGCGGTCCAATGCAGTGAGGAGTGTTCAGACCTCTACATTGGGGAAACCAAACAGCCATTAAACAGAAGGATGGCCCAACATAGGAGGGGTAACAGCTCAGGACCAGAATCAGCAGTACACCTCCATTTGAAGGAGAAAAGGCACTCTTTCAAAGATGAGGATGTACACATATTAGACAAAGAAGAGAGGTGGTTTGAAAGAGGAGTAAGGGAGGCCATTCATGTGAGCATTGAAAATCCCTCCCTCAACAGAGGTGGTGGCCTCCGGCATAGTTTATCTGCTACTTATCAAGCTGTGCTTTCCACACTACCGAGACAAATCAAAAAGCCTTTACCACCAAGGCCATAGCTAACGACCCATTAACGAACCTTTCTTGATAGGTTTCAGCACCTTAAGCCATGGTTCACCTCAAGGCTAAGGATACCATTGTCTCCCTAACGAGCCTATTTAGGCCATTGTTCATCTGATGAGCCTAATTAAGGCCAGGGTGACTAGAGGTCAAGCTGCCTATAAGAGTCAGGATTTGCACCAGCTGTATTCAGACCGATGAAGCTGTATGGATGAACAGCGAAACATTTCTATCTCTCAAAAAAGAAGTCCAGTAGCCATGACTCAACTTCCAGATAAACTCACCTGGATGACTGAGAATCTTCACAGACTCTCATCCACTCCTGAAGACTGATGGTTCTGACTGGTTTCCAAAACACCCAGAGGGTTTTCCAGCCAATATGGTTGAGGTTTCTGCCAAAGCTTTGTTGGGTCATTGATATTCAGAGCAGAAGACAAGGTTACCCTAAACCCCAGGTTGAGGGTGTGAGAAGCAGCATGTGTGGGCCCAGAGAAACACTGGGGCAGGGCCAATGTAGTCAATGGAGTCATGAATTCCAGTTGGTTATGTCTCCCAAATAAACTGAAATTTGCATTGGATGATCTTTATAACCATAAGCCCCTTCCAATTAATCATTCTTGGACAAGGTGATCCAAAGGGTGGAGGCAGACCAGCTGCAAGTTTTTTTCCAGGAAGCAGATAATTTAAATCAATTTCAATCAGGATTCAGTCTCTGCCATGGAATAGAGCCTAAATAAACTGAATAGGATTGATCTAACAGTATAATTTTGGAAGCCAAGCAGGGTTGGGCCTGTCTTGTCCTCTGGGACAGCTCCAGGGAGTGCTAGAGACATCCAGACAGACCTAGCAAAATGTCCGGTCTGAAATCCCAGAGAGTAGCAACGAGCCAGAGTGAGCAGTCCTGAACTAGATGGACCACTTGGTAGAAGGCGCCTTACAGTGTTCCTGTCAAAGAGACTGTTGTCCATTGTTTGAGATAGGGAATGTTGAACGACCATCACAAAAACCATGCATCCAGGACACAGTGATGCAGAATGAAAGGCCTTATTGGAAGAGCCCAGGAAATACTTCCATCTGCACGTCTGTCCTGACGTGGAATGCCTCCAGTTAGGCTGGGTTGCCAAATACAAAGGAAACATCTCAGGTTGCCAGAAGAAGGGGATTATTTAGCCAAGATGTCAGAGTGACACAAACAAAAATATAGAATAGAATAGAATAGAATAGAATAGAATAGAATAGAATAGAGTTTTATTGTCATTATGCATACGCAAGATATGCACAACGAAATTAGAGTGCTCTTCCACTACACACTCTAAACATACAAAGCACATAAAACACATAAAACATATAAAACACCATACAAAATATTAAAAACTCTTAAAATTGCTTACAAAATTTAAAACACTACTTAAAAACTGATTAAGATGGTGCTAAAACTGTTGCATTTAACTTGGATACCGCTCTGTGATAAAAACTGTTCTTTAGTCTATTTGTCCTTGACCTAAGAGTCCTGTATCTCCTGCCAGATGGCAACAGTTCAAAAAATTGGTGGCCAGGATGCGAAGGGTCTCTCAAAATTCTAGATATGAGACATAAACCTGACATGCCCAGAGAAGCAAGGGCTGAAATATAGTAGCAAGTAACAAGTAGAGTCGGTCCACTGAACCAGTGGCGGTCTGGTCAGCCGATTCCTCCATAGGTTCCGTTGATTCTATAGGCCTAGTGTAATTGTGATTGATGACTGGATTCTGGCCATTGTGTCTGAAATCTTTTGCAGTAGTTTCCACTAGTGGAAGGAGCGCATGGGCATTTTGATTACTGCCTTCTTCCTCCTGATGTCCTCAGCATCACTTGCTCAAACTGGACAGTAATCTCATGTCCAACTCTGAATTTCCAAATCCATTTCTTCCTTCTTTTGTTTCCTACCATCATATTTTCTCCTTTTTGTGGAACTGGTGGTGGTGGTGATGGTGACTGTGAAAGTGCTGAAATTGTATGCAGCCTGTATTAAATTTTCCCATTACATGTATTTCCTTTAATTTAAATAACATAGCTTCCATCTCATGATACATCAGCCCATTGACATTTATATTTCTAATATAATACTCAAATGCTAAAACACAGAGATTAACTTTGGATCAACACATTCAGTTCTTAAACCTCGAAAAAAGTAATTATCTTTTCTGCACAATGAAATGAAAATATTATCATACTAACTGTTAGCAAAGGTATCATCGAAAGACATCAGGCTCTGTTACAATCTTTGACTTTATCTCTTTTCTAAAGATGTTTGTAGTATGATTCTTTCTACAAAAATAGAACATGGCCTACTTTCAGTGTCAGTTTCACAGAAGTCCTGGGTTTCAAGTTAGCCATATTAGTCAAAACCAGAAATTTAAAAATATTTAAATGTTTACTTCAATGTTGCTTTTCACCATTTTAGTTTGGAATGCACAATTTAAATCTGAAATTTAAGCTGAAGTTTAGAACATCAAGTTTCCTTCAAAAATTGATTTTGAATGCTTGACACTTAAAAGCATATCTTGGTGGTTATACTGTTCAGAATATTCAGGTATAATTTTGCAGCAGCTGTCATTTAAAACATTGTCAGATGCTAAGCCATATTTCACGCCAGCCCATATATTAAATATTAAACCACTTGTGCATGACAACTATCAAATATTCTCAAGTATCATTTGCAAAATGTTAAGACAGAATATCAAAGAGAAATATCAAACACTGAAAGGTAATGTCACTGGATGTAAAATCAAGATAGCAAATATTCAACTTATCTTGGGATACTCAAGACAATACCTGGCAGTTTTTCAGTATTTAATTGCCAAGGAACATTCACAGGAGTAAAATAATTTCAGCATCTGTACAAGTGTTAAGGTGATAAACATGATTATGTTTAGAACTCTAAGCCAAACAATGGGAAAAGGTGTACAGAGTAGATTAAACCACAATTACTGTTCAAGTGAGTGGTTGAGGTACGTTCTCCATTGTGGTTTAAGTGACGCACACATACAGGTCTTCCACTAGAATCTTTTAGTGCTATGTATCTCTGTGGCAGGAATAATCTCTCCACCCCTTACCATGTGTGTTTCTGCCCACCTCAGTTCAAGTCCCTCAGTTCCATTTTGTCTGTTGTCAGAATGTTCAGAATATTCTCTCTATAATATGAAATACTGTGAAATACTCATTCTTTCTGGTTTTGTTATTTTTCATATGTTGGATTTTGAGTTACACATCTTATAATGTGGACCTCTGTCCACGTCTTACAGCCTCTAAAAGCTGTATTTAGAAGGCGTACTGTCTGCAGGGTATACCCACAGATATTCACTTGCAGGGCCTGCTTAATTTGGGGAAAGATGATCAATTGCTTGCATCTTCTCTCTCTGCATACATTTACAAATCAAGAGCTAAAATGTCCCAGTCAATTTTGTACATCTTATTATGGGAGAAATCCCTGAGTGCTATGACTTGGTCTATACCTGTACTGGCATATTAGGTAGCTACTCCAACTATGTCTGGTTCCCCCATCTCTCCAGATCAATCCTTATTAAAGATGGGCACGAAATGCCAAAATGGTGTTTCATGGTCGTTATTCGGGCCCTGGGGTCCGCTTTGTTCCGTTTCCGTTTTTCGGGGCCCCAGGGCCAGCTTCATTTCCGTTTCTTCATTTTTCAGGTGCGGCAAGCTGCGGCCGCAGGGAGCCCTCCCAGAGCCGGGCGCCACCAGAGCCGGTGGTGTGCAGGCCAGGAGAGCGATCCCGTGATCACCCCCGGAGCGCTGCCGAGCGCCGCCGAGCACCGCCGAGCGCCGCCCTCCCTTGGGCTCCCTCCCCAAGGACCAATCCGCCGTGCTCTCCGCCACCTCCATCGGACTACTTCCAGAGCTCCGCGCAGTGCCGCCCTAACTGGGGCCCTTCTCCCTGGGAACCACTCTGCCCTGGGAGCCACTGCCCCAGCAGACCGCTGCCCCCACCCCCCCGGCCTAGATCCAGGAAACCTGTGGGGGGTGCCGCTGCACTCTCCCCTGTGCTCCAATGACGCCCTCCACTCCAGCTTCCGAGCCGGCTGCACTGTCGCCGCTTCGCCACGTGGCTGAGATACCGGAGCCCAGCCCATAAGGGCTCGGATCCCGGCAAAGTCTCATGTTGGCTCTGGCGGGGAGGGGGCAAAGAGGCTCCACCAGGCCCAGCCCCCTCTCGCTGCCCTCTGCTGCTCCATTTTTCATTGTGCGAGCGGCACAACACCAGTAACAGAAACAAACAGAACTGAAGAAAAATTTCTTGGTTCTGATCGGTTCAAGCCTGCCCCACTGCAACAATCGCTATTCATACAATTACATAACGGAACGAATAACTGATAATGGTAGAGAAAAAATGGTCGTTTCGTGCCCATCTCTAATCCTTATGGCCTCCACCACAGCTTTTGCCTCAGCAATGATTCAACCATATGATTAAATGGGAATATGACATTTTCTCTCTCCTTTATGGCAAGTTCAGGTCGACTTGGTTCAGTAACTATCACTCTTCAATCTCTCTGAAAACATTCCTTTTCAACACTCTTGACCTTCTGCTTCATTGGCCATGGATGATTTTGGATGAGGACTCACTGCCAGGATCTTCAAAGCCATGCCAAATGGTCCCTAGAAGGACAAAACCTTCACTTACATGCTTTTGAGCTTCTAGCTTCAGGTGGTTTCAGTTGATTCTTCGTGCCAAAATGGTCTAAGCCTCAATGGACAACATGGTCACAGTTTACACTATAAACAATCAGGGCGGCATTCGTTTGTCTGTTCTGCTTCACCTCATATGTCAACTGTGGCAATGGTTCCCCCATCCCCCCTTAACAATCTGGTGAAGTCCCTAAGCCATTCTTTTGATTCAGTACTTGAGTGGAAGCTTCACAATCTGGCCTTTGCTAATCTTGTTCTGCAATGAGTTTGATCCTTCATGGTGATGTTTGCTCTCCCCTATAATAGAAAATGTCCTCTTTTCTTCAGCAGAGCCAGAAACAGGAGTGTCTTGGAGAAAGATGCCTTCTTTCAGCCATGGGAATGTCAGCCTTCCACACATTTTCCCATCAATCATTGTTAGAACCAAGAAGAGGTTTGGTTCATCCTGATTGTGATGCAATGGTCCATCCAACCTTGGTTTATAGATCTTTTGCAGTTGCCACATAAGGAGTGTGAGATGGATGCATGCTATTAGGTAAGGTGTATGCATGCTTGGCCTGGAATAAGGTGAAGAACCAGTGTGCATGTAAGAGAGCTGAAATGTTTGATGGAACTTTGGGAACCTGGTTATGAGACTCTAACTCTTCACTGAGATGAGCTCAACTTTTGAGTCCTTGACCTCTTGAACTATGCTTTTAGCATCTTGCAGACTATTGTTGCATTTTAAATAGAGTTAAAAATGTATTTCAGAGGGCTAGTCCCTCTGAAGTCCGCTGGATCCCACAAAAGCCAATAAAAATCCAACGCGAGAGAAATCCGAGGAAGTACTGAGTTTATTGGTACCAATAAAAGCAGTAGGTGGACACCCGCCTTCCAACCGGGCTAAGATGTCCGACCCTGGATACATGAAGAGTCCCAACTTTTATTGATTTTTATCCCCCTCTCCTCCCTGGATGGCGCCAGCCCAGAGATTGGCTGAGGGTATTTTCAATTGACCCAATCGGAGTGATCTGGGGGTTGGCCGAGGGTGGTCTTGGGTGGCCCCTGGCCGGCCGAAACCAGGTGCCTATGCAAATGTTAATAAGTCCAAGTGTTCCTTGATTGACCCATCCGGATAACACAATGGTGAAGGGGAACAAGGTGTTGTCCTTTGGGTGTAGGTAAACTGAAAGAATCAGTGAATCAATAGTGGGTGAGAGGAGATCATTGTCAGAGTCACTGGAGGGCAGGAAGAACCAATGGGATTACCTAGGGGTGTCTGGACAGTCATAAGAACATAAAGACATAAGAACATAAGTCCTTTATAGGTGTAGGAATGAAACAATGCAATGCTTCCCCAGGCGCTGATAACATCTGGGTCTGCGTGAAGGGGATGTTGATCCTTCGAGTACGTGTTGGAGATCCTGGAAAGGATGGAGTCTTCTGGATGATTCTGCCAGCTTTGCCAAGTCGCCATGATGAATGGTCTTCTTCATGCCACTTTTTCCCCTTGCCCCAGATGGTAGAGTGTAGAAATCAGAGGGTAGGATAGGCACATGTATAAGCACACACAGGGTAGAGGAATGGTTGGAGAATAGGAGACATAGAAGCAGAAGAGAAAAGGGAGAGGAAGGGAGGAGGGGGGGAAAGAGGAGATGAGAGGGCACCCTGTTCGGTTGAGAGCTTATGCCAGGCAGGGGCAGTGGGACTAGGTCTTAGATGGTAGGGAAGCCCCTGATCCGTGAGAATGATGATTGATAATCATTCTCCTTGCTGGCCAGAGCAGGGAGTAGATAATCTCTCAACTTGGGATCTATCTTGCCTAAGTTGTGTCTCTGGCTGCAGTTTCTGAGGTTTGAAAAATGAACAAAAGGGCAAGGGAAGGGTTAAAGCAGTGAGGCAAAGCAAGGGTTAAAGAGGAGGCAGAAGGGGCTAGGTAACAAAGCTGGGATTTTAGGGGAAGAGGAGCGAAGGACGGGTTGAGGGAGAAAGGTAGGAAAGGGTTAACAAGTCATGAAAGGGTTAATTTGGAGTCTCGGCTGCGAGCCGGTCGACTTATCGAATTTTTGAAGAAGGGGGTAGTGGACTACCTGCATAGAAGAGTACGGGAACAGAGAAGCTCCCATAAGAAAGCGTTGAGACAGAGAGGGAGAAAAAGGAACAGAGGGGTGGGCTACCGTCATAGGAAAGCCTGACTGAGGAGAGGCACAAATCGCATGGAACTGTGCCTCGGTAGGGAGATAGTGAGATGGGTCGGTCTCTGGTTTACCTTCTCAGGAAAGGGTTGGTCTACCTCCATAAAGAAGGCTCGACCGAGGGAAGGCATGAAACTTGTGGAACTATGAGGCGGTAGAGAAGGTGGATTTGTCCCGGGGAATTTGTCTCAGTTCTTTTTTGGAGGGGCAGTCTACCTAGCCAATTCATCAAATTAAGGGTTCCCCGCTGCACCCTCGTCCAGCCGTAATTAATTTGACAGTGATTGATGGGACGAGGGCGCTGATTAGTCAAAGCGCGCAGGAGAGCTTATCTCGCTCCCCTGCTGCTTTGCTGAGTCCCTGCGGTGATTAACGGCTGCAGAGGGCCTGATACAATGTAAACTTTGTAAGTAGGTGCGAATTTGAGGCTTCTGCTTGCCGATTCCTCGGCTCGCAAGGCTTTTCCAGCCGCGGCAAGAAGCGGCTTGTATTTTGCCCGATATCTCGGGAACGGTTGGGAGTTTTTGGACGCGGAAAAAAGTGTGGTGCTTATGACGGTGTGAGGGCCATTTGGGCGGTACCGGTGGGTCTCAGAACCAGTCCAATTGTTTTCAAATTTTTATTTTCCATCGTGACTCCACACTATATCTACTGTTAGCAGTTACGGGAGTTCAGAGAAGGAAGATCCTAGTACAGGAGCCTTCCCAGTGATAGGAGCATTGCATACTTGTCTGAAAATTACAAGGACATGCCCACAGGGAGCATGCTCAGCTGACAACCTGCCCAGAAAGTATGAAAAAATAGTACACAGAAAGTTGGAACTTTATACTCTGAGACCAGTCTTTTGGTACCCTCTTCTTCAGAACCTGGACAATGTCAATCAAGAGTTCTTCTTTTCTCTGTCATTGTAAGTATGAATGGGATGTATGGATGCATTGTGTGAATGAATCTCCAATTACTAGCCCTGCAACTAATGGATCATGAAGTATATCCATCTGCACTTATTATTGTATTGTGTTTTATGGGGTCCTTTTGCTGTTTATCTATATTGTTCTCCTTGGGATGCAAAGGAACTAGGAATCACCTATTTGGCAATGGCTGCACTGTCAGTGCTTGCCTCTTCCTCTGGTATCTGCTATGATTCAGCTTAAATTCAGCTGAAAAAGGCTTTTCATTGGATTCCTGCAGGCTGTCCCCAGTTCTAGAGCTTCTGTTGTCCTTAGGGGAGCAAATGGCTTTCTGTTCTCATTGGCGGTTACTTCACGTCCTTCTTTGTTCCATGACTAGTTTTGTACCGTGACAGCATTGGTTGCGATCACGTGGTTTTGTCCCTGTTTCAGTGTTCCCATGGTCCTGATAACTTGTCTCGTGACAAGTGTTACCTCATGGTCTTGTACCGTGACAAACACTGAATTTGTCTAGCTTCCTTTTTCCTTGGGGGGGTGTTAAAATTCTTTTTCGATATTTCGCTTCTGAAAAGTCAAAATCTTTGTAGGCAGGGAAGGAGTCTGCAGCTCACTTGGCTAGCTTTCACTTTCTCCACGTGGCCGCATTGGAATGCTCAGGGTGACAGCCTTCGGGCTTTCTTTGTTCTTTATTCCTTTTGCTTGCTAATTAATTGTCTGTCTGGTGTCCCTCTTGCCTGGCTTTGAAGTTTGTTTTGTTTTATTGGTATTTAACAGAGGAGGGCAGGGGGGTGGAGATCATCTGGGGTGGTTGGGCACTTTGAATATAACACCCAACCCAGTACCTGGGACACAGTTTTCTGAGAGAAATGAATGTTTTGTTGCATGACAGATGTTACGTCACGGTGTCTTGTCTCGGAACAGAAACCAGGAACAAACCGGGACAAGGAAATACCCTACCCCAGCACCAGGTACAGATTTATCTCACTTAGCACCCGTTCCGGGGGTGTGGTCGAGACAAATTTCAGCTGTTGCATGATGGACGCGAAGTAAGATTTTTTTGTACCACTCCGAAGCGCAACAGAGAGACAAAACTGACGTGAAGTAACTGCCACTGAATTAGGTCTACTTTGCTGCGCTGTCAGCTCACTCTGCTCCTTCTTTTTACTGCACTGCACTCTTCATGGAGCCCACCAAATGAGGTTTCTAAGGGAACTTGGAAGCACATTTGTAAAGGTGCAACCACTAGATAGGTCTTTGGGGTTAGTTTGAATGTTTAAAAAGGTAAACACAAATTTTAAAAGGCTTTTTTCCCCCTTGAAGAGGGTTTTTGTGTGTTTGTTTTTGGAGTACTTCATGGTTTTACAAAAGACAGTCTCTGAAATATGCACTGTTTAGAATTTAAAAAAAAAAGACTAAGGAAAGCTATGGATTACTTTTTATTTTTTGTATTACCTACACGTGACCCTTGCATGCAAAAAACACCTCATTTGGTATTCCAGCAAACAGTCTCATTTCAAATCTTATAATGAGGGTTGTTTGTTCCTAGTTAGGATTTAGAAAATATCCTGGAAGAGGTGAATTTTAAAGTACATTAGTGCCTGCATAGGTCTTTGAACCATTTTTCTTTCTCATGCACCATTGTTGCCCAATTTAGAGCAGATGATTATCTGTTGTTTTGTCCTTTTTAATTATTTTTGGGGATTAGTTTTGAGGGTTCTGCGAGGATTCATTTCCTCTAGTGCCAGCTATCAGAATGGAAAATCTGAACTGAGACAACCCCAAAGAGTCACCATTTGGGGGGGGGGGGTTACTGAAAGGACCTGTACTTGAAATGTCTGTCAAATCAAAAAAGCAGGCAACCAAAAGAACAGAAGGAAAACAAGAAGTTTTTTTCCCACTATACAATCTTAGCCGGCAGTGGCACCAAGGTTGCTGACAGTTGTCCTCTCACCACTAATGGACAGGACCTTGGACCCAATAGTATCTTATGTTTATGGTCTTCCATCATGGAAGCTTGCTTTCTTGGTGATTGGGACATGGGCAAGACTTGCATCTGAAGCTGGGGAGTGTATGTTGACTGACCTTGTTTTGCATTTCATAAGCTCTTAGTAACTCCATCCTGTTTTCGCTTACCAGCCCATGGTGAGTTCCTCTTCCTATCTGAATCAGGACATTGTGTGTGCTCCATTTTACCAAACACCTTTTCACTTCTGGAGCACCTTCTAATGCCAGAGATGTTCACAGGCCATGGGCCTTACATTTCTATTGCCAGCCTTCATCCCATCTCTTCCTGTGTCATGCAGTACTTTGGAGGATCCCCTGGGGTCCTCACCACTTTTTTTTAGTCTTACCAGATAGCTTATCTCCTGACACCTTCACATCTGATGAACTATTCAACACAAAGTCAGTGGCAATGTCAGCCATTGCTTTTAAATGATCCCTCTGCCAGAGGAATACTGATTTGCTCTGTGGCCTCAGCTTTCCCCCTTTATGCAGCAGCACTTATGCAGCATTTATATACCCGCATGCTGATGCTTTTTTTTTTACTACAACATTTTATCGTTAACAATAAATAATCAGGTGTTGTCAGGTCAATTCTAAATTCTAATGAACGATTCCAGGGTTTTCCAGGTAAAGGATACTCGATAGCGTTTTACCATTCCTTTCTTCCAAGGAGAACTTTGGGACTGTCCAGCTTGCCCAAGGCCACACAGGTTGGCTCTTCTCTCTGGAGGCACAGTGGATAATCAAATTCCCAACCTCTGACTATGTAGCATTATACCTAAACCATCACTCTTCCAGCAAATCTTTTGCCTTTTATCCCAATTAGAGATGGGCACGAACCAAAAAAAAGGCAATTCGTTTTGGTTTGGTTCATTTTAGGGTTCATTTCATTTCATTTTGTTTTAAATGATTTTTTTTAAAAAAAAATCATTTCGTTGATCCATTATTCGTTTTGTGTGTAGTGTGTGTGTGTGTGTGTGTGTGTGTGTGTGTGTTGCTTGTGCAACTTTGGCTGGGGGAAAGAGGGGCTTAAGCTTCCCCCCATCCAGCCACTGTGGGGTGGGGGAAAGAGCTCCCCCAGCCAGTGCCTCTCAGCTGAGAGGTGCTGGCTTGGGGCCAGCACCTCAAAGAGACCCTTCTTTCCGCCTCCGCATGAGGAGGAGGAGCGGGGCCTCTTTTGACATTTTCCCCTGCAGCGGATGGCAGGGCTGAGCGGGCACTCGGCGCTGTCATCCACTGCAGGGAAGATCCCTTTAAAGAGACCCTTCTTCCCTGTCATCGGCTGGGCCCCT
This sequence comes from Phrynocephalus versicolor, assembly GCA_023846285.1. NCBI lineage: Eukaryota > Metazoa > Chordata > Lepidosauria > Squamata > Agamidae > Phrynocephalus > Phrynocephalus versicolor. The sequence continues at coordinate 94,640,751 of JAHTLZ010000204.1, read as the reverse complement.
TTAAAAATGGCCCAGTCGCCACCAGGGGTTCTCCCCAGTGCCGACTGGGCCATTTTTAAAGGGGCCTAGCCGATGACAGCTCGGCAAGAGCTCTCTGAAAATGGCCCCCTGGCCAGTGCAGAGCTCCTGGGTTTCCAATGGGGCCATTTTCAGAGGGATCCCGCTGAGCTGTCATCGGCTGGACCCCTTTAAAAATGGTCCAGTCAGCACTTGGGAGAACCCCTCTGAAAATGCAATGGAGGGCAGCTCGATCCCTGGAACAGCCCTTCCTAGCATTTTCATAGGACTCCTGCCAGGATGTCAGTCACTGGATTGCTTTCAACCTGGCCCAGTCTGTACCAGGGGGTTTAAAGGGGTCCAGCGATTGACAGCTCTGCAGGAGCCCTCAGAAAATGGGTTGGGAGGGAAGGGGGATCACTGCATCTTCCCTCCTGACCCATTTTCTGAAGGCTCCTGCTGGTCTGTCAGTCACTGGACTGCTTTTAACCTGGCCCAATCAGTACCAGGGGAGCGCCTGGTACCGAATGAGCCAGGTTTAAAGGGGTCCAGCCATTGACAGCTAGGCAGGAACCCTCAGAAAATGGTGGAGGAAAGGGTGGGCTTTTAAAATCACTTTCCCGCCAAAGCCAGCACTACAGCTGATTGGCAGCGCTGGCTTCTGGTGGGAAAAAGCCCGGGGTGTCCCCACACCAATTAGATGGGAAACTTTTCCCATAGGAACACATTGCTTCAATGGGAAAACGAAAAATGAAATGAACGAAGCGGAAATTTCCATTTCGTTTCGTTTTTCTTTGATGGGTGAGTTCGTTATTCATTTCGTTAGGTAATGAAACGAATAACAAACAATGAAATGAATTAAAAAATTCATTTTGTGCCCATCTCTAATCCCAATGTATCTCATTCATCCTCCAGTAAGACACCTTTCTAGACTTCTATATGTATGAGGCATGGCAACCACCAAGATTATAGACAGGTTGCTCTTTTTCCAAAAGCTGTTGCCTGAGATACTTTAATTGGAGATAACAGGGCTTAAACTTTGGGCCAGCTGCATGCTAAGTATGTCCTTCTCATTAGAACGAAAAGGTTTATGCAATTCATGAAACACTGAAAAAGGTGTTTGATGAATTGCATAAACCTTTTCGTAGGATGCATGCACTCTATAAACTCTAAATTTATAAGAGGCAGAAGACGGGCAAATGGTATTGTATTAGAGAAGAGCCATTATTTAGAAAGTGACAACAGCAAAGTGATTTCTTTAGAAGAGTGTCACACAGTGAACATTTCAAAGTAAGAAACAAAGCCCAAGTGTACGTGTGAAATGCCCACACTATGATGCCTTGGAGAGAGAGAACCACCCCACCACACACACACAAACACTTTCCCATTAGTACCATATCTGAAATGTGCATTAATACATTGCTTGGCCAGGAGGGAAGAGTGGATGTTGTCTACCTGGGGGTGCTTTCAACAGTCTCTGGACAGCATAAAGGGGTCATCTTAGCCAAGGTTTCAAAGGCCCTTTGAACAATATGGTCTTGGACCCTCCACCAAGAGTTGCAGAAGGGGAAAATGGAGGCATAATTGGGGAAGGGGAAGAGAAGAAGGGTTGCAAGTGATTGTCAAGAAGCTGCATCCCCTCAGAGAAGTCTCATAATTAGGCCAGGTAATTGACATACAATCACTGAGAGCCTTTACACGTTTAAGCCAGTGACGCCCAACATTAGTTCTACAGATGTTTTCAGACCACCCTTGGAATCCTTGACCATTGGCCAGGCTGGTTAAGGCTCCTGGAAGTTGAAATGCAGCAAAATCCAAGTCTGGGAATCATTGATTTGGGCAACCAAAAATAGCCCTTGTTCTGTTTTGTTCTGACAAGCATTGAAAACCTAATAATGATAACAGATTTGCACCTTTAGAGCATAATTGGGGATGGTTGAGGCATCCATTTATTGCTCTCTACATTACCTATACTTCAGGGGATCTTGGAAGTTGACTTGCAACAGGTGTGTCTGTTGCACCATATTCTAACCTCATATTGTCAGTACTCTGAATGGTAGGAAGGCAGCAAGCAAGATATCAGAGTTATCTGTGTGGTGGGTGATGCTTGTTTTACTACAGATTGTAAGGATTGAACCTGGGGCCTTCAGAATGCAAAATGTGTGCTTTGGTGTTAATTGGTGACCCTTCCAACAGCAACAACAACCAAAATAGACCTGCAGCTTCAGATCTTTTCTAGGGGGGGGGGATGCCAATAATGGCAACAATGTTGTGATTGAATTGGTAACATGAAAGGAGACAAGCAACGTATTTCTTTTATTTGGTTCAGTGTGGAAAATAAATAAAAATGTTTTAAAAATGGTAACAATGTTAATAATGAGATATCAATTAAAACTGCAGTTTCAGGATTCTGTCAGGGAAGGGATGTATCACAGTTCTGCATCGCTCTCCTAATGTAGAGTGGCAATACTGTAGAACAATGTCCGGCTCTTGATTCCTTGGGTGGTGTGGCTTTCCACTTCAGCTCTTACTGTAAAAGAGATGTGAGCTTCCGGCCCACCGAGTGTACTTCAGGAGTTTCTGATAGTGAGATACTGAAAGAGCTGAGAAAGGCATAGAGGACACCTGAAGAGGAATGTTAACTGCTGAATGATTCTGAAAAGTGCTATCAGAATTAAAGCACTTTATCAGAACGAGCTGCAATTTTCTGTGGTTCAAAGTCCTCAGTCAAGAAGCACAGATCCAGAGATATGCGTGGGGATAAATTAAAAAAAAAAGGACTGAGGCAATGAAGGTCTGTTCTGTTCAGGAACTTATTTTGCGCCTTGGGTGCAGCTGCTAAGACCTTGGATTAGTGAGGACATAAACCCCAGTAGTGAAAAGTAAAAAGCCAGCTCCATCCCATGAACCGATTTATCAGGTCGAGTCCTTTCCTGCAGGAAGAAAGCTGGTAACGGGCTTGAGAACAACATATTTCCTGGACAAACAGCCACTTCAGGTGAATTTTTGTTCCCAACTGCAACATCGAGAGAAAAGGTTAACCCTCTCTTCATCCACCAAAACCCACAATTTTCATCACTCCAGTCATTATATTTAACCAGATACAAGCATTGTGGTGCAGTGGTTAAACTTCTGTATTGCAGCTATAACTGTGCTCATGGCCTGGGGTTCAATCCCAGGTAGCCAGCTTATGGTTCACTCAGCCTTCCAGCCTTCCAAGGTCAGTAACATGACTACCCAGCTTTCAGGGGTGGGGGTCAATGTGTACCCTCTATAAATAAACTGTAAACTGCCCAGAGAGTCCTTTAAGCGCTATGGGGTGGTATATAAGCAGAACACTTGGCTTCAGTGTTTTTGCTTTTATCCATAAAATATAACCATGCATTTCATTTCGAGCTTGTCTCCAAGGTGGGGTAATGGCCGCTATCATTGATTGTTGAGCTGAAGATAGACCCGTCTTCATGGCCACTTGGCCAGCTCAGTGACCAGCGGTGGGGGAAATGATGTGAGCCCCCTGCTGAATGAGGTAAAGCTTTGTTGCTCATACATGGGGAAGAAAAGCAAAGGGTCTGACAACAACCTTGGAAGAGCCTAGAGCAGTGGTGGCGAACCTTCAGCACTCCAGATATTTTGGACCACAACTCCCACAGTCCTTTATCATAGGCAATAAAGGTTTGGAATTCTGGGAGTTGTGGTCCAAAACATCTGGAGTCCCGAAGGTTCGCCACCACTGGCCTAGAAGAAAGGAAGAGAAGGAGAAAGAAGAGAAGAGAAGAGGTCACAATGAGGTGTAGCTCAAGAGCCTCATGGGACAGTCTCCCTGAAACTACAGAGCAGCAGTGGCCATTCGCGCTCCTTCTTTCTCACATGCATTGTCCTATCCATTCATACACAGACACTCCGAGTGTGTATCTCCCCTCTTCCAATGTGCCCCATTCACTCTTTCTATCTCTTTCCAACCCCCCCCCCCCGCCTCCACACTCACTGTTTCCCCCCAGCCTCCATCATATGAGGATGTATTCAGCCCTTCCCTGGGTACACAGTCACCTCTCTTGTCTCACAGGATCACTGATGGAAAGAGACATGCCATCCGTGCAATGGGCCTCTGGAGGTTCTCCTTTCCATCTCATTGCATAGTAGTGAGTGCCACATGCTGACCCTGAACTAACTGTAATTAATGGATTGGAACCCTAATCCAAGGCTGGGTTATAGAGTGGGCAGAGTACAATGGTTTTACTTTCCACAGATGTTGCCTATCCTGAGCTATTGGTGCTGTGTTTGCTATCTTTCTTGCAAATTCCAGAAGTAGTGGATGCAGCCATTGCAGATCTGTTTTCTTCTTGCCTTGCAAGTTGCTCTGCCAGGGGCCCCTTTCTGCCCCAGAGGCAGTCCTACCCACTTGATCCTCCGAGGTCTCAGTTCCGGTCATTGCAGTTTTTTGCTCTCTATCTTCATAAGCTAACTATTTAGAAAAACCCCTTTCTTTATCCAGAAGTTATTGACCCCATATCAGCTATGCCATGGCTCAGGATGTCTTCCCTCTTCCATTCAGTGGTGGTCTCATAGGCTATGGGCCTCTTTAAATGGATCAGTCAGCCGCCTACTTCCTGAATGAGCTTTTGCAGTTTTAAGAAAGATTTAAAGGGGTTCAACTTAAAATGCACTTTCAAAATGCACCCAGTGCTCATTAAGTTAACATTGCTAGAATACCCTTAGTATTCATGCCAGGCATCTAAATGTCACAATCTTGGAAACACTGCAGATAGAGACATAGATATACATCCTGTTCTTACAGAATTTTTTAAAGAGAGTAAACTCCTAAATCTGGCTGCAATAAGTAAAAAAGAAAAGGTGACATCAGGATTCAAATGGGAATATTTATTTCATTACCCTTGAAGTTGTACATAATGGGGGAAAATAATGATATATGTGCTGAAAACGGAGCCTGTTGCAGATATGTACTGATATTCGGGGGGTGGGGGGATCTTTGGACTTTGCCAACCCATAGATCATTGTACAGAAAGCAAACTACCCACATTTTACACTTTGCACATGTGCCTATTGTAAGCAAACTTCAGTTACAAGCAGAAGTCTCTGTGCTAAGCAGGAGTGCCATCCTTCTAGAGAACATGTTGACACTGAGGTTGTCTTGCCTTTGGCACGTCAAGAGAAGGCAAAATTCAAAACACAATAAAAACATAAGATCGACTGACTCCCTAAGGGAATACACACAGGTTTGAGTCTAAACAGCTGAGCGGAGTTGTTGAGACCAGGCCATTTTGGAGATTGCTCATTCAAGCAAAATTATTTTGGTCCATTTTACAAGTACCTCCCAGGTATTCCAAATGCCCCTGCATGTTTGGAATTGGGTCAAATGAACATAGAAGCTAAAATACTTATATCTTTAGTCTGTCAGTTCCTTAAGAATGTCTCAAATCAGAAAGAAGAAGGAAGGAGACTCTTCCAGCCAAGACCTCTTTCTGCCAAGACCTCCTCCAACCAAGATGGATGTGTGTGTATTGTGTCCTTACAGTTGTGACTGACTCTTTGTGACCCCATGTCCATGGAGTTTTCTTGGCAGGAATACTGAAGTGGTTCGCCAGTTCCTACTCCTATAGCACCTGGCACTCCCTAGTGGTCTCCCATCCAAGTACTAGCCATGGCCAACCCTGCTTACCTTCCGAAATCAGGCAAGATCAGATTTGCTTAGGGCATCTAGGCAGCACCAAGATGGATACGAGCTTTTAAAACCAATGTAGAAAAATTTGGTCTCTTGGTAAATGATATTGTGGTCCACAGGCAAAATATCTAATTAAGCAAAGGTTTAAGGTAATCAATGAGATATAGCACAATCACCTTTGTTTAGGTGAAGCTAGATATGTAATGAGAATGCCCAAATATCTTTCATAGCTGAAAGACCTTGCATATAGGAGAGCCTTTACTTAGGCCCACTGTCCAGTTATCCCATCAATGGTTTTGGAAGGAGTTATAGGATGATCCCCTATAAGGACAGACACTGTATATGCTCCCAAGGGGAGGTGGAATCGATGGTACTGTACACATATTTTCCCACTGTTCCTTCCATCACCTACATAGGGAGAGATTTATTTTCCCTTGTTTAGATATACTAACAGCACTTGCAAATGAGACAGGCTTGGAAAGACTTTTAAATGATGAAAATCCTTTCATTACCAAACAAACAGCCAGATTCTGTTTGTATTCAGTTAAATAACATACCAAGAGGAGGGGACAGCTAATTAATACAGAAGTGTTCTTGGTTGTTTCTTGTTATGGTATTAGGATTATATTCTTTCTTTACCTGAAATATTTACAATTAGCAATATGTACATTTAAAATTTAGAATGCTCCAAGAAAGTAGGAAAGTTTTATGTAATATTTACCATCACATTGATATATTTTATGGTGTTATACGTCAAATAAAGTATTCATTCATGAGGTCATCATAAGCCAGAGGCAGCTTGGTGAAACATAGCAACAAGAAGAGAAGATGTACTGGAAACATGATGGGCAGATTCTCTCTCTCTCTCTCTCTCTCTCTCTCTCTCTCTCTGCATAAAGGTTAGCTGCAGGATGGGGCCCTATATTCCAGAAATGCTGCTTTTCCTAACCCCTTTCAAAAAGACAGAGGAGAAGAATTTGCAGAGACTTCTGTGAGTAATTTATTTTCTTTTACCAACCAGGACAATGTCCACATTTAATCACACAGAACAGCCAGCGTTTAGATCCCCCGCGTGTTAGGGCAACAGATCTATAAAAGCTTATGCTGGACAGCATTGTGAGAGGTGTTCCAAAACAGTTTTGGCCAGATCTGTATTTGGAGGAATTGCAATGGAAATATCTATGGACAATTGAGTTGGTTCACGCAGGATTACTTACATGCCTGGTTAGTTCCTTCTGCTTACCTGACAGTGAGGACACAGGAAAAATGTGGGGAATACTATAGGCTGCGGTAGGTTGATTCATGTTTTTTCCTTTGTTTGTTTTGGGGTGCTGGTCACATAAAGGAAATACAAATCAGTCCAGTGCCCCACATTCCCAGTTTATTGATTTTCCTCCCCACCAGATACCCTTCTATGTTTTAAAAAGAATTGAATCGTTTCATTTCGGCTCGAAGCGTGGGGTCAGTTTGAACCAATGCCGAAAGTAAAGACCAACCAAGTAGGCAAACAGATGCAAAGCCCCTTTTCCCCTCAGGTCAAGATGAGGGAACTGAGTCCCTGAGGGAGGAAAAGCATCTTTAAGGCAGTTTTCCTTGAGCACTGCCACCTACAGGTGCTTCAAAGAGAAGTGCAATACTAAGGCATATCCTGAGCTCCCCCCACCCCATCCCAAATGTGGCTGGATGGCAAGTTGATTCTTAGTGCAATGACAACTGACTCCAGCTGGGTTCTATTCTTTCCCAGGCTCATACAATGAGGACACTAATTCATTGTGCAACATATAAGAGTGGGGTAGATTTTTGAAAAGTTTGCCTTTTAAAAGTGCTCAAGTGGTACTTTTAAATGCAGTCAGTTGCGGTTATAGATGCCTTTTCAGTGAGAGAGTCTGTTGTATCGTCTAGATTTGATTATTGTCAGGCAACGGTTCCTTTGCTAGAAACGCACAACCCAGGCCCATTGTGCAACATTTCGCATCAGCGCCTCACGGATCGGTTCTCAGACGAGCATCCTTAACCCCCAGCAGAAGACAATCCTTGCAGAGGAAAAGAGCACAAGCCACTCCAAGGCTTAACTTCCAGCCAATTCACTGCTTTGCAAGGAAAGGCATTCAGTTTTCACAATGATTTGTCTTAGCACTTCCTCTGTTTCTTTCTTTCTTTTTTAAACAAAAGGGACATGCAGATTTTGTCAAGTATTTAGGCAACAGAAAAGAAAGGCTACCCAAGGATGTAGAAATAAAGTGCATATTATATGATCACAGTATTGGTGATCTCATGAAATAGGTGAATCCCAGTCTAGGGAGGGATGTGTTGGCAACCAGACCTATCAGTAGTTGAAGAAGGGGGGGGGGGGAGAACTGGAGACTTACCTGCAAATGTGGTTCTTTGAGTGGACCTTCGTGAAGCCACACAGATGGGTTTCCAGTGCACACATGCGAGGCTCTGGACTTTTCTAACAAAAGAAAAGCTCGTTAGTCTCCTCCCCCTTGCACTGAGCTTGTGCAGGGGGCTTCCCACCCAAATCCTCAGTTCCTTTGCAGCTGCCAGTGTGAAATCCTTAGTGGAGCACAGTGTGACAACTTGAGGGGAGGTGGGCAGGACTGTGTGACTTCACGAAGGTCCACTCGAAGAACCACATTTACAGGTAAGTAACCACTTCTTCTTCTTCTTCTTCTTGGCTTTCATGAAGACACACAGATGGGTGAATAAAAGCAGTACTCACATGGTGGGAAGTCATGCCATCACAAAGGAAAGGACAGCTTTACCAAAGGCTGTAGAGGACCTCACATGTGTGTCCATCCTGTAGTGTTTCACAAAGGTTAATGGCTTTGACCATGAATTGCAGATGTCATCTAGGAAGGCAGCTGAAGATGAGACAGCTGTGGTTGAGTGAGCCCTAATAGGGTGAGGTAATGGTCTCTTAGCTAGCTGGTAAGCCAATTTGATTGTAGAAATAACCCAGTGAGATAATTGTTGGGATGAAACTGGGGACGCTTTAGAAACTGGATCATAACAAACAAAAAACTTAGGTGTGGAACAAAGGGAATCAGTCCAGGACATCCAATGTGCGAAGATCCCTCTCAAGAGGATTGGAGGGATTCACAAAAAAGATAGGTAAATATATGGGTTGGGAGAGGTGGAAGGAAGACACCACCTTGGGCAAGAAGGCCATGTCAGGGTAAGCCACCATTTTATCTCTGTAGAATTGAAGGTATGACAGGTCACATTGGAGGGTGCAAAGTTCACTGGAACATCTTGCAGAGGTGATGGGTAGCAAGAAAGCTGTTTTGAAAGAGAGCAGGCTAAGTCACAGGTAGCCATGGGCTCAAAGGGAGGGCGCATCACATGGTGAAGAACGAGGGAAAGGGACCACTGTGGTGGAACTGTTTTTTGGTCTGGAAAAGTATCTTAAGGCCTCTACAGCAGGCCTGCCCAACAGGTAGACCATGGGCTACTGGTAGCTCGCGAAGGGTTCAAAAGTAGCCTGCCGGCCATCAATAAAAAAAGTGAGGGGATAAATTCTCCACCCCTCCCTCCCCCATCCCAAAGTTCTGGGTCTGCCAGCCCACTGTCTCAGCCGAGCGGGGCAGTTCAAGGGCCATGGCGCATTGAAATCTGTTCCCTCCAGAACAGACTAATTGGTTTTCAATGCCTTCCTATGGGAAACCACTGCTCTACTTACCAAAGTTTTTACTTATGAGCATGTGCTCGGAACGGATAAAATTCGTAAGTAGAGATTTTAGTGTAGTAGTTCTCAGGCACTTTGGGTCAGAAAAAATAGACCTTGGCCTGTTCAAAGTTGAACAGCCCTGCTTTTTAAGCTTTAGGCGGGGTGCTTAAAAAATAAATAAGCAGGAGAGTTTTCAGGTTGATGAGCAACTTGCAACATTTGGCGTTCTCTGTAGTGGCAAAGAGGTTGATCTGTGGAGTTCCCCATCGGCACACTATGGCTTGGAAAGTGGGATGGTGGAGTTCCCACTTGTGAGAAGACTCATTCATCCTGCTGAGGCAATCAGTGGTGTCGTTTTTGGACTCAGGTGGGTGCCCAGCAATGGGAAAAATGTGATGTGCTATGCACCATTCCCAGAAGTCCACAGTCAACAGCAGGAGATGTTGAGAGTAAGTGCCACCCTGTTTGTTGATGTAGTACATGATGGTCATGTTGGTGACCACCTGTGCTACAGTACATTCCTGGAGAGGAGTTGGATGAATGCCTTGAAAGCTTTGAAGACCACCAGGAGTTCTAGCTGGTTGATGTGGCAGGATTTCTCCTGTGACAACCAGGTGTAGTTGATTGTCAAATTGCAGCAGAAAGCTCCCCACCCATTCAGACTGGTGTCTGTCATGACCAGGATTGAAGGTAAAAGTGGATGGAAAGGGTGGCACATTAGGAGGTTGTGTTTGTTCACCCACCATTGGAGTTGGGAAGAAAGTTCTTCTATGACTTGGAGGGGCTTTGAAGGGGAGACTTGAAGCGGGTCGAAGAGGGCAAGGAACCATAATTGGAGGAATCTCATCTTTAACCTGGCATGAGGAAGGATGGAGGTGGTTGAGACCATCAGGCCAAGCAGAGGTTGGGCAGTATGAGCTGTGAGCCTTGATCCTGGATGGAAAAGGGGAATGAGTGATGCAATGTCCTCCAAGCAGCTGAGTGGTGGAAAGGCTCTTAGCACTGTAGAATCTAGGACCACTCTGATATAGAAGATCCTTTGAGCAGGTCTCAACAGGGATTTCTCAGTGTTGACCTGCAACCTGAGAATGTCCAGAGTGAGGAGGACAAAATGAATGTTCTTTTCCACTTGGCTCCTTGTTTCTCACACAATTAGCCAATCGTCGAGATAGGGGAAGACCAAGATGCTACGAGTTCTTAGGTATGCAGCAACTGGAGCCATGCATTTTGTGAAAACAATCAGGGCCATTGCCACACCAAATGGCAGGGTGGAATATTTGTATGCATGGTCTCCTACTGTAAACCTGAGGAATTTTCAATACGATGGGTGGATGGAGATGTGGAAATACGCATCTTTTCAGGTCTATGACTCCAAACCAGTCTCCCTTGAGAAAGAGGGGAATCACCTTCTCCAATGTGACCATTCTGAATTCCATGGTGAAGATGTATTTGTTGAGCTGACAAAGATCCAGAATGGGGCAAAGGCCTCCATCTTTCTTTGGAATCATGAAGTATTGAAAAATGGCCTTGATGGAGAAAGGCAGGAAGAACTGGTTGGATTGCTCCCTTTTGTAACAGAGACACAACCTCCTGAAGAAGGCAGGGCGATGGTTCTGTAGAGATGGATGTTGCCCATAGGTGGTAAGGATAGAAACTGGAGACAATAACCTCTTGCAAGGATGGAAAGGACCCAGCGATCTGAGGTGATGGAGCGCCAGGTTTCTAGGAATGGTGCTAGGCAAATGGTTGGGCACAAGTCAGAAATCTTGCCTCTGTGGTTTGTCCCTATTCCTGGAGATGTTTCTAGCCACAGCATCCAACCTTCTGCCCTCTTTACATGGGGGATTGAAATTTGCCTTGTGCAGGATTGAACTTGGGAAGTGGCAACCACCACTGAATTCAGGTTTGGGTGTTTTGCCAGGAAAGGTGCCTTTTTGTCAAAGATTTTATAGGCAAGTCAAGTTTATTGCGGTCGTATGACCCATATATGCAAATATACAGTAAAGGCAAAAAGAAAAACAAAGAGAAATACTAGAAAATAGCAGCATCAGGGGGATGGGTGGACGAAATGATATCTGCCCTCTTTCAAATGGCAGCTACAAGGAACTTTGCAACCTGTACTGTAACATGTGAGTTCTTGTCTATTAGACAGTATTGAACTAACCACCTGGAAGGGTGGCCCTGGAACTTATTCAGCAATGGACAAATTAGGTTCTTCCCAATTTGTTCATAAAATGGACAAAATAATAGCACGTGCTGAAGAAACTCAGGGGCCTCATTTCCACATGGGCAAAATCTCTCTTGGCGTGGTATTCCCCTGAACCTCCCCTGGAGAAGTGCTGAAGGCAGCACATTCATCCTGGCCAGCATAAAGGCCCTGCAGGCCTGTGGTGAGCAGAGTGAGGTTAGGTAAGCTGCAAAAGTCCTATATGATGGGAAAACACCTCGTGACAAAGGGGAGCAGGTTCTGTGTGCCTGCGAAAGAAGTTCCTGCCTTTCTATGTCACATAGCCTCTGGGTGAGAATTCTTAGGGCCTGCTTCTGCCCTAGCATCAAGATATTTTTTTGTTTAATGGAGAATTGCCACTGGCTTTGGTAAGAATCAAGCAGCATGTTATACACATACCCCAGTTGATCTGCACAGAAATGTAATCTAAGCCAAAACTTTAAAGTCTGAATCCAAGCAGAAGTTTCCAGGTTACCTACTCCTACTTCAAGGCACAGGACTGCATAGGCTACACAGTTAGGGACCCCTAAGATTCAACGCAAAAACATGGATTGAATTCTTTCAACTGTCAAGCCCCGCACACAGAGCACACACACAAACAGGGTTCAGTTCTTTGCCAAGATCTTTAGTGGAAAGCTGGGCAAGTTCAAATCCTTTGCCAACAATCAAGTGCCAGATAAATAACAGAATCCAACTCCCAGCAATTAACAGTCCAAGTCAAAACCAGAATATCTCACGGAAACCAGATGCCAAACCCAAGGGAACAGATTAAGCCGTTGTCCAGGAAGCCAGTCCGAAATCAGGAAACAGAGCCAAGGTCACAGACAGGAATGTGGTTGCAAGTTCAAATGACATGTTGCTTCCACAGAGATCTCAAGGTGAGCTTACCAGCTTTATCCCAAAACAGGGAACACACCCTTACTTCTGGAAAGGCTCCTGCTAGTACTCAGGGCTTCCTGACCTGATTCCCCGTCTAGTATCAAAGACCCTTTCCCTAGCTCTCCTGGTAGGACGTCTTTGCAGAATCCTGCTCATAGCCCTTCTAGGGGGAGAAGATATGTTTTCAGCTGAGTCATCAGACCCAGCTGCCTGCTGACTTGAGCTGCAAGACTCCTCCAGCAGCTCTTCACCATTTAACCCCTCAGAGACAGGTTCTGTGACAGGCAGGATCCTGGCACTATCCCCTCCCCATGGTCCCCCTCTTCCGATGGGCCAGACCTATGAGGGTAACTGTCATGGAATTGTTGAACCAACTCAGGAGCATGCAAGTTGGACGCAGGTTCCCATGACCGATCTTCAAGTCCATAACCTTCCCAGTCTACCAAATACTGCAATCCTCCACGGTGTATTCGAGAATCCAAGATTTGACAGACTTCATATTCTTCTTCTCCTTCTACTAAAATCGGTGGAGGAGGTTTAGGAGTCGGTGGTCGGTTGGGATCAGGGTCTGCAGCTGGAACCAAGAGGGATCGGTGGAATACTGGATGAATATGAAGGGAATCAGGTAGTTGCAGACGAAAAGCAACTGGATTGATTTGTTCTAAGATGGGATAAGGACCGATGAACTGAGGATCTAGTTTTCAGGATCACCCAGGATGTCTCAGGTATCGAGTAGATAGCCAAACTTTCATGCCTGGATGTAGCTGTGGGCCTTCCTGTCTTTTCTTGTCTGCTGCTTTCTTATATACTTCCTTAGCATGGTCAAGTTGCTCTCGCAATAATTCCTGAATGCCATGGAGTTCTTGAATGTATGCATCCGCAGCTGGCACAGAGGTGGAAGGAAGGGTAGTTGGAAAATACCGAGGATGAAAACCATAATTAGCCATGAATGGGGTCTGGCGAATGGAAGAATGTACAGCATTGTTTATATGCAAATTCAGCTAAAGGTAACAAATCCGCCCAGTTATCTTGTTAGTAGCATGTATAACAGTGTAAATATTGTTCTAAGGTGGCATTAGTGCGCTCAATCTGACCATCTGACTGGGGGTGATAAGCTGATGACAGGTGAACTTGTGTTCCTAGTGCCTTATGCATTGCTTGCCAGAAGCGGGAGGTGAATTGTGGCCCACGATCCGAAATGAGGTGTGCAGGTAAACCATGAAGTCTGAAGAGGTGTTGCAAGTAGTGATGAGCTGTTTCTGATGCGGTAGGGGATTTAGGACAAGGAACAAAGTGGGCCATTTTGGTGAACAAATCCACGAAGACCAGGCTGCAGGTAAACCCTTTTGAGCGAGGAAGATCCGTGATGAAATCTAAGGAGACAGCATTCCAAGGACCAGAGGGTGTTGGCAAAGGATGCAACAGACCTGAAGGTTTGGTCACAACATCCTTTGCCCGCCGACAAACTTCACAGGAACCCACGTATCGGGCAACATCAGCACGGACATGTGGCCACCAGAACTCCCTTGTGAGAAGATGCAGTGTTTTGTAAAGTCCAAAGTGTCCAGCAGGTAAAGAGTCATGTGAGAGATGCAACACCTGGTTACGAAAAGGACCAGCAGGAACATATAATCGCCCTTGATGTAATAATAACCCTTGTTGTGCAGAAAACTCTCCATGATTCCCATTCTGGAGTTCCTGAAGATGTTGCTGTCCATGAATCGCGAGCTTGAGATTCACGGATTTCTTCTGCCACGCTGAGACATGGATTCATGGCCGTGAACACAGAGGGAGGCAAGATGGGCGCCACTAATGTCTCTTTCACAGGCGCTGCATACTCAGGTGTTCTGGATAACGCATCAGCTTTTTTATTCTGAGCCTCAGGAATGTACTTGATCCGGAAATTGAACTGGGAAAAGAATAATGACCACTGGATTTGTCGCTGAGTCAATCGCCGGGCTGTTTGTAGATGTTCAAGGTTTCGATGATCAATCAATACTTGAACAGGGTGTCAAGCTCCCTCGAGGTAATGCCTCCATACATCAAAAGCCGTCTTGATGGCCAGCAGTTCACGCTCCCAGATAGTATAATTCTTCTCTGCAGGTTTTAACTGTCGAGAGTAATAAGCACAGGGACGTGGGGTTTGGGAGGGATCATCCTGTTGAGATAGCACTGCTCCCAGAGCAACGCTAGATGCGTCAGCCTCCACTATGAAGGGTAATTATGGATCAGGATAACAAAGCAAGGGTTCCGAGGTGAAGCGGGTTTTCAAAGTAGAGAAAGCCTCTTCTGCTTCTGGAGTCCACCGGAAAAGCTCTTTGGGCAGAAGGAGACGGTTTAAAGGTGCAACAATGTCGGCGTAGGCAGGAATAAACTGGCATAGTAGTTGGCAAAACCGAGGAACCGTTGCAGATCTTTACGGTTTTGTGGTCGCCGCCAGGACAACACAGCTTCTACTTTCTTAGGGTCCATGCGGATTCCCTGGGGAGAAATAATATGCCCCAGGAATTCACCTTCCTTAATGTCGAACTCACATTTTTCCAGCTTAGCATATAGTCCATTTTCCTGGAGACGCTGCAAGACCTGACGAACATCTTGAACATGCTGAGCTGGGTCAGCGGAATAAATCAGGATATCATCTAAATAAATGACCACACAACAATCTAGTAGATCATGGAAAATGTCATTCATCATCCTCTGGAATACACTGGGTGCGTTTGTCAGTCCAAAAGGCATTGCTAAATGTTCATATTGACCATACCGGGTTTGAAACACGGTTTTCCACTCATCTCCTTTACGGATATGCACCAAATTATACGCCCTACGAAGGTCCAGCTTGGTATAACACTTTGCCCCTCTTAACCGGTCCAGAAGTTCAGAGATTAGGGGTAAAGGGTACCGATCCCAAATAGTGATCTTGTTCAATGCCCAGTAATCATTACAAGGACGAAGCTCCCCTCCCTTCTTCTTTACAAAGATCACCAGTGCAGACAGTGGCGATCTGGAAGGGCGTATAAACCCACATCGAAGGTTCTTGTCTAGGAAAGCCCTCAAAACTTCTAACTCAGGTTCGGACATAGGATAGACTCATCCCACAGGAAGGGGTGCCCCAGGTATCAGATCAGTGGCACAGTCATAGGGCCAATGCGGAGTAACTTGTCAGCCCCCTTTTCCTCAAATACATCTGCAAAGTCTTGGTATACCTGTGGCAAGACAGGGTCAGATGTAGCATGGGCAGCTGCCAGGATGGCAGAAGAATTTTTCTTTGAGCAAGGAACCTTTGAGCAATTCCCCTTGCACCCAATCCACCAATGGGTTATGAGCTCGCAACCAGGAAAGGCCCAAGACAAGAGGAAACCGGGGCATCCGAGTTACATTAAAGCAAATCTGCTCATTGTGGTCCATTACCTGAAGAGTAAGTGGACAGGTTTCCTGAGCTATCGGCCCAGAATGAAGTAACCGGACCTCAATGGATTCTACCAGCAAAGGAGTTTCCTTGTTCTGTACCGGAATCCGATGGTACTGCACAAACCCAGCATCCACAAAGCAGTGAGCTGCCCCAGAGTCTACCATAGTGTACACAGGTACTTTCTGGCCATCAGGAAGCCCTAGAGTTGCAGGTACCAGGAAAGGTCTTTGGGGTGTGATGGTGTTGTCTGGGAACCCTTCGGTATGCTCCATTCCTGTGGGTTCCTTCAAGGACGAAGCTGCCCTTTTACTGCTGCAGAAGTAGCAGCACTTACTGAGGAGCGCTTCAAAGGGCAACTGGAAGCGAAATGTCCTCCTCCTCCACAGTACAGGCAGAGATTATGAGAGCGTCGTCTTGCCTTTTCCTCTGGGGTGGGGCGTGGTCAAGCAGCTCCCAGTTGCATAGGTTCTGGATCCATTCTGCGGGCTTCACTGGATTGCAGATTAGGCACAGCTGACAGAGTTTGCTGGTTGTAGTTCTTGCCTCGGGAGAGGCGACGGCTTTCCAGGCGTCCATCTATCCTGAGACACAGGGTAATGAGTTCCTCTAATGTGTTTGGTTGTTCCACCCTAGAGAGTTCATCAAGCACTTCATCTGCCAATCCTTCCATATACTGAGAAATCAGTGCCGGTTCATTCCAATTCAGATCCTGTGCTATCAAACGGAACGCAGTGGTGTAGTCAAACACTGAATCTTTGCCCTGTTTCAGAGCTCTGAGTCTCCTGTTGGAAGTAGCAGCCTGTACAGGGTTCTGAAAAGCTGAAGAAATGTGATTCAGGAAAGCCTGATAATTATCCAGTAGAGGTGAGGCACTGAGGAGTAAAGGAGTAGCCCATTTAGCTGCCTGTCCTTTCAACAAACTGATGATAAAGCAGACCTTAGACCTCTCATTAGGAAATTCTTGAGCACGCACCTCGATAAACAGCTTGCATTGAGCCAAAAATGCAGGTAATTCCTCTAACTTGCCCTCAAACCGTTCAGGAGGCAGCAAAGGGCAATGGGGCTGCAACCCAGCCGGTGCTGGAGCGTGCTGCAATTGAGTAATTGCCTGAGACAAAAGCAGCACTTGGTTTTGCAAAGCTGCCAACGGTGTCATCCCAACAGCCCCCTCCTCTTCCATTCTGCTTGAAGAAGTTTGGGTGGGAGCAAACTGTCAAGCCCCGCACACAGAGCACACACACAAACAGGGTTCAGTTCTTTGCCAAGATATTTAGTGGAAAGCCGGGCAAGTTCAAGTCCTTTGCCAACAATCAAGTGCCAGATAAATAACAGAATCCAATTCCCAGCAATTAACAGTCCAAGTCAAAACCAGAATATCTCACGGAAACCAGATGCCAAACCCAAGGGAACAGATTAAGCCATTGTCCAGGAAGCCAGTCCGAAATCAGGAAACAGAGCCAAGGTCACAGACAGGAATGTGGTTGCAAGTTCAAATGACGTGTTGCTCCCACAGAGAGCTCAAGGTGAGCTTACCAGCTTTATCTCAAAACAGGGAACACACCCTTACTTCTGGAAAGGCTCCTGCTAGTACTCAGGGCTTCCCGACCTGATTCCCCATCTAGCATCAAAGACCCTTTCCCTAGCTCTCCTGGTTGCATGTCTTTGCAGAATCCTGCTCATAGCCCTTCTAGGGGGAGAAGATATGTTTTCAGCTGAGTCATCAGACCCAGCTGCCTGGTGACTTGAGCTGCAAGGCTCCTCCAGAAGCTCTTCACCATTTAACCCCTCAGAGACAGGTTCTGTGACAGGCAGGGTCCTGGCATCAACATCAGGGTTATATGCATTGATCCAGATGGGGATGCCATATAATAATTGTGCCCTTGTTTTTGCATGAAAGACTTGTATGGCTGAAGGAACATAGCGTCCTCCACTCCTATAGAGAAACTGGGCCACTGCTAGTAAGCTACATTTTGCAAGATCAAGTGCATAATTTCGATGTGCTACCCAGCTCATATGATATCTAAAGGAAATCCCCAGATACTTGTATTCTTTAACCTGCTCCAAAATGTCATTTTGTAAGGACCACCGCATTCTTTTCCACATCTTTGAGAACACTAGGATCTTTGATTTTTGGGCATTGATGGATAGACAGTTATTGACACAATAAGTTGCAAAGGCAGTTATAAGCCTCTTTAGACCCAACTGAGTTAGAGATAGAACTGCAGCGTCGTCTGCATACAGGAGTAATGGGATTTGCTGAGTAACAAGCTTGGGGGGATGGCCTTGGACTTGTTTTAGAGAATCACTCAAATCGTTAATGAAAAGATTAAATAGATAGGGTGCCAAGATACATCCCTGTTTAACCCTCTTATTGTTCAATATCATGTCAGACAATTCACCAGTAGGTCCATAGTGAACCTGGCAGCTCGTATTAAGATATAACTTTTGAATAAGAAACAGCTTAGTTGATCTATTGCTGTTGGGACTACCATAGCCCACAATTACTCATTAACAGTTTTACGTCCAATTGGAAGAAAAATTACATGGAACCCATAGGACTCTGACTTAGACCTGATCAGGGATGGCTGGTGGTGACCCCAGTTTGTGGAGGGTGTGTAAATCACTTTGCACTTCAGTTTGGCCTTGATGGGATCTGTCTAAGGGGCTGAATGCTACCCGAATAGTATCGGCACCTTGTATTATGCTTATAAAGTCCAGAACTTAGAATGGATGCACAGCCTTCCCAAAATGGGAGTTTCTGGCCATCACTGGGCCCTATGCTGTTCAACGTTGTATGAAAGAGAACGACTTGGATAGCTGCAGAAATGGAGGCAAGGCTTGCTAAACCGGCTGATGACAGAAAGTAATGAAGGATAATGGAAAAGAACCACAGGCAGAATATGGCTCATGAGTTGAAACCACCCTGGCAAATGAGGGCTCGGAACCAGAACCAAGAGAACACGGTTCAGCAGAGCTTAATTTTATGCACAGGTATAGGATGGGGAAAATCTGGGTTGGCACCAATATGAGGGAAGAAGATCTGAAATATAATCATGAGCCAGCAGCTCAAGGCCATCTTCTCCTCAGTTTTATATGCTTTCAAGAGAACACAGGAAGCTCGGAGGGAGAGCAAGGTGAAAAGTTTCATCTCACATTGCGGGAATGAGCCCCTCCCACCTTTGCTTAGGCCACAGACCACCACAGCCCATCCATGGATGAACAGCAGGATGACTGGCATCATCGTAAAAGCAGAGTCGTTGCCTTATGTTGCCAATGATGATGGCCGCTATAGGATAGATAATGCCACAGGACTTGGTTTACACATACCTGCCCACGCTACCCTGCTCTCTGTAGGTGTGATGGAAGACATTATTTTTTTTTAAAAAAAGAGAGTGAGAGAGAAATATTTTATTTGGAATAGGGAGATGAATACACATAACAGGGAGGAGGAGGAGGAGGACACGTGTCAACTGTCAGTCCCGTCAGCTTTTTGTATACAGTATGAAGGAAAAAAGAGAGACCTCTTGTCATGTGCTTCAGGCAGCCAATTGTCTTGAGTCAGCTCTGCTACCTGTAGATGGCTGGGTAACTATGAAAAGCAAGAAAACAAATTGAGGTGATGCTGTACTAACAGGTGCATCATGCTCACATCATAGCAAGTCATGGTTTATCTCTCTTCTCTGCTGGTTGTGCTATTAGGGAGACTAGAGTGTCCCGTGCTGGATATTCATTTTAGGGAGGAGGCTGACAAAAGGGACCATGTCCTCCTTAAAACGATGAGAATGGAATGAGGCCTAGGAGTCATGTACTTTAAAGAACAGTTGAAAGTATGAAGAATCAAATACTGATGAAATGCATGGTCGGTCACGCGTAAGATCCTCCAGAGGACAGAACCACAACCAGTGACTTGGAATTGCAAAAATGCAGATTTTGGGGAAGCGTGAAAAGAAACTGCCAAACTGTGACAGCTGCTCGGCACTGCAACAGAGTGGAAGAGAATGGGAGATGTGCAAGCAGAGGGCGTCAAGGGGCTGCAGTTGCCCTAGTCGTGTGTGCCTTCCAACTTCATGTGCTTATGATAGGAAAACCCCAGCCCCTCCGAATGTTACACTATCACCATGCAGTACTTCTGAGATTCCCAGTCTGACACTTGAGGGCATGCCATTAAACGTCAGACAAGTAGCATTTCTCTGGACAAAGCATCACCTTTTGGACGTCAGCTGTACTTTTATAATATTTAAGTTAATTCCCACTGGATAGTTCACTGAGCTACTGGGGTGCTTTATTGCAGAACATCCAGTCCCCGAAATTATTGCCTTGAAAACCCCTGCCTTAACCATGTAGTTTGAGATGAGTGGGAAACAGGTAAACAAAATGGAACTCCTTTTGGTCTCCTAACTTTGCTCCCACCTACAAAATGCAGAAACCATACTGCTAGGTGATTTTGACCACCCCTCCCCCTTCTCTCTATCCAATGGCGCCTCCTTGTGGCTGATTGCAGCATTGCTCCTTCCCAGCTTTAAAGTTGTTAATAAGATTGACATTCAATTTCTGACATGAAGGCAATCATTTTCAGGGTTTTTTTAAAGGTAGAGAGTACTCAGTGATGGTTTGGCATTCCCTTCTTCTGGGGATGTCCTGGCACTGTAGAGCTTGCCCGAGACCACAGCTCTACTCTTGAAAATTACCTTGATAGAAACAAATAAGCACATGTTCTACTCAACTTGTTTTTGCTTCAATTGAACAAATAAGGAATAGAATTTTTTTAAAAAAAATGGGAGAGTGAGGGAGGACCTTTTATGAAGTAAAAGAGGTGGAAGGTGCAAGGCCATCCCTAGAACTAAACTAGCAACACCACAAAACACAGTGAATGTTTCAGCTACAACTCAACATTTTATACAACAATTTTGTAAAGTATGCCAACAAGTGTCATCCTATGTAATAACAGCAATTTTTTGTTCTGAGTGTGGGTGCTTATGCTGCCAAATAGGAAAAGAGGAAGGTATAAGTAAACCTGGGAAACCCCTGAGGCTTTCAGAATTACTGAAAATCTAATGCATAAAACAAATATTCAGGGGACCCTCCGCCTCCAAAAACCAACCAACCCCAACCAGTGAATACTTTGTTCAATGAGAAGAAAATCCAGACTGACAAGAGAAAAACTGGCAGAGGAATGGAGAAGATTATCCTGTGAGATAGCATGGCTGGTTGGAACCATGAACGAGTGGCACTTCACCCTGCAATGTTGTTGTTGTTGTTGTTGTTGTTGTTGTTGTTGTTGTTGTTGTTGTTGTTGTTGTTGTTGTTGTTGTTGTTGTTGTTGCTGCTGCTGCTGCTGCTGCTGCTGCTGCTGCTGCTGTTGTTGTTGCAGGAGGACTGGAGGTTGAGGAAAGAAGTGGGTTGCCTAAGACCACCTGAGGGATTCATGCCAGAGATGAGCTTTGTTGGTGTGTGTGGGTGTGTGTGTGTGTGTGTGTGTGTGTGTGTGTGTGTGTGCACCCAACAGTAAGTTCAGCCACCTAATTTTGATACCTGTGGTTTCTTTGAGCACCATGGTAATTGTCCATCATGTTATTCATTTCTTCTTCAGAAACAACCCCCAAAGATTTGTGAAAATGTGAAGCGGCGGGGGGGGGGGAGCCTGCTTTCCTTCAGGCCCTTTTGTTGCTTGAAAGAAGAATATCTCCTGTTTTCAAGTGATAGGAAGGGCTCCGTTGAGAATAAATGAACTGCTTTTAACTTAACCTGGAGTTCCTGTGCTGTGGAAGCAACTACTACATTTGTTCTTGAGGGACTGCTTGGTGCACAACTCCAAGTATGTCTGGATTCCTAGCATACTTACCTGTATGAATTTGTGTGTGTTTGTGTGTGGGGGAGCTCACTGGCAATAGTAAGCTAGTACTTTAAACAAAGGACTACACTAAACTTGACCTTTTCTAATAGACTCTTTTTCTGGATTCAGGGAATGGTGTCAAAACTATGACATCTCACATGTATTTAATTTGAAGTAGCACAGCTCAGAAGTCTACATCACAGTGCAGTGCGTAAGATGGCTCTGAGGCATAATGCATGCATGGTCCCTCTAACTCTTTCCTTGATATTTTCTTCTTCCAGTCCCATATGGGGATCCATACACTCATATACTCTCTGGATAAGCAACATCACAAGCCAAGTGGTTGCTCCAGTCCCCACTGGGTGTTTCTGATGCAAACAGGAGCATGCATCCCTGTCCACTGCTATTATGCCACACATCACAAACATCCAGTTCTACATTTATCGCTGAACATTTTGGATGCCCCTCTACAAATCCTTTTAGCAAGCCAATGGTTCAGCCTGCCAGTGAGTCCCCAGGAAGTCTCTGGCCAAAACATTGACTGAAGCTGCAGATTGGCCACCAGATGTGAGTAGAGTGTGCGTGCCATCCACTCTACTGGAGATAATGTGCACAAAAGCCCTTTCCCATATCCATGGATGCATCCTTATTGTAAAGGGTACACATGAATAATACCAGGAGAGGTGGTAGTGCTGCTGCTGCTGCTGCTGCACGAGTAGAGATGAATCATGCAGCAGAAACTCAATGATATCCCATCAGCCCTAGACTGGCCAGCTACTTAATGCTCATCTCATCTGCTTCATAGAAACAGCCCATTCCATCTCTGCCAGGAAAAAAAGAGCCTACAAAGGTTAAAGAAAATACCTTGGGATGTGGCTATGGAGCCAAAATGCAATCTCCGAATAAGGGAACATCTTCTCTCATGGGTCACTGCAGATTGCCTGTGTTGAAAGGGCAGTTGTCTGCATGACCTTTATAGGTGCATCCCAGACTTGCACAGTTTATTAAATCAAAGCGTTTGATTCCCTCGTATGACCAAGCTTTTGACTAGAGTTCCATTGTTCGAAACACAAATACTTTGTATTTTCAGCTGAGCTTTAAGCCCCTCAGACCAATGGACAAAACCAATACAAATAAACATCTGGCAACAAATAGTGGCTGAAGCCCAGTAGTACACCCATTGACTCAGTGGGGATTTGATAAACTGGCACTTATATAAGTCCCAGGGATTCAACAGGCCTCCTCTAATTATGACTTAGTACTGGATCTGGACCATTATGTGTTGCATTTGCTTTGCCACTGAAGCAGTCGTATTTGTTCTGTGAGGCGGGTGGGGGGGATTTCTTCCATCCTACATATTTATGGGACTCAATTTCCACCCCACTCACCTCATCTTCCAACTCCGGCCTGATGTCAGAACAGCTGTACTACAGCTTTGCCAAGCCCTGGATGGCGCAACAAGCACTCAACTCCTTTCCCATCCTGGTGTGCTCTGAACCTCTTGCATTTGCTCTACTGCAGAGGGAAATGTGTGTGTGTGTGTGTGTGTGTGTGTGAGGTACTGTAATGAATGAAATAAAAAAGCAGCACCCGACCCCCCCACGCCCACCCCAATCGAAGGCAGCAAGCAGCCCATGGAGGGAAATGATGTTTTTGGTTGTGGCCCTGGGGCAGGGGGCAGGGGCTTGGCCAGCGTTTTGTTAGGCAGATGGATTCAGTCACACCACGTCGATGCCTTTCAGTTCTTTCCAGCCTTCTGTTGTAAATGTTTCAAAAGCTAAAACTTACCACGTTTGCCCAAATGGGGTTTTTCGACCGTACGGTTTAGCAAAGACGAGGGACCGCCGTCCAACTTGGGGGCGAACGAAAGAGCTCTGGTGACCTCTAGTGGCAACAGCGCGTCACGAACGGAAGAGGCGGCTTGGGAGGTTGCCGCCGGTGCTTTCGGCATCCCCCCCCCATCCCCACTTCCCTCCCGATTGCAAGCGATTAAGCTTCGCCTCGCCGCCTTTATTAATAACAGCACTTATAATCGACGAAGGCTTCCGTGAGGAAGAGGGGGAGGTGGGGGGGGAGGGAGGAGGAAGAGAGAGGAATAAAGCAATAAAACTAAATTGTTTTCTTTTGATGGGGGAGATCAGAGAGAGTTTATTTGCAGATGTTGGGATAACAGCGAGTTGATTTATCGACAGAGCAAGAGTGTCGCTCTCAGGACGCCACAAGTACATATTTCCTGAAATATTGCTCAATCCCATATCTAATACACACCAGCACTTCAGGAGTATCCGCTGCTACCACATCACTCTGGCGTGGATCGTCCTGTTGCGGCACCGTGTGCAGGAAGCGGCGGGTGCGCGGGTGGTTCGGCGGGCCTAGAGGGGCCAAGAAGCGCGGAGGTTTTTTTTGGGGGGGGGCGTTCAACTTGCTGTCAACAAACAAGGGTCTCCTGCCCCCCCCTTCCTTCTCCTTTCCACTTCCTCCAACTAATCGCGCGGCGAACGGCTCTTCAAAAATACAACTGAGAATTGTCCTTATACTTTGTAAATATTGGATTAGCTTCCCATTGACCAGAGCTCTTGAAAAGACCTTGTTTAAAAACACGCACGCAGGCACGCACACACAAAACAACACTCTCACACCGGGTCTAAACTAAGCCCAACAGTCAATAGGTAATGAAAGTAAGTTATTTCCCGAGCATAATGGGGTCTCCCCCCACAAAAAAGAAAGATTTTCTTTTTTTAAAGAACACCACCATTCGTTTATTAGGTTGCTCTTCTTTCTCTCTGAATAAGTAATCCAGCGCCAGGATTGCGGAGGCGAGGTGGCGCGGTGAGACAGAAAGGAGGGGAAAACGAAGACGGAACAGAATGACAGGTATTTCTGAAGCTATTTCCGCGGTTCAGTTAAAAAAGAAACACCGCGCGGGTCAGCGCCCGCGCACCGTCCCCAGGAAATCCGTCAGTTTCCAAATGAATGGAAATCCGCCGTCTGCCCAAATATCTACTACACACACACACACACACACACACGATTTAATAGCAGAGCCCTTTTAGGCAACGCGCAGAGACGTCGGTCGATCTGCTACTGACATGGAGGCAGACGTGGGGCGCAATCCAACCGCCAGCCTGCCCCTGAAGTCGTAGGGTTTCATCACCTCGGGCTCGATGTCTTCCCAACGGGGGTTTCACTAGAATGAAATTATTATTATCATCAGCGTTGTTCCCGGGGGTCCCGGACTCCGGAGGGTCAAAGCCCTGCTTGCCGGCCATCCTGTGCACCTTGAACCTCGCCGGGCACATTGAGTTCTGTGTATAGGGCTGCGCGGTCATTTTTTCAAAGGGCAGTTTGGTCCTGATTTTCTCCAGGGAGGTTTAGGCTCGGAGCTGAGGGGTTCCATCGCACAGGTCGCCCGCTATCACCCAACACAACACTTTTCACCACGGCTCTTGGGCCAGCCTCTCCTTCCTGTTTCAACCAAGAGCGTTGAAATCTCGAACCTTGCCAAGATTTAGACGTGAAAAATCAGACCTCTTGATTTCAAAGAAACCCACTTTCTGTGCATCGTCAATATTTAGGAGCGGGGGTTTGAACAGGGCTTAACTTCGCCCGGCTCTCCGACTTGGCGTCAGACTTCTTGGTTTGAACCAAGCGGTTTAGGAAGAAGTTTCACCTTTGGAATTACAATATTTGCCAATGGAACTAACGTTGAAATGCCATAAGGCTCCTCCTCCTCCGAGGAAAGAGGCATTGGCAGGTAGAGAGGCGCCGCTTCGTGACAACCCCAGGAGCCCTGGTATTCTTAATGACTTGCTCTGCCCCGCGAAGAGGTGTCGTTTAGAAAAGCGGAGGACGCGACCCGGGCCAAGTTAAGCCCTCTTCAATTTCATGGGTTTTCAGAAGGACAGATTTAAGCAAATGTTTAACTTCCCCAGAGCAACGATGTGGGCGAACTCCCTTGCTCTTAATTTTGGTCGGTTTAGACCCGTCCATCTCCCGCGGGAGAGGAGATTGATGTCATTAAAGTTGGCCTTGGGATAGATCTGGAATTATCTGGAAGGAGGCAAAATGTCTGTCTGTCTATCTGTGGCGAGACCCTCACATCCACTGCTTATCTGAGGAGGGGCTGCTGAACATCACCTCTGTCATCAAATGATCCCTTGTTCTTCTGCTCAATGCAGCCAAATAGTTAGACAAACAGCCGGACAACCATTAAGACCGGCCTTGTGATTTCGCGCGCGCGCGCGCGCGCACGTGTGTGCGTAAAAGCCACAATTTTTATTTCAATTTCATGAAATTTGCTTTCTGCCCTACACGACACTCAAAAATCTAATTTCCTGTGAAGCTGGAGGTTCGTTTCCAGTAGCTGTGGAGAAAAAGAAGGCCTTGTTTGCCTGCAAAAAGAGGGAGGGAAGAGTAAACCCTCCCGTTCCCCCGCCCTCTTCTACTTGTTCTTGTTCTTCTCCTTCTCGTCGTCCTCCCCTCCCCTTTCCAGAATAGATATAGTACGAATTTTTAATTCGTCTTCCTTTCACAGACAACAATGCTGGTTTTGAAAAGCGGATACAATTTGGGTTTTGTGGAGGTCTCTTTCTGGCCCCTCCCGGCCCAGCTGTCCATATGGAATACAGCACGATAACGGGGGCCCACAATGGCACCAACTGACAGGCCGAACAAAAACCCGAGGTACTTCCCCCCTGACTCGGAGATGCTCTGATCACTCCAGATACACCAAGGGATGAATTGCCTTTAAAGACGAGGAGGAGGAGGAGGAGGAGGAGGAGAGGGGAGTCTCTCTCGTTCTCTCTCTCTCTCTCATTCTCTCACTGTCTCTCCTCCCTCAACCTCTCTGCCCCTTCTGTGGCTCTTTCTTTTCTGCCCCCAGCTTAATATGCACGCCTCTAACATCCTCAACTCCCAGCCTTCCCCACTGTGCCCTTTTTGTGACGGGTACTGTATATTATGCAAAGATAGACTCCCCCAAACTCCCGCGCCACCATCGGCGTGTGAAATGGAAGGCCACTGGGGGTTAGGGCCACACAAGACTCCACCAGCTTGATAGACTTAATAGGGGCCTAAAAGGAGACCGAGGTGTTCCCTCGCCGCTCGCTAGGGAGGCAAAAGGGGTTTTTTGGGGGGTGGGGTGGATTACGCGACCAGGAGCGGCCGTCGCCGCTTGGCTGGGAACCGCGGGTCGATTTGCTTGCAGCCACGGAAATGATGGGGTGGCTTCGGCGGAATCGCAAAAGGGCCCCGCTCCCTTCCAGTCTGGACCCTTGCGGGGGCGGGGGGTGGAGAAGAGAAGTCGGCGGAGGAAGATAGAGATGGAAGGGGAGAAGGGAGGATGAAATGCGGGCAATGCAAAGGGAGCTCAGCCGAAACCTCCGCCGACACGAAGCGGGTGAACGGTCAGGAAGGGCTTTCCGGCTGGGGCCAAGGCCAGGGTCCTAACTGGGCGCGCTGAAAGCGCCATTGAGGGAGGCAGCAGGAGCCCACCCGGCCCCGCCGCTGCCCCCAACGGGCTGCCCTCGAAAGAGGCTACCGCTGGTGCTTCATGGCGAAACTGGTCTTGGCCAGGAGGAGCAGAGGAGGAGCACTGGGGAAGCGGCGCCCCTCTAACACAGGCAACCAGGCAGGGGGTTACGGCGGCAGCAGCCAGGGGCCAAGGGAACGGTAAACCCACGAGCCCCCACTGACCCACGCCTGGCCAAGTTCCCGGGCGGCAGGTCCGGGGCGCTCCAACCCAGCCGCCACCCAGTCGCCATGCTCTCGGGCAGATCCTAATCGTGTTTGCTTTCCACACCGAGTTGAACGCGCGCCAGTCACAGGGAGGGAGCTCCGCAGAGACCGCTTCCCGCCTCCCCAGAGCTCCTCCTGGGGGTCCGACTGTTTGCTGAGCGGGGTCAAGGAGCGGCGGTGCTCTGTGCCGGCCGGTACAATGAACCTGGGAAAGTCCTGCCAACGGGTCCGGTCAGTAAAAACCAGGCAAGGGCCACGACCGGGCTCCCGTCGCTCTCCTTGAGTTCCGTCAGAGGGCACGAAACCCCCCGTTTGAAACATTTCTTGCTCTTCTTCCCTTCTTTCGCGCCCTTCGTAAATCCTTTCCTCACGTAGGTCCCACAACGAGAGGAACCCCCCCCGCGCGCTATTTCCTGGGAAGTTCTTTCGGGTCCCTGTCTTTAGTCGATTGGCGGCGATCAGCTGTTCCGCAGCTCCACGCTGCGGGCCGGGCAGAGATTCCCATCTCTGACGTAGTAAATAATAGAAGGAACGTGGACTCAAGCTTCTTCGAGTTTCCTTTCCAGGTAAGCCGTGCAGAAGGGTTGCACCCTCCCGTGCCTTCTCCCTGGCTGTGCGTGCGTGCCTGTGTGGGTGTGAGAGAACAGTCGCACCTTGGCAAGGTTCACATGCCGAAGAAAGAAAGAAAGAAAGAAAGAAAGAAAGAAAGAAAGAAAGAAAG
>JAHTLZ010000204.1:94580692-94596676 GCA_023846285.1 Phrynocephalus versicolor | reverse complement strand
CCATATGTACATCCATACATACATGATGAAGGGAATCTGATCTGTCATCATGTGGGACATAAATCTTGGGATTGTCCATGAAACCTGTCAGGAAATGCATTGTGACCTTTTCTTAGTAGCAGGGCAAAAACTCACATGTATTAGACTGAATGATGATTGGGCCAATGCATTTAGAATATGGGGCAGAGTGTGGTCTTTTCTTCTTTAAAAAAGAAAAACCTTTCACAGAGCTACAAGAAAGAGAATAAAGCAACCAAAATAACCAAGGAGAATTTGCAACTTCTTGCAGATTAAGGGCCTTCAAAGCCTGTTGTTGTTGTTGTTGTTGTTGTTGTTGTTGTTGTTGTTGTTGTTGTTGTTGTTGTTGTTGTTGTTGTTGTTGTTGTTGTTGTTGTTGTTGTTGTTGTTGTTATGATTTCAGGGTGCTTACATGTGTGCACCTATACATGGAGAGGGCAAAAATCACAACTACAGAAGAAGTGCATAACTGTAATGCTGACAATGAAGAAAGTGAAATTGTTAAAAGATTGTCCATTCTTCTGTTCAACCTCCAGTCCCAATGGATACTGCAATTTAAATTGGAAGAAAACAGAGGTGTGGAAGGGCAGCTATGAAGGAAGTGAAAGGTATCCTCAGCTGTGAGCATGTATCACTGGAGATCAAGATGAAAGTCATCTCTGCTATGGTATCCCTGATTCCAGGTCTGGATGGGAAAGCTGGACAGCAGCAATAACAGGTAAAAACCAACCACTCATTTGAAATGCAATGCTGGAGGATGACTCTATGGATACCATGGGACCACCAGGAAAAGAAATAAGCAGGTGGCAGAGCAAATGAAGTCTGAACTGATTCTAGAAGCAAAAATGACTGAGTTGAACCTATTCTACTTTAAGCACACAAAGAGAGGACAAGATTCACTGAAAAAGACAATACTGCTGGAAAGGAAGAAGGCCAAATTAAAAAAAATGACTAAATAAATGAAAGCTAGGGCTTGAGTTCTCAAAAGATGAGCAGAACTATTACTAACAGGACCTTTTGAAAGTTGCTACTTCATATGGTCGCCATATGTCAAAGTGACTTGGTGGCACTTCTGACATAATGGTGACCCTGATAGGGTTTTTGAGGAATGTTAAGCGGTTCAAGGAGCGGTTTACTATTTCCCTGTGCCCAATGCGTTTCCTTGGCCTACTTGGCATATGAGCCCAGATCCCCTAGTCTGGTATTCTGTTCATCATGTCCATACATTATGACAGGGTGGACAGAACATATATAATCTCTCCCCCCTACTTTCATGTCACAAGACAGCTTAGGAAAGGCGATTGGCACCAGGTGCAAAAGAAGAAAAAGAAAGATCTTTATCCTACTTCTGTTAACATACTATTTACTGCTCTAAAGTCTGGCCAAGGCTCCACATTTAGGCGTCTCTCCGGGGAAAAAAGGAAAAAGAAAGATAGGGTGCATTCGTTTTTTGCTGCTATTGGCCAACCCAGTTAAACGTGTTCCAGAAGGAGCACAAGGATAAATTATTACAACAGAGCTTGCATGCAAATGTACCTGCATACAACAGCCAATGAATACTTGGTATGAAACTATATTCCACCACATACAATAGATCTCATTCTGCTGCTCTACGTCCGAAGACGTGGACGTGTAGTCCACAAAACGTTACATTAAAATATGAAAGTTATTCTTTAAGGTGCCACATATTTTTTTTGGCTTTTGTTTTGTTTTGTTTCTTTGATTTTCACAAGGATAAAGACTCAGTTTTTTTTTAAATAAAGAAAACAAGTAGCAGCCGCACGTGGGCTTTTTCTGCCTTGGTGGCTGCTGACTTACTTGAGATGGACCTTGAACCGATTCACCAGCAACAAAACAATTCTCACCTGGCTGGGAGTAGTATTCTCTCTTGCTTGGATCAGGGCCATTGGACTGAAGGGTCAGATGCACAGAGACGAGCTAGGGGGTCCACAATCTTCAATGGCTGGCGCCAAATTCTATCAGCCGCTTTAACCCGGGCGTTGCCATCTCGAGTCGACCTCAGGACAGAAATGGGGTGGGGGAGGAGGAGGGGGATTCTAAAGGTACGTACTTCGGAGCAAGTGCCACTGAACCTATTGGGACCCTCCTGTGACCAAATCTGGTGTGTGTGTGTGTGTGTGTGTGTGTGTGTGTGTGTGTGTGTGTGTGTGTGTGTGTGCTCTTTTCCCGTTAACAACCCCCCCCCAAAAAAAAAAAAACCCGACAACACAACGGACTCCAAAGGCTCTTGATCGTCTTCCAGCTTCTGCCAAGCGATGGATTAATTCTCCTCAGGAAGCGTGGAGGACCCGTAGAAGACGAGCTTGGAAGTAAGAAAGATGGCCATTCAGTAGGTGAAAAGAGACTTATAAAAGCCACTTTTACCTCCTGGTTTTCCACGGGGCGCCGAGAAACCTTTAATTACTGCTGTAAAATCTCGAGCCACGCTATTGTCCAGCAGGAGCTGTTGCTCTTGACATGGTTACGACCGTACTTCGCACTTCCTCGCGGAAATTAAGCCTTTATCTATGGTTAAAAACAGGTTATTCGGTTTTATAGAAGGGTGTATATCGCAGGTGGGAAAGCGTGTTTGCCCACTCTTGAAGGAAATCTCTTTCCAACGAGAGGAAGAACTAGACTCAGCTTCCTCTTTCTCCTTCCTTTCCGCCCCTCTCCGTGGGTCTGCCCTCTTCGCTGTTCTTGAAACTTGCCCGGGACCCATGCGGGACTTGGGGGCCGAGGCAGGGGGGAATTAGATATTTGGTTGCTCAAGAGATGCCCAGGTACACACCTTAAGCCGAAACAGCAAGCTCTGATACACGTCACACACTGCAGACAATATCCAGTTAGGAAAGAGGTTTTAGACACACCTGCGTTTGTGTGTTTGGGAGGACATATTTTGATGGAACACCTGAAAATGGGCATGATCCAGCCAAAGTCCAGCACACTCAACTGAGTTGAAACGCTATCTGTCAGATTAAGTCTCTCAGTTGAAAGAAAGACTTAATCCTTGGCTGAATATTTCCCAATACATTTGATAATTCAGTTTTTCATTGTCTCACCAAATTAAAATATAGCTATGTCACAAGTGCCATGACTGTATCATACTTTGAGTCTGAATTTGCAATCTTAATTATTTATTGTTGTGATGTGACAGGAAGTCACATAGAGATAGAACAACAAAAACAAGAAGACTGGAAGAGATTCTTGCTCAGGGCTTACATTTTGAGGTTTATATTGAAACATACATTTTCACACCTTGAGTTTTCAAAAATTCACACACAGACACACAGACACACAGACACACAGACACACACACACACACAAAGTGTGAAGAAATGAACATTTTCAGCCATCTTTTTCTATTTCTTTCTTCATCTTTTTCTTAGCATCTCTCCCACTTGGTGGTGTGGTCTGCTATTCTGCTTTCTGCTCAGCTATTCACTCCTCCCATTCAGACTCCTCAAATTTTAATATGCTTATTAATTTCATGAACAACAATTTATTTATTTATTTATTTATTTAATAGTTATCCTTAGAGTCATGCCGGATGGTAGGCAACAAAAGAAGCAATGGCATAATTAAAATGCCAGTTCAATGAACCCGAAAAAAGAAATAATAAAATACAGAAACAATGCAAACTACATTAAAAGACAGTTATCTAAAAACATTTAAAATGGTGGAATTAGTCAAATTTAGGCATAATAAATTCAGCTGACTCCACAAGGAAAATATGTTGAAATGCCTGCCTGGAGAATAAGGGTTTTAATGACTTTTTAAAGACATTGCCAGCAAAGGTGCCAGATGAATAGCAGGACATTCATCCCACCGCTGAGATGCTACTGCCAAGAAGGCCTGGTTTCTTATCTTCTCCCTCTGGGCTTCTTGCAGGGTTAGCAGCAGCCTCAGCTGGCCTGTGTGAAATGATTGTGTAGGACAGGGAGATCCAGTTGGAAGTAGGAGTTCTGCCAGATCCTGAGGTCCCAGACTCTTAGGGCTTTTTATAGGTTAAAACCATCACAGTGAAGCTGCCATGGAAACAAACAGGTATCCAGCGCAAGGTGGCCAGAACTGAGGTAGATGTGTCCATATGCATTCACTGCTATGTTCTGGACCTGTTGACGTTTCCATGACAGCCTTGTGGGCCGCTCTTATAAAAAGCAAGAGGAACAATGAATGTCTTCCCAAATGGTCTCTCAGCAGCCAGGTTTATATAGAGACAAATGCTGGAGAAGCCGTAGCACCACAGAAAGATGTAGAGGTGACTCTACTTGACTATTCTTAATGATGTGGTATAGTGTATGCTTAGCATTATGCTCCCTGTATTCTAATCTTCCCTTCATTAAAGCAGTCAAGCCTACCAACACAGAAACATGATTTTAAAACATAATTTAGTGTAATCACAGCATTTAGATAACACATTTTCAGTATACAAAATCATTCATACATTCTCAATCATTCTCAAAACTCAGCTCTATTTTCAGCTCTATATTCTAGGCAGGTGTTATTATCCTTGTGCAACAGACGCTGAAAGGCAGGAGCTGTGGGTGGGGTACAGGAGCTCACCAGAAGTTTTTGATGAATCCAAATGTCAAACAGCACTTGATTCAAAGTCCTTCTGGTAGCTCACATCATTATGTTAGCTCACTTGGATTTAAAAAAGAAAACAGTGGCAGATCAGCAAATTCTGTTGGTATAAGGCCCAGAGTGGCCTCATGGCCAGATGGGTGGGATAAAAATGCAACCAACCAACCAACCAACCAATGAATGGTGCACTGAACCAAGGGGTTTTGAAGCTATCATACCATGGGCCCACCTCTGCTGAGAGTGTTCCACTGCAGAGGGCCTAGAACAAAGAAGAAACATGTTTGTAACTGAGAATATTATAAAACAACATGAACAACAACAGCAGTAGAAAAGATTTCGACTCTCCATCAGCGTCTTCTCAGTTCAAGGGGGTTCACACATTACCTTCCCACTTTTCTTTGAGAATACATGTGAAGGAGCCATTGCAGGTTCATCACCAGCAACATAACATTCATGTTTGCCAAGTGCCAACACAAACAAAAATCTTTTTTTCTGAAATGCATCCATGGAAGATAGTATAATGTGTGGTCCACACTAGGCTGACTAGCAGCCTGAAGCTTTGTAAATCTTTTGGGCCTGCAAAATGGGGTGGGTGCTTTTAAGTGCTTGGAACCATGCAGTGAATAAGCTACATTCTGGAGCCTCGTGGCACAATGGTTAAGACCGATGTGGTACAACCAAAACTGTGCTCTTGACCTGAGGTTCAGTCTCAGGTATCCGGCTCAAGCTTGACTCAGCCTTCTATGCTTTTGAGGTTGGTGAAATGAGTACTGTACCCAGCTTACTGGAGGGGGCAATGTGTAGCCCACGTAATTACTGTGTTTTTTGCATGACAAGATGCACTTGAGCATAAGACACACCTAGTTTTAAAGGAATACGACAAGAAAAATATTTAGTCTAAGGTTTCATGGCCAGGGAATCCTGGCTGCAAAAGGAGAGACTTGCAAAGAAGGTGACTGGAACTGTGGAATGCAAGCTGCAAAAGGGGAGGCTTGCAAATGTGGTGACTGGGACTGTGGAATGCAAGCTGCAAAAGGGGGGGGGCTTGCAATTGAGGTGATTGGAACTGTGGAATCCAAGCTGAAAAAAGAGGCTTGTAAATGAGGTGATTGGGACTGGGGAATCCAGGCTTCAGAAGGGGAGGGCAGATGCTCCATAGAGGAGACCTCTTTGCAAATGCAGTGGAATCCAGTCTGCAGCAGGGGATGGGAGAGGCTCCCTGCAGGTAATTTGTCTCTAAAGGAAAATCTGTGCTATATAGGTAGTGAGGACTACTATATTCACTCAATCAGGTGCACAAACATTTCCCCTTACTTTTTGGGGTGGAAAAAGTGCGTTTTATAGAGCTAAAAATACGGTACCTTGTAAACTCCCCAGAGAGTGCTTCAGACACAATGGGGTGGTATATAAGCAGCACACTTTTCACTTTTTTTCCCTTTTACATTTGCCTGGTGGGGGAAGGGGAAGAAATAGGTTTACAAGCCACGCATTCCTTGCACCAAGTGATTCAGTCTGGCTCCCCTGGAGACAGACATCAAAATGCCAGTTTATACCAATTGAGCCAGGATGTTATCCAGCGTTTCCAAGCCTTATGAAGAATTGTGATTAGAACTCTCCTTTGCTGCCACTTACTTCAGCGGCAACAGTCTTTTGTGTGCTACTTCAAAACAGGTAATCCCTTCACCTTCCGCATACACGTTGGCGTAGGCTGTCTTTATATTTGGGCAACCAAGCTTGAGCCTATCTCATCTACTCGGCACACACCTGTGATTAACAGATGGCCATTGCCTATGATGCTTTTTTAAAGCACACATAGCAGTCTGACAACAGCAAGCTGAAATTAGCTTCATATTGAACACTTTGTAGTTCATTATGACTCTGATAGCTAACAATGGCTCTTGCTTTATGGTTCTCTTCAGTCAGAATCTAGGCTTCCGGTGGGCTTTCCCAGAACAAAGACTCTTCCGTTGCTTTGGAGTCCAGTGCTGGTAAGTGCTTACTATGCAAGGCATGTGCAAAGATGCATTACATTCATAACAGTAAAAATATATATATTTTCATCATGACATGACCACTGCAAGTCATGAAAATGAGGCAGTTCTTTTGAAGTAATGATAATGATAATTGCTGCAGGAAAGTGATCCAAGGGAAAGGAATCCGTTTAACATCACGGTTGGACAAGAAGAAAGAGTACTGCTAAGCAGGCATAAAGATAGTCAGCCATGGGCCATAATGGTGGCTGATCCTTGGTGAAATATGCCTTGGATTCCCAAGTGTTTGCAGGATATATTTGCCTTTTCCCCAACCTAAGTGTGAGTTATGCTTTGAATATACATTGCATTTCTGATTAGAACTCCCCCTCCACCTTGAGAATTCTAAAATTTCCTCCCTAAAATGCTACTATACCTATACCAGCAAAACAGCTCAAGCTGATTTTTATATGCAAAACTATCTCCTCAACACCCACTCCCCAATTACTTCAATCAGAGTTACTATTGTGGAAAAGTGCTTGGAAAATATTTCAATATTGTCCTTTTCAAAGGACAATGGTAAAAGTATGGTATGTGCTACTATACACCCACATATACCTCACATTCTTCTTTCTGAGGTCTTTAACATGAACTGGGAGGGGGCACCAGCTTGCTTCAGCTTACAGACACTCATGTGCAAACAACATATGGGCCTCAAAGGGGAAGCAATGTGCTTAAGTCAAATAAAAGAGAGAAAGAACTAACACAAAAAAAGACAAATAAGAGCTTCGTATGATACAAATGGTTCTGCTTTTCATGTTAGTTCAGTCCCATGTGAGGTTGGATCATGTTAGCGGTGTTGACTCTGTAGTCAAACAACACAAAAGAATATTCCACAACAATTTTGTCATAGGATTCTCATGCAAATCACAGCTGATTAGCAGAGAATACAGGTGCAAACTAACATGGCAAACAGCTGTTTTGGGGGATTTTTTAAAATTAAGAAACCTGGCACATTGAATCAGGCCCTTAAATCCTAGTTCTGTGCTCCCCCTCCCCCCCGCAGATAATATTATTTTTTTCTATAATCAAACATGTTTACAGCATCAGTTGACTTTGACCCTAAGTTAGAGATCACATCAAGTGTTTTTTACACAGATGGGTGTCAGGTTATACTGCCGGTTACTGCAATTTCCCTCCGCCTTATTGTATTGACTTTCGTTTGTTGTACTTAAGCAAGCAATCTGAAGAGTTAAATAAGAACTGTTGTTAGTCAGACTCTGTTAACCAATTGCCAAGCTACTGCACTTTCTGGGAGAAATAAAGGACCACTCTATTTTATCATTTTGACCTTTCTGATACCTGGATGCACACACATGTTTGTGTGAGTATCTTAGTTGTTATTCCCATGGATACACAAGACTCCCATAGAGTTCCTTTTTGTTGCTGCTTTCTGCCTATAGTTAGCCATGTATCTGTAGTCGAGGAATTCCTGCTCTTGTATCGGTTTTACATGGGATCAAGAACCCTGTAAAATTAGGGCTCTTGCCTACTTGTAAAACCTACATGTGAGCAGGAATATCTTCACTGTGTGTGCATCACTTTCTACATGTAGAAAATGAAAATGGAGAAGTGAAAAACTAGGTACTCCCGTGTGATGGGTATATTCATGGAAGCACTGACTGAATAATTTTAGAGAGGCACATCAAATGCAGAATCTGGTCTTATGAAAATGTCTGACAGTTGTTACAGTTTCTGGATAAGTGTATCAATGCACTGGCCCATAATCAGGCTCC
Source organism: Phrynocephalus versicolor (assembly GCA_023846285.1). Lineage (NCBI taxonomy): Eukaryota > Metazoa > Chordata > Lepidosauria > Squamata > Agamidae > Phrynocephalus > Phrynocephalus versicolor. The sequence continues at coordinate 94,588,305 of JAHTLZ010000204.1, read as the reverse complement.
TCATTTTTACTGCTCAGCTCTGGTGACTATCAGGATTATAGGAAGCTATGAGAAATTAATCAGGAGTGGTTATTTGGATGGATAAAGTGGAGAGGAGGAGGGCCATAGTTGTCATCTTGAACTCATTGGAGAAGAAGTAGAATATTTCGATAAGCAGATCATCAGGTGGTGGACAACATGCACAGTGCACAACATACACTGATATCTTTGTAGAACATCCCATGACATGCTTACAACAATGAGAGCACAACAGCACCAGAATTTTCCATCATAGGACTGGGAATTCTCCTGTCCGTGGGCTTTCTTGCCTGTCTACAGAAAACTTGTGTCTACACCAACCATCACCTGTCAGCTGCCGTACATGGGAATGTGTTACCTAGACATAGTAGAAAGAAAACAGCTGTTGCTGTAGTAATTCATGACATTTTAGTAAATGTAAATATCTGAAGAAAGATGTAGAAGATGAGACAGCAGCTAATTAAACCAAGTAAGTAGAAAGCTTCTGAATGGATAGGCCCATTTAATCTGAATAAGATTCTGGCTCAGAAAAAACAAAAAAAACAAAAAACAAGAACCAGCCAACCAGAGACATGAATTAATTAAGAGATATGAAAACAACTGCTTTGTTAATGTGTCTGAAGTTACTTGATAAAGTTTATTAGCCAAATTCTCTTTTCCTACAGTCTTACAACAGTTGAAAGAATCATTTGAAGAGTACTTTAGTACAGGTGAGGATGGAAAAAGAACAAGGGAGGAAGAGAGTTCCATAGGGCTGTCTGTGTTCTTTCACCCCAATTCAGCTCAGCTAACAGTTTGTCACTTTAGATCAAGACCCAATTTGATACCAAACAACCCAGGCCAGTGGAAACGGGTGACTCTGATGTTCCTGGGGGTGGTGGTGGTGGTGGTGGTAAATCTTCCCGTGGATTTAATCCAAACTATAGAAGAGCTATCTAAGATACAGAAAACATTTTGAGGCTATGTTTTGATGGATAGCTCTTGGATAGCTTATTAATGAAGTACAGACTAAAAGCCAAGGTGGATTCATTAGCCTTGCAACATCAGAATTTCCAGCCACCACTGATGCAGGCTTTCCCTGATCCATTCTGGATCTTGAATTTGATCCCCAGTTATGAATTCAATAGCTCCTCAGCTCCCATTTTCTTGAATGGGAAGACCCAAACTTGGGTGAGCAGGGAATGTCACCCATCACACCAATATGTGTCTTTGCAACATAGTAGGTCACAAAAGAGGGGATTCACTGTGCCAAATGATAAATATGCAGCTTTTCAGTTTTGCCACCAGCCACTCCCAAACTTCAATAACATCTGGCAGGAATATCCATCCTATACCCAATGCAGTAGTCCAATGTAGGGAAGTCCACAAAGGCAACATTGTAATTGAAACATTGAGATGGCATTTTCTGGGTATCTAAAATATAACAAAGGGGTGGCTCAGTGGGCTAGAGTGCTGAAATGTCAGCTGCAAAGTCAACAGATTGGTGGTTTAAATCCCAGGTGCCACGCAGTGGAGCGAGCTCCCACTGTTAACCCCAGCTCCTGCCAACCTAGCAGTTAGAAAGCATGTAAATGCAAGTAGATAAATAGGTACTGCCTTAAAAAGGGGGAAGGTAAACAGTGTTCCATATGCAGAAATGCATTCAGCCATGCCAGCCACATGGCCACGGACTTGCACAACACTGGCTGTTTGGCTTAGATACAGAGATGAGCACCGCCCCTAGAGTCAGACACAACTAGCACACATGTGCCTCTTTTTGTAGCCTTTTTTGTTGGCTCATATTTAGCTTGTGATCTATGACAATTCCAAAATCCTTCTCACTCATGGTATTGCTGAGCCAGGTATCCCCCATCTTTAACTGTATGTTTGGTTTCTTTTTCCTAGGTGCAGGACTTTAAGAACATAAGAACATAAGAAGAACCATGCTGGATCAGGCCAAAGGCCCTTCTAGTCCAGCTTCCTGTATCTCACAGTGGCCCCACTAAATGTGTCCGACAGCATACAAGACTACATATCTGTCTCCTAATATCATTCCCCTGCATCTGGTCCTTGAAGTACCCCGGTTTTAAGTCTGGAGATTACCCATCTCCATCATGGTTTGTAACCTGTGATGGACTTTTCCTCCAGGAATCTGTCCAATCTCCTTTTGAAGGCATCCAGGCCAGATGCCATCACCACATCCTGTGGCAGGGATTGCCACAGACTAACAACACGCTGGGTAATTTATTTCTTTTGTCTGTTCTCACTCTCCCAGACCTCAATTTGAGTGTTTGCCCCCTTGTTCTGGTATCTTGTGAGAGGGGGAAGAGCGTCCCTCTATCCACTTTACTCATGCCCTGCATTATTTTGTATGTCTCAATCATATTCCCCACCCCCTGGCGCCTTTGCTTTTATCTCTGCTAAATTTCCTCCTGTTGTTTTCAGCCCAGTGTTCCAGCCTATCTGGATCCTTTTGAATTTTGTTCCTGTCTTCCACCCAGTTTAGTGTCACCTGTAGATTTGGTTGGCATTCCCTGTACCCCTTGATCCAGGTCATTAATAAAAATATTGCAGAGAACTGGCCCCAGATCTGAGAACCATGGTATCCAACTTGCTACCTCCTCCCAGTTTGAGAGCATGTATTATGAGTTGCTCTCACTGTGATGGTAAGGTTATCATGGGAACTTTTGGTAGCCTCCCTCCTCCAAACAATGAATATCTATCTTGAATTGGGTTCAGAAATTTGCTGACAGCTCTTAGAACTCTTAACAATGCTCATGAGATATGTCCCAGTTCTGCAGATCCAGTTAGGATTTGAGTAGCTGCCATCTAGATTAACTGTAGTTTCAGAGTAGAAAAGGACAGCATAAATAGGGCATTGTAATAAAATTGAAATTGTACACATATTTGGTAGTCCCTCTTCAGGCAAATATCAGATGAAGACTACTCTAAACAAATAATGTATAGTAAGACTTGCAACATTTTCCAGAAATAATCTGCATACCTTTGTTTATAAACACAATTTGATTCTTTGTGAAAACACTCCTGTCTAGAAACAGACCTGTCAAAATCAAAGAGACCTAGATTATTGGAGACTACTGTTTCTCATTCATTTTGACCATCTTTCTGAACTGGAATTTTAAAAAGATGTATTTGACCATTAAGAATATAAGGAAACAGCACCCTGCAAGTTCATCTTTTGATAAAAGCAAGACAATCAGAAAGAGCATTTAGTATGATGTGGAGCATAAGTAAACAATAGCTATATTTTACTGTACTGGAAAGTGTGATATTTAGCAATAAGCCTATGTTAAAAGCATGGCAGAATCTGGAGAATCATTGTGTGAGTGTTGATGGAAGCCTGCAGGAATGATAACAAAAGGTACAGAACAAGTGTGAGAAGGACAACAACTGTAGCGAGATCTAAGCCATTAATGCAAGTGAATTTCATTACTGGAAGGTTAACAAATGTCAGGGAGAGCAGGTGAAAATAGCAGAGAGCAACTCTGCTGCACACAAAGCAAAGCCGAATTGTGCCTGAGAGAGAGGCGGAGAGCCAAGAGAGCTTCATCTCCAGGTAACAGTTATTTGGAAGTGCAAAATGTGATCACTGTAAATGGAAGAATATATATTTTCCTAGCATTTACCGCATCATGAAGCAAGTTGTTCTTGGGTAATAGGTGCAATGTGAAAAAGAACACCCACACCCAAGGGGAATCCTACTGGTGGACACCGGCCAAAGGAATGGAAGGGAGAATTAGGCTTATTGAGTCCAATACCATTAACTACTCTGCCATTCTATCAACAGTCACTTGAAGACAAAAGAAGGTTGGATCAAGTCTGTTGTATAGTACAACTGAAATTCAGTGTAGAATCTTAGTCATGTCCCATTGATTTTGATGGGTTTACCATCAGCACCCAAATGTCTGGACTGGCTGAAAACCTAATCTATGATAGGACAGTGTGATGTAATTGGGACTCCTGCAAATAACTCTCACCCTCTCCTTAGCCTAGCATCCAAGGGAGAAACAATTGAAGTCAATATACAAAGGTTTTGGCTTACTGCAGTTGGCCCTAACCCTTCTTAAAACATGTCCATAGTGAGTAGCTGTCACCATTTGCCGAACCAACAGAGCAGTAGGACTTGTCATTATTTTGGAGTAGAAGAGGAAGAGAAAGAGAGCGGACTGTGATACAGGGACATTCACTCTTGCCAGCTCAGTAACTCTTCCTTCACGGGGTTATCACAGAACTGTTCAATAACTTTGTTGGGACATCCAAGCCAAAAATATATTTGTTCAGAACCTACCCAAATTAGAACACATTCGCCTACTTCAGTAATGAAAAACAAAATGTAATATTATTAAAAATACAGATACCTTAATGTTGCACTCGACATGGAAAGAATAGTAGACTTAGAAAGCAGATAAAATATTGATTCTAACTTCTAGGGCTTTTAAATTTATAAGTGTCCTAGCTGGTAGACTGTTTTCAGTTAGATACATCCTTTCTTGCATGTTGGGATTCAGCCCAGGCTATTTGGAGACACTTTTGCATAGTATAGTCTTTGCAAACATAAGAACATAAGAACACAAGAAGAGCCCTGCTGGATCAGGCCAAAGGCCCATCTAGTCCAGCTTCCTGTATCTCACAGTGGCCCCACCAAATCTGCCTATCTAATTCTGGTCACAATCCAGAATGTTAGTTAAAGCCCTATACTGCTTGGGTCGAGGGTATCAGAAGGATCCCATTTCTCCATAGGAGCCTAACTACATCTTAAGTTTTTTAAGGAGATGCCTTTCTTTCAGCCCAATAATCATCACAGATGGTTTAGTGAGGACAGAAGAAAGGGGCTTCTCAGCAGATGCTTTAAGGCTGCGGATCTTCCTTCTGGGGTAGACTGCACTGTCCCCCTGGGCCGATTCATTGAGAAGCCAAGTTGTTTTTATTGGATGGCACTTTTTAATTAGATGACATTTTTAAAATTTTAGAAAAAGTACTGTTAGGAGTACTGATGGATAGAGGTTAACCTCAGTTAGAGGGAAACCTACCTGGCCTTGATGGTGTTACACTTCTCATGAAGGATTGGGTCTGCAGCTTGAGGTTACTCCTGGACTTGGCACTCTCTGTGGAGGCTCAAATATCTGCCGTGGCCAGAAGCACCTCTTATCAACACTGGTTGACTGATCAGCTGTGCCCCTACCTGGATAAGAAATACTCAGTAGTAGAGATGGCACGACTTAGCGAAATTTCCGTTTCCGTTTTCATTTTCCGTTTTCGTTACGCAACGAACCGAAAAACGAAAATTGGCTCCAAAATGGAACGAAAACGGAAACGAAACGACTAATTTTGAGCCAATTTTCGTTTTTCGTTACGGCAAAAGCATTTAATGGCACTAAATGGGGAAAACCGAAAAAAATTTCGTTTTCATTTTCATTTTTTGTTTTTCGTTACAAAACGAAAACGAAAAATTTTGAAAATTAGCTCACGAAAACGGAAACGAGCCGAAACGGACCCCTAAACGAAAAACGAAAAACAAAAAACAATTTTTCCTGAGTCATGCCCATCTCTACTCAGTAGCATGGATTCACATATTAGTAAACTCAAAAATAGATGATTGCAAAGCTTTCTGCATAGGGCTGTACTTGAAAACAATACAGATACTTCAGCAGGTCCATAAAAGTGGCTGGACTGATTTCTGGGACTAGTAAATTTGATCACATATCCCTAGTCTTAGCTTATCTTCATTGGCTTCCTATCAGTTTCATGTTCAATTCAAGGCACTGGTTATGACCTATAAAACTCTTAATGTTTAGGACCTCAATACCTGTAAGATTGTCTCTCTTAGAAATCAGCTATCCATTTCAACTGCCCTTCTGAATTCTTGTTGAGGACACTCAGAAGGAGACTAAAAATGGGACAACAAGGAATTGGACCTTCTTGGTGGTGACCTCTAATCTTTGAAATAAGCTTCCAATTGACGTACACCAGGGTTCTTCCCTCCTGATATTCAAGAAATTAGTGAAGATAGAATTATTTCAATAACCCCAGGTGCTGTTAATTTTTTTGAACTTTCTCTTCCCCCCATATTAATTTTAGTTCTAGTTTGATGAACTGCATTGAAAGGTTTTTTGGGGTCATGTGGCATTCTGAATAATAATTTGTAAACTGCCCAGAGTAATGTAACTTTTGAAAGGGCATTATATAAGACAGACAAACAGATAGACAGACTGATAAGGAGAGGCTTTTTAATTTGGGTGATCTTTTTGTTGCTGTTTTACATACAGTGGAGTTCAAATTCAATTATTCACTTGTTCTACTAGAATCATTTATTAAACAGTGCATTAATACTGTAGTTTGTTGTGTTTTAAAGCTATATCTGTTTTTTTAAATTATGTCGCAATCTGCCTTGAATCTGCAAATGGAGAAAGCAGGATAATATACAAATGAACAATTTATTCCCCCAATAAATATCTAGTGTCATAACACAGATAAATCAATTTCCCTTAAATTCATTACTCTGTTAAACCGGATCCTTCTCTAAATCAATGCCTCTTTAACCTTAAAACAACTATGTTATCACCGCCCTCAGCGCCTACATTTCCATGAGAAAGTAAGTTCTGTTGAACTCAGTAGGGCATTCGGTGCATAGGGCTGAACTGTTGTGGGCTGTGCCAAATGAGGAGGGAGGAGCTGAGCAACCATTGATGTGGTGGTTAGAGTGCTGAACTGAGACCTGGAAGATCCAGGTCCAAGCCCAAGCAATGAAATTTCACTGGGTGACCTTTGACCTCTCTCCCTCTCTCTTTTGCAAGGTGGTTGAGAAAATAAAAGGGAGAGGAGGGAAGCCATTTATGCTACTTTGAGCTCATGGGAAGAGCACAGGGACAGGAATGCAAGAGATAAAATAAACATTTCAGGATTGTGGAGAGAATGAATCAAAGCTCAGCTTGTACAGTTGTCAGGTGAACAAGTGACAATGTAACTTAATCTATATCCTGGATAGTTAAAAGACCAAACCACCTAGAGCTGTAATGGCGAACTTTTTAGAGACTGATTGCCCAAACTGCAATTCAAAACCCACTATTTTTTTTTGTAAAGTGCCAATACAGTAATTTAACCTGTATACAGGTGGCTATGAAGGGGCGATGTTGTGTGCCCACACAAAGGGCTCCGAGTGACACCTTTGGCACCCGTGCCATAGGTTTGCCATCACTGACCTAGAGGTATTTATGCTGCATTGTGGGACCTACTATGGGACATTCCCAGTGTGGTGTAGTGGACAGAGAGATGGACTAGGACTCCAGAGAACAGGGTTCTGATATCCACTTGCCCATGGAAACTCACTGGGGGAGCGGAGCTAGTAAAACCACTCCTTAAATACTTCCCTTACTTTGATACCCTTATTAACAACAACAAAATGGGACTATTAGGGACTTCAAAGTCTTAAAGCACTGGGTATTCTTTTCCCAAATAATAAAAGTATTTTCAATTAAAAAACAAACAAACCTCCACTTGCCCCTATGTTTTACCCAACCTTTTGGGTAAAAGCTGAAGAAAAAATCAGTTAAGAAAGAAAGAAAGAAAGAAAGAAAGAAAGAAAGAAAGAAAGAAAG
>JAHTLZ010000204.1:94561955-94580682 GCA_023846285.1 Phrynocephalus versicolor | reverse complement strand
AAAGAAAGAAAGAAAGAAAGAAAGAAAGAAAGAAAGAAAGAAAGAAAAGCATTTAATGAGTCACATTATTATGTATAATTCTTTATGTAGTATTACTATTACAGTACTAATCAAGGTCTTAAACAGTACAGGTAAACCAAAGATTTGCCTCAAAGAGAAATAACAGAACCAGGTAATGAGTATCAGGCAAGTGTCCCATTTTAAGATGCAGGGCACCATGTTCCGGAAGGAAACATCAGTGGTGTTCACAATGTTATTTCTCTACAAAATTTTGATTTAGATTTCCCCCAAGTCTTAATCAAGGCTTTCCTTACCAAAATGTTTTCAAAATCCTTATTTATTTTTTCTTATCATACCATAAATATGCATGGATTCCAAAATCTTTTTTTCCTTGTGTCAGTAGTTTCTCATCTTCTAACTTGATCCATTCTTTTAACCATAATATTACTGATGCATCATAATACAGTTGGAGGTTGGGGGTTTGGGCTGATTTTTAATTAAGCGATGTATTTGATGATTTTATATTATATGAGTATCTTTTGTAATAACTGTGGGTATACAAATAATTTTCTTGTCAGTTCTTCAAAACACCCTCTCTCTCTTTCTCTCTCTCTCTTTCTCTCTCTTCATTTTCATACAGTGGATCAGTCATAATTTCTTAACAATTGTCAGTACACTTGACGCAGCAGAATTTGTGTTGGGAATGTTTACATGATTACATGCAGATGAAACACATGGTTAGGTGGAAGGGAGGAATCTTTCACTGAACTTGCTTTCCTGTTTATTTATCCCTTACCACTCATTTAGCAACATCCTTCTGTTCCCTGCCCAATATGTCCTCTTCTTTTGCTTTGCTTTATTAGAATACTTTATTGACATTGGTCTCTACGCTTTTTAATACTTCCATGTCCACCGTTCTTCTAAGCCATGCAGAATGAGGCCGAGCGATCCATTTTTTGTTTTTTTGCTTCTTTTATTTGTCTTTTTTCCCTTCAACTCTGGGGTTTTGTCAAGCCTACAGATAACTGTAAGTAAACATAGTTTTTTTTTGTTATACCTTAAATAGGTTACAGTGGGGCTGGTTTGGGATTTTGTTGTTTAATTCTAATCCTAGGCTACTGGTTTTCCATTGAATGACTAAGGTATTAACAGTGTCCTGTTGATATAACAAATCCCATTTCAATCAACCAGTAAGCTTTATTGGCATCAAAGGGGGGGGGAGGAGGAGGAAGGCTTACAGTAAGCAACAGTCCACAAATGAATGGGGAATGCACCCCATATAGAACCAAGCAGGAGACCTGGGTACAGGTAGGACATGGTAGAACATGGTTTGAATTCAGAGAAACAACTGGCTGTCCTCCATAAACTGAAACATATGCAAAGAATAGGTGAATAATTGCATCCTATGCCACTAAGTAGTTTGGTTTACTGGAAATAGTGATCTAAATCACTGAATTAATACATTAATATATTTAGCCTCCTGTCTGGTGTGTGTTTCATTCTCGCCATATAGCAAGTTGTGCTGGATTACCCCCTCTGCCTGTCCAAGGAGATTGGTAAGAATCGATTTCAAGAATGAGGAGCAAATGCCATCATAAATTGTACAGCATAGAAGCCTATGTTCCAGGGTCTCTGAAACTCAGGATTTACAGGGGCAAAGTTAGGTTTCCATCGGTTGAGAACAAAATCTACAGTACAGAACATTGGATGGCAGTGCATTGCATTTGGCTAGGGTGAAAACCTGGCATTCCAGTAGACTCTCTATAAGATGTAGATACCTGGCTGGTTTGTTGATATACAGTATAATGGAATTTGAAGATTTAAGGGTGAACATGCTTTGCGGATGGCTGCAAATAAATCTTGCCTTTCAATATCCAGCAGTCTATCTCTGAGCAGGCTGTAAGATTGGAAGAGAGGCTAGATCTTGCTGAACACAACTATTTTAAATGTATCATAAAGAATCATTTTGTTTCAGGGAAGATAGTTAACATTGTTTACAACTAGCCATCTGAGAGCTATCTTGGTGCCTGATAGTAGAACCATGTCATCAGTGTAGAGCAAGATGGGAATTGCCAGGGAGCCCATTCTGGGGCAATCACTGGCAAGCTCCAACAGGAAAGAAGCAAGATCATTAATGCACAGGTTGAACAGGGTGGGGGCAGGAACACAGCCCTGCTTGCCTCCCCAATTTATGGGGGCCTGATCAGAGAGATTGTTTTGACAGGATAATTGAATATGTCATGTATTGGCTGTGTACAATCTCTGGATTGAAAGCAGCAAACTCCTATTCAAACTGGCATCCTACAGCTTTGTCCAGAGAAGTTCTCTGTCAATTGAGTCAAAAGCAGCTTTGAGACATAAAAAGTAATGTACAGGCAGGACTTGGCATATGCCACTTGCTTGGCTATGAGATGGGACAGTACCAGGCAGTGGTACCCATTTTAAATAGTTAATAAATGTAAAGGTAACAAGGTAGTTAGGCCCTAATCACACCTACCAAAAGAACTGATACTTTCACAATAAGTTTCCTTTCAAAATCACATAGCATATATGCCAGTGGGAAACACACCGATTGGTCCTAACAATATTGATTCATTTCTTCCTATTTGAAATGTGATTGCACTGATTTATCTTCTCTCTTGTTTCTTGGGGTAGTCCTGTCCCTTACTTTTATATAGTCATGTTGTTTAAAAATCCCTAACTGATGCATCAAAATATCAGAAAGAGATTCTCATTCTGGAACATTTGATCGGGGGTGAAGGAGAGAGGTTTGAGGGTTAAAAAAAGAAAGAGGAAATGGAACCTTCCTTTCTTTGAAAACAGTAAGTGTCTGTGCTCAAGCCCTCATTTAAAAGGAGGTGAGGAAAGCTGTCTTCCTTGAGCTGCTAGTGAGAACAACAGGAATACATTGCTCAGAAGTAGACAGAAGCTGCTGATCTGATGATCTATCTTTGAAAGAAGATTTTTTTTTAAAAAGCATCCAAGCACAGTGGCCATTAAGTGGCCACATCAACCAGAAATCTGACCCTTTTGCAAATGAAATAAATTGATAGCGTGCACACATGTTAAACTGGTAAGTTCAAATTGAAAACAACCCTCTCAGTGAAGGGAAAATAAACCAGAAATTCATTACTAGCTTAACAGACTGATTTGCTATTTTTCGTTTTGCTCAGAGGTGAAAGGATAGAGGTTGATCGCAGTACCTACTGATCAGGAAAGCTGCAAAATCTGTGAAATCATTTTTCACTATGGAAATTAAGGCTAGAAAGTTATCTGAGCACTTTAAAGAAAAATTACTGTTAAGAGCAGGACCCACTGACAGAAGTGGACTCTTTTATAGTTTATAGAGATTTGGTTTTTAAAAGACTATCAGATGACCACATGATTTTTGTAGAAAAATGTAGAACTGCCAAACATATAATCTAATCATTAGAGAGGCCCTTTAGTTTTTCTAGTGTTAGAATATAGATTGTTTGGATAGGTGAATTATTATGTCAGATGCCAGGATAGCATGCTGGATTCTCCCCACCCCCAATGAGATCTACAGAGATATCTAGACCCCCTGGGAAAATATCAGAAACACATTGTGCATCACAGATGGCATTTCTCCCAATAGTGTTAATCTCAGGCAATAATATGTAAGTTCTTTTGAGTATCATAATACATGTCTTTTCATTGCTGAAATTATTTGCAAGGCAACAACATTCTTTTTCATCATCATCATCATCATCATCATCATCATCATCATCATCATCATCATCATCATCATCATCATCATCATCACCATCATCACCACCACCACCACCACCACCACCACCACCACCACCAACACCATTGTTGTTGTTGTTGTTGTTGTTGTTGTTGTTGTTATAGGTTCCATTCTGCAGGCACATATGCTTAAAAAATGAAAACTAAACTTGGGCTTTATGTAAATTGTCAAACAAAAAGAAAACAGGAACAAAATATTGCAGTCCAGAGGACTCTCAAGAGTCTCCTCCAGCACCATCTCAATTCTGCGGCAATCAGCCTTCTTTATGTTCCAGCTCTCATTTCCACATTCTAAACATACAGAGCTTTTAGCCTATAAAGTCAGAGAATGCATCTCTAAGTAGCAAAATTATTAAAAGGTGAAAAAGCATTAATGTAAGCCTTATTTAAAAAGCATGGAAAAAATATCAAAACTGTTAACAATAAAATATATAGAGTGGAAAGCATCACTTAGTTTCTAAATATGTCAAGAACATGGACATAAAATATTTGAATAAAGTTCTCACCCAAATAAAACCATTAATAGTCTATGAAGGAAATCTCATTGTTTATTTTCTGCTGTTGCTGCTGCTTTGCCCCATGATAAGCGTTGTATATATTCAGCATATGTAGCACAATGCAGAACTGTCTTGATATAAATTAATGCCCCAATGTGTTTTCTGTGTGTCCTATGTTCACACATATTTACATCTCTTACAAACTGTTTTCATTTTCCCTTATCTTGTTTTGCTAACTTAAGATTTTTGAAAGCAGGAATTTCTAAATGTTCTCATTCTATGTAAATCTCCATTCATTTTGGTCCTGTTGAACTTTGTAATCATTTATTTGCATAACATCTTTATTGTTTCTCTCAACTCTAGGAAAATTGTACCTTCATTTTTGATACTAAATATAACACACTGACAGAATTCTCAAGGTTCAAATATTTATACTTTTTTCCAAAAGATGGTGCTATTTCAATGAAAGATATTCAGCATTTTGCAGTCATAGTTTTTGAAGAAAAATGCAACATTTCTAATACATAAACTACATTCAAAAGACAAATCTAACATCCTTATTTATTTATTTATTTATTTATTTATTTATTTATTTATTTATTTATTTATTTATTTATTTATTTATAAGCTGTCCCATTAGTGTTCAGAACTATACTAATTTAAAAAGTGTACATATAAAACAACAAAACAACACAGTCCAACACAGTATACAATCAAACAGCAAACATAACCAAAATAAACCAAGCCTTAAGTCCAGATGGCACAGTGAACCCAGACAGTAATACAACCAGCAATACTAGGGGCAGGCAAATTCAGCAGCTTCTTGAAGTTATGGAGGGAAGGCGCCAGGTGTATCTCCAATAGGAGATGATTCCAAAGAGTTGGAGCTATCGGTCCCAATTCCTTGTCAAAGATTTTCTAGCCTCCTTTCTTGTGGCCACCTGGAAGAGCATTGCCTGGCAGGAACTGGCAATGCCGGCAGATGGCCTTGGGGAGAGGTGCTCCATCAAGTAATGTGGATCCAAACCATGAAGGGCTTTGTAAGTAAGTGTCAATACCTTGACCTTGATCCAGGATGCAACAGGGAGCAGGTGAGCCAAGATAGGGGAGATGTGATGAAATCTGCACACACCTGCTGCAAGCCTGGCAGCTACATTCTCCAGCTCAACCTCAAGGGAAATCCGACACACAGAACCTTGCAATGGTTCATCTTGAAGATCACCCATGCATGCACTAACATCCTGAGGGATCTCTCATCCATGTAGGGGCAGAGCTGGATGACAAATCTCAGTTGACTAAAGCATAACCTGGACATGGGAACCCCAGGAGAGAGCAAGGCCCAGGAGAAGGTCTATACCATCCAGTCTGGGAAGAATATCCCCTAACCTGCTAGATGGACCACCCAAGAAGGTGATCTTCATATTGTTTGGGTTCAGCTTGAGCCTGTCAGCCCTGATCTGTTCCAACAGAGAAGCCAGACACTGCTCTGATGTCTGGACAGCATTGATTGCAGAGGTGGGCAGGGATCTCCAGATGACTTCCAACAGTGGTTTCACATAGATGCTAAAAAGCCTTTTGTGGTTGTTGTTGTTCAGTTGTTCAGTTGTGTTCAACTCTTTGTGCCCCAATGGACCAGATCACACCAGGCCCTCCTGTCTTCCACTGTTTCACGGAGATTGGTCAAATCCATGTTGGTTGCATTGATGATGCTGTCAACCATCTCATTCTCTGCTTTCCCTTTCCCCTTTTCCCTTCATTCTTTCCCAGCATCAGGGACTTTTCCAAGGAGTCCTCTCTCCTCATGAGGCGGCCAAAGTATTGGAGCTTCAGCTTCCAAATCTGTCCTTCCAGTGAAGATTCAGGGTTGATTTCTTTCAGGCTGGATAGGTTTGATCACCTTGCAGTCCAGGGGACTCTCAAGAGTCTCCTCCAGCACCCCATCAATTCTGCAGCAATCAGCCTTCTTTATGGTCCAGCTCTCATTTCCATACATCATTACAAGAAAAAGCATAGTTTTGACTATCTGGACCTTTGTCAGCAAAGTGATGACTCTGCTTTTTAAGCCTTAGGAAGAGTCAAATGGATCAAATTACTTTGATCACAGAGATTTTTGAGACAACGTGAGGCTTTTCTATATTCTGCACAAAGACCTCAGAAAGTACAGAATGCAGATCTAAGTATGAGAGACAAGGAGAGAACAGAGAAAGCCAGAGTTTAAACAGAAACCACTTATAATTTATAAAATTAAAGTAGGACCATGGTATCTATGGGGATGGGTTCCAAGCTCCCCGGCTCAAAGGCAGAAAACACAGACATAAGGTACACGACCCCTAAACTCCGCCGCAAATGGCTCCCAGCTCTGGAGCTTAAAATTGTTTCCCCACCAGCTCTGGAGTTTACAGAAAATTAAGTGTGGCCACGCCCACCTAAGCGCGTCCCAGCGCACTTTTCAGGTACCTGCTCTTGGAGGGTGAAAAATCCCAGATCCAGATGTAAAGGAGTGAGTGCCCGGCTCTCCTCGCTTCTGTTTTTTTTTTTTTGCCTCCCGCCCCTTTAAGAGAAGGAATCAGGACGACGACGGGGCTTGGGAGGCTTGGACCAGCAAACGGAGGTGAGCCTGCATTCTTTTGTCCCCTTTTTTCTCCCTCCCCTCACGCAGACAGGATCAAGGAAGTGTGGAGGGGTGGGGACGCAGGAAGAGCAACGAACCCCCAAGATCTCTGGTGCGAATTTAAGTGGCCAGCGGATCTTAGGGGTCGTGTGAAAGGCCCATAGCAAACTCTCTTTAGTATAGTCCCTGGTGCCCTCTAATGGTCAGTTCTTGAAATACAGCTTGGAAATGCAAATTTCTGGTGTATGAGTGTGTTTAATTAAACATTTTCATGCAATGGAGAAATGAAATTGGGAGTACATAGCCCATGGATATGATGCTCCATCTGTACCCAAAACTCACAGAGGTCAAATGACTGCATTTTTGACCATTGATGCTCTGCCATTGATGATATCATATAGACTTTTCCCAAACGTTTGACGCAGATGCATTTGGAAACTTTAGGACAGCTAATGGGAGCCATATGCAGATTGAAAGTCAAGGCTCTGGGACTCTGCAGTGTGCACTACCAGGTGTGATTTGTGAAAACATAGTAAAAGAAGTCTTATATGTACAAAACTGGATTAAGTGCCTCAGCTTGGGAATGAGAAATGTATGGTAGAAAAAGACGAGATATAGCTTGAAGCTTTTGAAACTAATGGTGTCTATGAATTAAGTCTCTTAGATACAGATGAGCAAACCAACACAATACTGGTGGAGAAAGAAGATGAGAACAGCTTGGAGCTTTGCTATTGGAGGTTTGCCTACAGAGATCCAAAAGCTACCCTTGAATTGCAGAACAATAACCTTGACAGAGGTATGAAGATGAAGGCATGGGATACAATCAACACATCCATGGTTAAACTGCTCTACTGCAGCTATAACTGTGCTCACCACCTGGGGTCAATTCCAGGTAGCAGGCTCAAAGTTCACTCAGCCTTCCAGCCTTCCAAGGTCGGTGAAATCTCTCTCTTTCTCTCTCTCTCTCTCTCTCTCTCTGTGTGTGTGTGTGTGTGTCAATGTGTAGCCTGCATAATTACTTGTAAACTGCCCAGAGAGTGCTTTAAGCACTATGGAACGGTATATAAGGAGAACACTTTGGTTTTTGCTTTTGAATGATAAACTGAGAAAGAGGATTACTTCAACAGGGCTTCAGACATGATGATGCAGATCAGTGCATGTATACCAGAAGCAGAAATTGACATTTAATTCTCATTTTTATGTTAACGATTAGAGATGGGCACGACTCAGAAAAAATTTTTTCGTTTTCAGCTAGGGTCCGTTTCGTTTCGTTTCCATTTTCGTGAGCTAATTTCAAAATTTTTCGTTTTCGTTTCGTTATGTAACGAAAATGAAAAAAACGAAAACGAAAACGAAAATTTTTTCGTTTCTCCCCATTTAGCTCCATTATGTGTTTTTCCAGTAACGAAAAACGAAAATTGGCTCAATATTAGTCGTTTCGTTTCCGTTTTTGGTCCATTTTTGAACTGTTTTTCGTTTTCGTTTCGTTACGTAACGAAAACGAAAAAACGAAAACGAAAACAAAAATACCGCTAAGTCGTGCCCATCTCTATTAACGATATCATTGAAGCCACAGAGAACAAGAGTACAAAGAGATTGTACACAAACCTAGCAGAGAGAGAAAGGATAAAGGAGATGGAAGATGTGACTTGTTATTTGGGCATTCAGATTGTTTAAGATACAGATGTTTCATATTTGTTGAAGCAGAAACAAAAGATGGTGGAACTTCAACCCTGAAAGATGCCCAAAGTGTAGCAACACCGATGCAAGAGACTTTCTGAAACACAGAGAGGAACATGAACTTCTACTGAATAATAGTCAGTACAGACAAGCTTTAGGAAAGCTTTTGTACCTGACAACCACTGTCAGACTTGACATAACTACTGCTATAAGAATACTGAGTCAAAGAGTTAGGTTACCAACACAGAGTAACTGGACAGCTGTCAGACAGGTAGCTAGATATTTGAATGGAACAATGGACCTTTAGTTAACACTGTCAGCCAGCAAGAACTGAAAGCTTGTGAGGTACACAGATGCAGACTGGGCAGAGGATAGAGGCAGTGGATAGAACAGATTGTAAGTCCACCAATGATTTCCTGTTTTTGTATGATGAATGATGGTCTGAGATCATGGGCTAGTTGTAAAAAAGGTGTTGTGGCTTTGTCTTTCACAGAATCAGAGTTCATTGCATCAGCAGATACATGCAGAAAATTGTTATGACTCATGAAATTGCTGAAAGACTTCAGAGTAGAATACATTGAAATCTCTCTCAGCAGTATTGCTAGTTTACCCAGTCTTTCTTGGCTCATTGTAGGTCTCAGGTATGTTTTGAGTAATTTAAGTTTTGAGAAACTTCTTTTGCAGTTTAAATTGTAATAATTAAAATGAATCTGGGTGTGGTCTTTGACTCAGCACTGTCCCTCGAGCCCCAGGTGATGGCTGTCTCGAAGACCGTTTTTCTCCATCTCCGCAGGATTGCCCAGATCTGCCCATACCTTGATGAGGCTTCCCTGAAGACAGTTGTGCAGGCCTTCATGATCTCGAGGATCAATTACTGCAACACCCTCTACGTGGGGTTGCCCTTGACCCTTACCCAGAGACTCCATTGGGTGCAGAATGCGGCGGCCAGACTGGTAGTGGGTGCTTGTAGATTCGACCACATCACCCCAGTTCTGGCGTGTCTGCATTGGCTGCCCATGGTTCTCTGGATAAGGTTCAAGGTCCTGGTTTTCGTTTACAAAACCCTCCACGGCTTGGGTCCTGAATACCTGTTGGAGCGTATCTCCCAAAAGTCAGCTGAGGCCAGGCCCACCAGAATGTCGCAGGCGCGCTCACTCCGAGTGGCCACTCCCAGGGAGGCGTGGAAGTCGCTTACGCGCAACCACGCCTTCTCTGTGGTGGGCCCCTCATTGTGGAATCATCTCCGGAGTGAGCTGCGCCTTGCACAGTCCCTGCCCACCTTCAAAAAAGCACTTAAAACCTTGCTTTTTAGGGAGGCATTTGGCGAACTTTAATTTGATTTATTTTTACTCACTTTTTTTTTGGCCGCCTCTTGCTGAAGGTTCTCCCTCCTACTGTCTTTGCTTTCCCTTTTCTTCCCCTTTTTAGTTTTACTTTGTATTGTACTGCTTGTTTTTAACATTGTTGTAAACTGCCTAGAGTTCCTTGGGAAGATGGTGCAGTATAGAAATAAAAGAAATAAATAATAAATAAATGATTCTTAATGTCACAACAAAGTTAGTCAAACTCCCTTGTAGTTTCCACCTGTATACCCACTGAAGCAAATCTAAAGCTGTCCAGTTAGCAATCTGCTGATCAGGATTGATGTCCTTATACAAAATAAAATGATGCTGAAGGAGATTTATTTTGACAATCACACAGTTGCAGCATTCAAGTCTGCATACTTAGTACTGTACATGTGTGGTGAATTTGCTCACTGATGCAATCATCTTTTTCAGTATTCAGCAATGTCTGGATTTGAAGGAAAGCAACTAGCTGGTGAAGCACATTCATTTGCATTGTATATTTTGCAGTTTCTGCCTTAAACTGATCAATTTATTCCAGTTGTTCTCTCTGTGTTTTATGTATTAAGATCAAGCCGGTATCATAACTCTGCTCACCAGGCATCTTCTTATGTCTTCCAACTCTTCTCTGTGCAGAAATGTTGTGCATGCTATATATCTGTAGAGCTTTCTCAGTTGCCTTTGACACTAGGCAGTCTCATTTCTCCAGGCAAAATGGAGCCAATGCTTTCAACTTTTTCAAACATCGATCCTATCCTTCTTCTTGCAGGTAGATTTGAGCATCATTCACTTTGATAAGTACTGGGCTCCTAAAATGCAAGAATAGGGGGGGAGAGGGGAGTACAGGTCACGATACAAATGAACAGACTTTCTGCATCAACCTTGGTTTCAGAAGTTTCTCCCAGCTCATCTCTCAACACTTCCAACGCTTCTTCTATTTACTCATGGTGCTCAGCAAGTATTCTTCCCAACAGCTTCATGCTTTGAACTCCATCTTGTGTTACATGATCCCTTGACATGGATTGGTCCAACATCCCACCTATGGGTGGAGCTTGAGAAAAATGTATATACCTTTTCCACAGTGCCAAAGGAGGTCACAGACTGTGCCCCAACATCAACTGCCCAAAGAGCAGCAAGATAAATGTAGAAAGATAAACCGCAGTAGCATGCTGAAGACCTTTAGTTCTTTCTGGCAGGCACAAGATTTGAAGCAGAACTTCCTGATCCTTCTATTGCTTAAGCCAGACACAGACATTATAGATCGCTTGTGGTTAGGGCTGAAACCATATTAACATTGTGCAGGCATGATTCAGGTGGCCTTTCCTGTTTGATAAAGTAGATTTGAAAAACATCTCATTCTTAATTCCTGAAGACCAAGCACGAAACAAAATGAAACAATGTGCAAACTGTTATAAGATGAGACAAGCTGTCGTTTCTGTGTTCAGATGCTCTCAGGACTTTCAGTTGTTAAACATTAGGGCGTAATCAGGAAAGGATGAAAATGTTGGACCAGTCATGTTTTTCCACACATTCACAATAAACCACCGTACAATTGGCAATACATCACTCATTATTGATGGATGGGTAGGAGGTGCTGAGAAGTTATTTTAATGCCAATACCCTGTGGAAGGAATCTATCCACTTCCAGAGAATCACTATCACACAAATTCTGTCAAGACTAGAGATGGGCACGACTCAGAAAAATTGTTCGTTTTCGTTTTCGTTTTCGGCTAGGGGTCCGTTTCGGCTCGTTTCCGTTTTCGTGAGCTAATTTCAAAATTTTTCGTTTTTGTTTCGTTACGTAACGAAAACGAAAAAACGAAAACAAAAATGAAAATTTTTTCGTTTCTTCCCATTTAGCTCCATTATGTGTTTTTCCAGTAACGAAAAACGAAAATTGGCTCGAAATTAGTCGTTTCGTTTCCGTTTCCGTTCCAGTTCTGAGCCGTTTTTCGTTTTTCGTTTCGTTACGTAACGGAAACGAAAAACAAAAACGAAAACGAAAATACCGCTAAGTCGTGCCCATCTCTAGTCAAGACCAACAAACGTGACGTTCTTCTACCTAAGTGAAGTACTTGGACATACTAACAAAGAAGGAGAGATAAGTAATGTCAAGATGCAGATAGAAAAACACTTAATAATATCTCTGTTGAGTGTTTAGATTCCACCCCCTCCTGCTTATTGTTAGCTCTCAAAATCATGTACTAGAAGGAAGTTAAATGAGCCTCTGGCAATCATTTTCATATTTCTTTCTTGTAATCTCTATGTTTATTTTGTATTTTTCAAAAAATTTGGTGGTGATTTTCTGAAACTCATTTTTATTTGCAGCATCTCCTGGTAAATAACTCTCCTTACACTATAATTTCAGGATCAACAGTAATGCCGACAATGGAGGGGTAGTAGTTAGTTGAATGACACATTTGAGAAGGCGAGAGAGAAAAATACATTCAGACATCCATTTGTATTCTAATATTCAAAAGAAAAAACTAAGTTATATAAATAATAGTTGTTGAAAATTAAGTCAATAACTCTTTAAAATGTTGGCTTACTTTTGCAGCAGAATTTTGAAGTACAGGAAGCCTATACATACAGATCAAGAATAGAGACACACAGGTTGGCCATATAAAAAAATGGGATGCCTTAAAGAAAGTGAACTTGCTGTCAGGTGGCCAGTATAAAAATATAATTATAATCAAGAAATAAAGTTACAAATATGCATCCTAATTCACTGTAAATATTGCAACACCCAAAAACAACCCAGAACTGTGTTTCAAGAACCTGAAATTATTGGGATGTAAGTTCTGATCCCTGAAGAGCTGTAATGTTTACTGCTTTACTTTGTGTATATCACTTCTTTGGATCTTGTCTACCATTTTAGGTTGTAGGAGGGAAAATGGAATAACCCTGTACTCCTTTCAAAAAGTTACGTATGAAATATTTTCAGATTAAGCACTTAATTTCAGAAGCTGAAGAATCATGAGCTGAAATCAATGGGATTTAAGAGCATTGAGGTGGATAGATTATAGTAAATAAGCATGCATTCTAAAAAAAATAAAGCATTTATTTAAACAAAAGCAACACCCTCCTGTTTTAATATTTCAACACTGTAGTGCATTATTTCAGATGCTCCAGACTGCCTTTGTCATCAGTAGTGCTACAGGTTAAAACGAAGCTGTTTTAAACAAAATTAAAATCAGACTGCAATATAGCTTGTGTTTGCTATGAGTTTTGCTTTTCAGTACCAGTACTAAATGGCTGGCTCACGTGTGCATGGACTTCACTTGATGACTGAAAGCTCAGTGTGTCACTGACACCACTGAAAATGATGATGGCAAAGCTGACACTTGGCAATGATGCCAAAAGGTACACAAATGATAAGCTTCGTGTCGCAAACTTCTGTTCATAGTAAGACCAGTCCCATTTTGTGTTCATTCAGGATTTTAGTTTATTTGTAATAATCTGCTTGCAGACGACTATCAGATTCTGCTGCAACATAATTATTTATTGATTTTTCCATTTACACATTGCCTCTAACCTCAATGTGTCAAATATAGCTTAACTCTCTTTTATCTCCAGAACAACCACTTTGTGAGGTAAGACATGCTGAAAGTGCTGGACTGGCCTAAGCTATCTCAGTAAATCCAATAGATGAGTTTTAGAAGAGGTAGCCACGTTAGTCTATGTCAGCATATCAGGCAAACAAAATAAAATAAAATAAAAAATTAAAACTAAAAATGATAAAAACAATAAAAATGACAAAAAACATGCACCTCAAAGACTAAGTGCTATAATGTATTTTAATGTGAGCTGTAATGGACAAGTCCACTTCCTCAGACATAAGAATTGGTCTACATGGCAAATATTTATTCCTATATACCAGTGGTTCTCAACCTGTGGGTCCCCAGATCTTCCTGAGCTGCAACTCCCAGAAGCCTCCACCACTCGCTGTGCTGGAAGGGATTTCTGGATATTGCAGTTCAGGAACATCTGGGGACCCACAGGTTGAGAACCACTGCTTTATACATAGCCCCAATTCAGGAACTGTATTTGTGCACAAGTATTTGACCTCCCAATGACCTTTAAAGCCCCTGTTGATATTCATTCCACCTCCAAGGACAGCCTTGTTCTGTAAACAATGACAATTATAGGTGGTTAAATTAATTTCATGCTATAGATAACCAGCAGGAACAATATGGTAATGAGGAGCTCCAATCACACCATTCTGTGTGTTCTCATTCCTAATGTCTAGTTTCTGTTCATTAATGATTTTGCACAGAAGCTATCTTGTTTGTCCTATGTAGAGTGCAGAGGGGCATTGCTGGCAAAAGATGGCATAGGTAACATTGGCAGAGGAACAGGTAAAGGTACCCTTGATGTTGTGTGTGCCATTGTTACATCCTCTTACCATGCTGCCAGGATAAATGTTGGGCAGAACTACTGTTCAGGTTTGTAGCAAGGTTCAGTCCCCTTTTCTGAGTCTATAGTGTAGTCCATTGCAGGCAAATCGTTGCTTGACACTGTGAGGTTGTCTGTAAGCAAGTACTGTATAGGTTTTCCATTCAGGGGAGCTGAGTGGGGATTTGAAGCTATGTCCCATATCCCAGTTAATACTCTAGCCATCATACCATACTCATTCTCTGGACACCAGTGAAATCTAACAAGAAAAGGTTCAATTAGTCAATCAGTATGGAACATATCCACACGGATGCAGCTGGGACATGATGTACAACATCTAGAAGAGCGACATCACATAGAAATGTTTCCATTGTGTCTGTTTCCTACTCCTTAAAAATCATCCACCACAAAGGGTGGTGGAGTCTCCTTCTTTGGAGGTTTTTAAGCAGAGGCGGGATGGCCATCTGTCTGGGGTACTGTGATGGGGGTTCCTGCATGGCAGGGGGTTGGCCTGGGTGGCCCTTGAGGTCTCTTCCAACTCTATGATTCTATGATTCTCTGATTCACTCTTTTCCTTTTTGAGTGAAGTCTTTTCACACTCTCGAGACTAGGTATCACTCACCTCTACTAGTCTACATAGAACTATCGGGCACACTTTAATCCTAGATGCCACTGTTTGTCCTCACTGTTTTCTCATTATGACAATCTCAGTATTGGTTTACCGGTCTCTCTTTTTAGTCGGCTTTGGGATCATGCAGCTTGCCTCATGCTGCACAATTGCCAGAGATGTAACCCCATGATCCAAGTGACCATGGCTGCTGTCTCTTCGGGAGCCAGAGTGGGAATGTCAATTCCTGGTCCCTGGCTCTGCATACCAGTGCTAGTTTCAATCTGCCAGTAGCCTTATCCACTCCTTTGGGAGACACAGAGGTTTAGTAAACCCTTTGACTTATTGCTGTGTGTTCCATTTGGAGTTT
Source organism: Phrynocephalus versicolor (assembly GCA_023846285.1). Taxonomy (NCBI): domain Eukaryota; kingdom Metazoa; phylum Chordata; class Lepidosauria; order Squamata; family Agamidae; genus Phrynocephalus; species Phrynocephalus versicolor. Next base: position 94,565,411 of record JAHTLZ010000204.1, on the reverse strand, counting down.
TGATTACAAAAGGAAGATGCACATAGTAAAACTGCTCATTTACTCACAAATACACACACACACCCAGAGATCATTTGGTGGAGAAACTGTGTCCAGGTGTCTTTTGTGTAATTCAATTCTACCACCCTATTTTAAGTATTTCTAGCACAGTAGCATCCTTAAATATATCATTTATTGAATGACTCTCCATAGGAGCAAAATCAATAGGCACACATAGTCATCTTATCTTCAAGTTACACCTGCTGGGCAGGTTAAGACTGCAGCTCTGTGGCAATGGAAGAAAACCAAGTGGCCATTGTAGTGAATTTACACAGCTGTGGCCACTCCAGTTCAGTAGAACCCCATCAATGGAAGAGAACCACATGGAAAAACAGATGGATGACTCTGCATTCTCTCATATTCCTTGCAGATACTTATATGCACATGCCTTGATGAATGAGGGATGAATGAGTGTGATTAGATACCCTAGACAAATCTCAAATTTAGCAAAACGTCCTTGGTTACAGAGATTTGCCACCTCCTCACTACATCTCAGAAGGCCCATAGATTGACTCAAAAATCCTTGGTCAAAACTATGACTGCAGGCAGGTATTAGACAAACAGAAGACATGATAATTATGTAGCTTTGTGAGACTTGTACTGCAGTGGTTAAACTGCTGCACAGCAGCTAGAACTGTGCTCATCACCTGGCATTCAATCCCAGGTAGCAGTCTCAAGGTTCACTCAGCCTTCTATTCTTCTGAGGTAATTAAAATGAGGACCCAGCTGGCTAGGGAAGGGGGAAATTTGTAGCCTGCATAATTAAATTGTCAACTGCCCAGAGAGTGCTTTAAGCACTATGGCAGTGGTTCTCAACCTGTGGGTCCCCAGATGTTCCTGGACTGCAACTCCTGGAAATCCTGGCCAGCTCAGCTAGTGATGAAGACTTCTGGGAGTTGCAGTCGAGGAACATCTGGGGACCCACAGGTTGAGAACCACTGCACTATAGGGAGGTACATAAACAGAACAACTTTTGCTTTGGTTTGCTTTATAGCTTGTGTTAAGAGCTCCTTGTTGACTTTAGAACTTCAAATTTGGGTGCATTTCTGGCATGCACTATGGAAAACAGTTGAGAACATACACCATCTCTTAGGTGTACACCTCATATATCCCATTCTGCTTCTTGCTATTGCTGGCCGTATACAAACACACTTATTTGCAGAAGCTGACAAAACAATTATGACCTCCATTGTTTTAGTTCACGTCTCCAGGTGGTCTATTGACTTAACAACAGCTTGTTTCCCATCCCCAGCTGGTTGTTCCCCAAGTGTAGACATCAAAATGGCTAAAAATATGAATTCGGAAACTCTGAAGTCGGGGGGGGGGGGAGACAAGAGAAGACATGGAAAAGGAAAACACACCTACTGTACCTGATGGCATCCTTTAATTAATTAATTAATTAATTAATTAGATTTATATACCACACCTAAGGTCACCCTGGTCAGTTTACATGAGTTAAGCATAAAACAATACAATATAAATGATACAGTTACACAATATACAATATATAAAAAAATATAAAACAATGAATTAACCATAATAAAATCGGAGCAAGCAAAAATTATAAATCAAATACATACAAAAAGCAAACAGAGGTAGATTAAAGTGTAAAAGCCAGATCAGCGGGATGAGGGAGATGGTGAACAATAATCAGGGAAAGCAAGTCTATACAGCCAGGTTTAAGCATTTTTTTTTAAAAAAAAAAAACTTTCAGAGTGGGGGCTGAACCAATCTCAGAGGGCAGCTGATTCTAAAGGCAAGGGGCAACCACTGAGAAAGCCTGATTCCTGGTGGTAGTATTCTGGGCTTCCTCTGGGGTTGACATCCTCAAATGGTCCCCCTGAAAGGAACGAGCGTTACGGGCAGCACTCTGTGGTAGGAGCCGTTCTTACAGGTAATGAGGCCCCAAACTGTTTAGGGCTTTGTATATTATCATAAGAACATTGAAGTCAATGAGGAGCTAGATTGGCAGCCAGTGCATTGCAACCAGCATTGGGGTAATATGTTGATTTCAAAGGCAGCCCCATGTAGATAGTGCTACAGTAGTCTAATCTCAAGACTACAAATGCATGGACCAATGTCTTGAGAGCTGCCAGATCAAAGAAGGTGCAAAATTGTACAATCTGCTGCAGTTGGAGATGAGTAGACCAGACGACGGACGCCACCTGGGCTTCCATGGTGGGCCCCGGGTCCAGAAAGATGCCCCTCCACCTGGGCACACCTCCACCTGGGTGGAGAGAGTCACCTCCCAAAAAACTGAGGGAGTTTCCCAATTCCCCGACAGAGAGAGCTCCCACTTGAAGGACTTCTGTCTTGCCTGGGTTCAACCTCAGTCTATGATGAATGCAATATAATATATGTGCATTTCAGGTGAATGCAATATAAAAAACAGAGAGCAGAACATTTTCCACTTTTAATTCAGAAATTTTGAGTAAATTACTCTAAAATAAATTCTTTGGAAATGAAATTCTACTCTTTGAATTTACTTTAAAGTCAATTCTTTGGAAAAGAAAATTGTCTCTATGTTTTCTCTGACAAATACAGCTTTTGATATCTTGGAGAAGTATCCTTTTGATCCCATCTAACATTTTAAGCCAGAGCTATAACAGACCAAGCAACCACAGCTTTGATCCAGGCCACTAGGTTGTGCACAAATGTGCTGCTGAAAGGGCACAAAGCTACCTACCTTCATGGCACAGACTGCCTCCACCTACTTTGCCTGGGCAGAACGAAACAGGCAAATGTTTATTTATTTATTTATTTATTTTAGGGCTTATATACCGCCCATCTTCCGAGAAGGAACTCCGGGCGGTTCACAACAGAAGACAAAACAGTAACAAATTAAATACAACATCATAATGAAATAGAAAATCAGTTTAAAACACTTATATAAACAAAGTGGCATAAAGACAATGGCGGACAAAAAATCCGAGGGGAAAAAAAATAACAGTCACCAAACGCCTCCCGGAAAAGCCAGGTCTTTAAAGCTTTTTTGAAGGCTGGCAGGGACTGTGCAAGGCACAACTCGCTCGGGAGATGGTTCCATAGTGTAGGACCAGCCACAGAGAAGGCTCGGCTACGAGTGGATGTTTTCCGAGCCTCCCTGGGTGTGACCACCCGCAGCAAGTGCGCCCACAACACTCTAGTTGGTCAGGCGGAAGTTGACTGCTGGGAGATTCGCTCTGCCAGGTAATAGTGTGTGGAAACAATGTCTGTTGTGTGTTCAGACTAAGGAGTTCCACCCCAATTCTTTCATCCTTTCACCAGTCAGTTGCCTGTCCCATGGAACTCAATGGGGCAGGAAAGCCTTATTTGTCAGATAGATAGATAGATAGATAGATAGATAGATAGATAGATAGATAGATAGATAGATAGATAGATAGATAGATAGATAGATAGATAGATAGATAGATAGAT
>JAHTLZ010000204.1:94539412-94555261 GCA_023846285.1 Phrynocephalus versicolor | reverse complement strand
CGAGACTGGGCTTTTTGCGGCGGGCGAGCCTGCGGCGAGTCCCACCACACCAGACCAGAGCATCCCAGGACGGAGGGGGGGAGGCCGGGACCCCCCCTCCAGACCAGAAACCCCCCTCCGGTAGGTGCCCTGAGGCACGGCAGGCATTTTCCGCCTGCTTTTTGGCCCGGGAATGGGTGGGGGGAGAGTTTAAAAGTTTTTTCCTGTGCCGTCCGTGCCGCTTGAGCCGGCGGCGAGACTCGTGCCGTGCGGGAATGGGTGGGGGGAGAGTTTAAAAGTTTTTTCCTGTGCCGTCCGTGCCGTGCGGCTTGTTGCTGCTGCTGAGAGCCTGCGGCGAGTCCCACCAGAGCAGCCCAGGAGGGAGGAGGGGGGGAGGCCGGGGACCTCCAGAAACCACCCCTCTGGTAGGTGCCCTGAGGCACGGCAGGCATTTTTCCGCCTGCTTTTTGGCCGGGAACCGGGTTTTTTAACTTTTAAAAACTTTTTTTCTGTGCCGCTTGGCATCGCGCGCGATCGCGCGATGCAAGTAACGAGCACGACAAATCAGACCAAATTGTTCGTTCGTCGGTTCGAGCTCGAAGTCTGGCGGAGTAATTCCCGTTACCATTTCCGTAGAGTAACGGAACCGAGTAACGGAAACGGAAACGGAAATACTGCTAAGTCGTGCCCATCTCTACTGCAAAGCTATATTTTCATGAAGTCAAATTTATGGAAATTAAAAAACAACTAATCAACTCATGCAACAGAGAGAGGATATCAAATTTAAGGATTAGAGGAGTTCCAGAATCAATGGAATCAATGGGGAAAAATTAGCTGAAGATATTTTAAATTTGATTTTTAAAAAGGTTCTAGACCTGGACCGGTCAAGGGAAAACATATATAGAATTCATTTAATAGGCCCACTTCCATGGTAGTCCCATGCCATAATTATTTACAGTTCCCCAGAAATATTTATTTTAAAAATATTGCCACTGAAACGCTTGCAGAAGCTTGTACAGCACTTGTGAAACGAAGTGTCATAAGGAAAGCAGTGGTGGCGGTGGCGGCATCCACCACCACCACCACCACCACCACCACAAAAGGGGACTTGGCAACCTGAAGACCAACAAATATATTTCAGGGAAAGCTGCTGTGGGTTACAAATACTCTTCTCCAAAAAGAAGTGATAGTCATCCATGAAAACTCATACTGAAATAAATGTGTCACATTCTATAGGATTGCTTCTAAACAATACTTTTTTTAATTGTTAAAATAGACTGTGGGTGTGATGAGATAAAAAAAATAGTTTGCATTTTGGACCTCATCAGGTGTGAGACCTATTTTCTTTGCAATTGGATGATGTACAGAAGATCACGGACCAGCCTCACCCTGCTCCTTGCCCAGGCTAAACACTTGAGCATGGGACTTGTGATGCTACTCTCTGGGTGACACATGGATCTCTGAGGGCAATTGAATATCAGTTGCTGGGAAAGCAAAGAAAGGAAGACTGGGGAGGCGGGTGGGGAGGATAGCTTGATGAAACAATAGGATGAAATTAGGATTCAGGGGTACTTGCCATTAAGTGTTCATCCACTGCCTCTAATCCCTCTGCCCCGAAATCGAGGACAGTGAAAGCCTTTAGGGCTCTGGTGAAGCAACAGCATGATATTGTGTAATGGGGGAGAATGGCCATTACTGGTTTTCTTTTGTTGGGGAGACCTTGAGTGCATCCGGCAACCTGCCTTCCACTTTGTCAGGCTGTTCCATGTGTGTTCCCCTGCACCCCCATTTTAGGGCAATTATAAGCTGCAGCCACCATCTGTTCCCCCTCACCCACATTGTTCTGCTGAACGAATACCTTTCCTAAGAGTCCCAGGAAAGGCAGATATGTGCGGCCAATGCTGTGCTATTTTAATAGGTTTGGGTAGTAAAGGAATCGCTTCCCCCCCCCAACTTTTGGAGTCATGTAGTGATGTTGCAACACATGTTTAGCCCAGAGGAGTGTTACATTCCGGGCAAAGCATTAATGGAAGACTTCCATTTTTATTCCTGAGCCCCGGTGTTTATTTAACTGAATCAGTCTGCCGCTGCTTAGCGCGGTGGCACTCAACCTTTTGCCGCCCAAGAGCCACTTCAGCACTAAGCAGATGCAGAGAGGTGGAGAGCTGTGTGCAAACTCCCCCAAGTATTCAGTGAGGTGCACAAAGCAACTTGGCAGCAAACCAGCCATTCGCGGTTTTGTCATGCCAGCTCAGGGAAGGCAGCCATCAGAGAGGGAGTGGCAGAAGCTCAGGGAGGACACTAAACCAGAGGAAGACTCGAGCTGTTGGACCCAGGAGGGTCCGAATGCGAATTCTGCCATAGCTGCAAAGCAAGCAAGACAACTATGTGTGTCAGTCCCATTATTTGGCCCAATCCGCATCTCTAATTATCATTTACATTTGTCCACAAATGTAATTTGTCCATTACATTTGTCCATAAATTCATTTTGGAGGTAAGGGGAAACCAGGCAAAATCACATAGAGCTTTCTGGAAACATCTTTGTTAGGTCATCCCCAAAGGGTAATAATGAAAATGCAAGCTGTTGAGATGTCCTGATCTTTTCATAAGTAAGCTATTATAAAATGAGGGTAATGAAGAGAAGGGCTGAGAACCCAAACAGCATTGAATGGGAATTGGGTAGACTGGGACAGGGAATTGGTGCAAAGTGTTCTCTCTCTCTCTCTCTCTCTCTCTGTGTGTGTGTGTGTGTGTGTGAGCGCGCGTGCGTTTGTGTGTGTCACAGGTTGCCTTATTCTGTATGAGCTGTAGCTCTTGTTAAATAGTTTCTTCCTTTACCTTTAACAGTGGGATATTAAGGTTAGTGTGCATGTGTATGTATGAGAAACAGGCCCTTTGGGGGAGTAACAAGGCTCTGTCTTCTGAGAAGGGGTGAATTTAGCCCATTAAAATGTGGTTTTATGCAATCCTCCTGGGGTGGGTGAATCGCAGGTGACTTGGTAATTATAAAAGGGGACTGCAACTCAAAAGAAAGGTTGGAAACTGCTGTTGTAGAAGGAGTTTTAACAGTTCATCTAGAGTACCATTAGTAATGCTGGAAGCAAGAAAGGCATAAAAACCAGGGTCTTTATGTCTTAAGCTCCAACGGATCTGTTTCTCAAACCAAACAGGCTGAAAAGCAGAATAAAAATACATTCATAACAACAATGACAGCCCCCAAACCCCACTCTCTGGTTTATGAATGTGGTGTGTTGTGCTTCTGTACCCATGATTTCAAATCCCAGGAAATGGCCTGATATTGCTGAACGATATCATGACCAGAGGGGGAAAATGATGGCAAAGTTTACATAGCAGAAGGCAGTGTGAATGTTGACATTGACAACACCAATGGTGTGCAGTCAAAATGGTCTAGAGAGAATATCTTCTTCTGCTTATTGCCATTCACAAAGCGACACCAAGCAAGAGAAAACCACAAAAGCTGCCTCCTTTTTAATCAACTAACCACTTCTCATCCAAACACAAAGCAATTGTCAGGGAGATTTTTACAGTAGATAAGTGTGAATGTCAGTCAGCACAAGAGGGTATCCTGTAGATCATCTTGACCGCTGCCATTGTTAGCTATAAACACTCAGACTGACTTTTGCTATGTAAAACGTGGTATCCTTTCACCTGCTTGCAACATGCAGCAATACTAGACCATTTCCTGTTGTTGTTGTGTGGTTTTTTTAAATCATCGGTAAATAAGCACAATATCCTAGAATCATAAAATGAAGGTTATTTTTTTTTAAAAAAAGAATTGAATTTCCTGGCTTTTTTAAAAAAACAAACAAACATGAAGTATCCATACACTACACACAAATTCTAACCGAAACTTCCCTCAGGTAGAATTATCCAGTGCTAGAGGATGAGCATATGCTCTGTACTATGGTTCCTGGAAGAAGACAAAAAGAAGAGCTGGGACATGGCTGTGACCAACATATTTTGAAGGACAATCAAATGGCAAAGCAGTAGTGGAGATTTGTATAGCACATACTGTACAATGAAGAAACATGCATGTCCTTTAACCTCTCAGGTATACTGATGTTACCTTGCCGGCAATGCAGAATGCAGACTAGAAAGTATTTCCAAACCCTTTCCTTCAGGCAGGCAACCTGAGAAAGAAAAGCGAGATTGAACTGAAAGCTGTATGAATAGTGTGCATGCAAGTTTTCCAAAAGATGTTGCCTCACCTTTCGAAATAATAAAAAGGGAGCGGTTGGAGTTGGTAAAGATTGTCAGTGAAAAACAAGGTCAATATCATTCATAATATATAAAAGAAAGATGGCAAAGCAAGACAGGGACAAAAATCAATTTATTTGAAATATGGAGGAGAACTGTACAGACATTAAAGACAGCTAGAAAGGCAGAAAGTAGATACTGAATTAGCTCAAGCCAGAATGTTCATTAGACAAAAATGAGTCAACTGGGATGCTCCTACCACGCACATATAATGTAAATATGGAAGTGACCAGAAAAGACAATTCTGCTGGGTAAAGTGTGTGTGTGTGGGGGGGAGGGGGGAGTAGAAAGAGAGGAAGACCTGATGTGAGACATATTGTTTCAGTAAAGGAAGTCACAGCTGTTAGTTTGCAAGACATGAGCATAACATACTGGAAAAGAAATATTACTAAGAAGGGGGTCAGGGAAATAGGAAGAGAGAACAACTTAACACAAGACGTTGGTGTGCAAGGTTTCAACAGATTTGGTAATGATACGTCATTTTGAGGTCATTAGCTTATATACTCATCACGCATCAGAAGTGACTTGATGGCACAGAATACATTTGGAGTTTTAAAAAAATTATTGAACAATTGAATAGTGACAAGATGGGTGGATTGGTTGAGACTATGATGGGATATAGGTACCAAAGCTCTGCTAATATAGAGTAAAACCATCTCCAACCACTAAGGAAAAAACAATAATTTCTCAACTTTAAAAACTGAAATTCTGAATATTTGTTCTCTGTTCTTTTAACATATATTTTAAAATATTTGTACAACCAGAGAGTCCCTTTCAAAGGTTCAATCCCTGTTTGGCCATGAAGCAGTTAAAAAGATTTCTTGAGAGTCAGCTAATTGGGTCCTGACTGACAGAGTGAAAAGTTCAAATTGCCCAGGCCTGGAGTTGATTTACCCCTTGAATAATTTTAGCAGGAGCCTGATTTCAGAAATTCAGAGATAATGTTTACCCAAAGCACTCAGGACTGGGAACTGCTTTGTTCTTTTCTAATGCAGAAACACTATGTTTCACAAAATCGTATGATAATTCCCCAGGTATAAATGACACAACAGTCCTTTCCAGAGGACTGCTACTCCATGATTTTCTATAAAGTATTTTAAAAAGTTCCTTAAAGAAAATCTTTTTGATGATTTTTAAACCCCTGAAACCTGGATGCCTTCCAGATTAAAAAAAAAAACCTAAACAGATAGAATCAACCATTATCTTTCAAGATAAACAAGACTGGCATTTTCAATATATTTGATTTTTTTAAAATCTGTGGACATTTAAGGCTGCTTATATCTGCATGGGGTGTTTACTTTTTAAAAAAAATCATAGCTCAAAAAACTTTTGCTTGAATGTCCCTAAATTTTTGGAGAGCAGACTGCTACATCTGTGCTAAATTTAGTGCTGGTCTAAAGTCTGTTTTAAAAGTTGGAATGTTTTGTTTAGGTTGCCCCCAGGTTTAGAATTGTCATGCAAATGTTAATTTGCTCTGGTGCACAACAACATCACTGCACTGTAATGCAGTGATAATTATGTTAATTATATTATAATATGCTAATGTATAACATGGAGAGTGCAAATGTCACAGTGTCCCTAATATCTGAAGAGTGGGTATGCAGTCTACCAAAGTCTATAATAGTTTGTGAAATTTGTGAAAAGTTGACAATTTAAATGTGCAAATGATATGAAGTCATCTTGTATGCTGTAATTAAATCTAAATCAGACAATTTTGCTGTTTGGAACACCATCATTATTCTAGGAGAACAGCAGGAAAAAGGCAAATGAAAGGTATCACCAATATTGGAAAGATAATTCCACACATAAAATGCATGTGGTACTCTGCTGCCATTCATCAATCAGAAAACAGATCTTAAGGTTCAGATTGGCTTTGCTTTTGCCTTCAGTGGAAAGGAGCCTTTCTTACAAGAAGCCTATGCAGGTAGAATGCATTGTGTTTGTCTTATGTTTGTTCTCAATTATTTTACTTTATCTGAAAGAAATGCTGTGTTGAGGCCCTGTGTTGCATTCAACAATTTAGACAGGTTCTTGGCAATGATGACAATGACACTACTACTGTTACTATTACTGGGTGTGTTCCCAAGCACAGCAGCTGCTGAGAGAGACAAACAAACAGAAAGAAGTGAGTGCTGGTATGTTTCTGGGGTGTTTGCAGTTGGAGTAGAGCTGCTTTAGAGGCCTCTGCTAATTTAAACTGCAAAGAGCCACCTTTATTCAAGCAATGGAAGCAGCTAGAAACTTCCTCAAATGAAGGAAGCTGGGGGTGGAGCCAGACTAATCCTTTCTCTGAGCGGGGGTGGGTCGGTTGGTGGGGTGGAGCCACACTAATTCTTTCCCTCTGAGGAAGTTCAGCCTCAGGCATTTTGAGCCTGGGTGTGTTCCCAAACAGAGCTGCTGCTGAGAGAGACAAACAAACAGAAAGAAGTGAGCACTGGTAAGTTTCTGGGGTGTTTGCAGTTGGAGTAGAGCTGCTTTATTTCATATAAACAACATAGGAAGAAAATAATTTTACTAGATAGAAAGGTAATAAAAGTGTAATTTTTCTGAGCCCCAGAATACTGCACTCTTTGAAATGGAGTCTGAAGAAGCAGCTGTAGTTACGTGCAAAACTTGTGTCATGTTTGTCATCTTGCCAAAGCACATGGAGAACTACACTTGCAGCAAGTGCAAGTTGGTTGTGCTACTAGAAGAAAAGGTCCAACAGCTGGAGGCCCACATATCTAACCAGCAACAAATTAAGGAGCTTGAACTCTTCTTGGACAGAGCAGAGCAGAATGTCCTGGACAAAGAAGAGACAGGGCACAGTTCTGGGGAAGAAGTCACTCCACCAACTCAGGAGGTAGATGCATGGAGGAATGTGACTTGAAGAAGTAAAAGAGCAAGGGATCGCTCTGAGAATCTGGAATTAGAGAATCAATTTGAGGCTGTTTCCCTCATCACACCTGATGAGGAATGCCCAGAGGAACAACTGTTTCCACCTGAGGATCTCTCCCTCATCACACTTGATGAGATACAGGAAGACGAACAACAGGAACAAACTGAAGACCTCTCCCTTAATATAGTTGATGAGGTGCATGTAGATGAATAGGCTGCAGGAGAGAGGCTCCTTGTACTAGGTGATTCAATTATTACAAATACAGAGGGATGGATTTGTGATGCACATGATAACCATATGGTGAGTTGCCTGCCAGGTGCAAAGGTTGCAGACATAACCAGAAATCTAGACAGTTTGTTAGAGAACTGGGAAGGAGCCAGTGGCCATGGTACACATTGGTACCAATGATGTTGGGAAGGCAAAGCGGTTAATCCTGGAAGCCAAATTCAGGTTGTTAGGAAGAAGATTGAAGTCCCGGATTTCCAAGGTAGAATTTTCAGAAGTGTGACCTGTTCCTCATGCAAGATCCACCAGGCAGGCAGAGCTCAGAAGCCTCAAGTGTGGATGAGGCAATGGTGTCAAGAGGAAGGCTTCAGATTTGTCAGGAACTGGAGAATATTTTGGGACAAGTCAAACCTGTTTAGGAGGAATGGGTTGCACTTGAACCATGATGGGACCAGATTGCTGGCACTCAACATCAAAAAAGACTGCAGAGTGGCTTTTAAACTGATTACTGGGGGAAAGCTGACAGGAGCTGGGCAGCATCTGGTTCGGGAAATTGTCTACATGAGTAGTGAGAAGGATGCAATAATTACTGAGAATAGTGAGGAGCTAGTCACCAGCACTCCAGCAGAAGGATGCAAGAGGCAGTCTAATGATGCAATTGGACTCAAATACTGCATCAGAAAAGCATCTATAAATGCTTGTATGCAAATGTCAGAAGCCTCTGGAACAAAATAGGGGAGCTGGAATACTTAGCAGTAGATAAAAAATTGATATTATTGGCATGACTGAAATCTGGTGGACGGATGATAACCAATGGGATACAGTTATCCCTGGGTTCAAACTGTACAGGAAGGACAGGAAGAGGCAAATGGGATGTGGTGTAGCCTTGTATGTCAAAGTGATAAAATTGTAAGAATTGGAATATCCAGGTGATTTGGAGTCACCATTAGAAACTCTGTGGGTAAGAGTATCAGGCCACAAGGATGGTCTAACAGTAGGCATATGCTATCAGCCACCAACCCAAACCCCTGAGGGAGACTGGTAGTTGGAGAATGTGGTAAAGGAGGCATCCAAGAAGGGAATCATAAGCAGGTGAAGACATCTGCTTGGGAATACCCTGAAGCAAATGGTGAGCAACTGTGTAAAACAGAATGCTGGACTGGATGGTCTGTGGCCTATTCCAGCAAGGCTGTTCTTATTTTCTTATGTACTACATAATAATAATAATAATAATAATAATAATAATAATAATAATAATAATAGATGGGCACGAACCAAAAAATGGTGATTTGTTTTGGTTCGGTTCGTTTTAGGGTTTCGTTTGGTTCATTTTGTTTTTAACGGATTTTTTTTGAAAAAATCATTTTGTTGGTTTGTTGATTCGTTATTCATTCCCCCCCTTTGCACAATTTAATCCATTTGACAGCGTGCGGGTGGGAAAAACATTAAAAAACCCACAGAAGTTGACAACAACTACACAAACTGGACTTGCAGCATCCTCATCCTCATCATCCACATCATCATAATCATCTTCAATAATCAACACATCATCCTTACTGGGTGGCAGTGGCAGCTGCAGCTGTAGCTGTGGCGGGGTGATCCTGGCCTCTGTGGCAGGGGCTTTTTGAGGCACTGGTTCAGGGCCAGCGCCTCTTTTCCCCCCCAAGTGCCGAGCGCATGGCCCCTGGGGCCGGGTTGGCACTCCTTTTTTATTTTTATTTTTATTTTATTTTTATTTTATTTATATTTTTTTACTGCCCACCACGTGGCTATTTTTTTTACTGCTGACTTTTTTTCTGATCGCCCCTACCTGCAGCCAGGAAGACTGGACCTCCAGGAAGGAGCAGCATCAGTTGGGAGACATCTCCAGTGCCACTAGACATGGGCACGACTCGGTGAAATTTCCGTTTCCGTTTCCGTTTTTCGTTTCCGTTACGTAACAGAAACGGTAACGATAATTAAGCTGTCAGAACTTGAACTCGAACTGAAAAAAGAAAAATTTGGTCGGGTTTATCGTTTTCGTTTCTGGCATCGTGGCGATAGTGCAATGCGAAGCACAGAAAAAGTTTTTAAAAGTTTTTTTAAAAAAACCCAACTCCCGGCCAAAAAAGCAGGTGAAAATATGCCTGCCTGAGGCTTTGCCACCTGCCAGAGGGGTGGTTTCTGGGGGGTCCCCGGCCTTTCTCAAAACAACAAATTTTTGAAAAATTTCGTGACAAATGGAAACGACCCAAAACGGACCCGTTCCGACAAATGAAAACTCAAAACGTCATTTTTTCTGGTCGTGCCCATGTCTAGGTGCCACCGTTAATGAAACAAACCAAACCAAAACTTTTTTTTTCGGTTTGGTTTGTTTCATTCTAAATCCACTCTGAGGTTCGTTATTCGTTTTGTTACATAATGAAATGAATAACGAATAATGAAACAAGCTAAAAGTTCATTTCGTGCCCATCTCTAATAATAATAATAATAATAATAATAATAATAATAATAATAATAATAATAATAATAATAATAATAATAATAGACAAATGTACAACTCAGTCTACTCTAAACAATGTGCTAAGGTCTAAAATCTAGATGGAATAGAGTAGACATGGTAATGTTTTAAAACTCTCGAGTGATAAAACATATAAATGGCTTGGGATACTAAAAACAGATAACATCCTGCACCCAAAAGTTAAAGAACTGGCAGAAAATCTTAGAATCATATCCTGTAGAAATGCTTCTAGTCAGCATCTTCACCCGCTATTCTCCACCGCTGCAATGAAAAAGATGCTCTGTGTTGAGGGAAAAAAAGCAATTAACTCTGAGAAGATGGCAAACAAAGGAAGAGTTAAGCATCCCCTACTCCAAATATTTCTCTGCTCTCAGTCTTCTCCCCTACTCGAGACAATGCAGTTGCATAGTGGGAGCTGTTGATCAGCAATCACATACTTGTATTATAGCGGATACATAAAGCAGTATGATATGGTAACAGAGCTACAGGGTAATTCCAACATCCCTCTCCATTGTCTGATGATTATAGGGCACATTCCACCAGAAAGGTCTACCGGGGATCACCCATGGCAAAGAGCTGAAAGTGCGGCATCATGAAGAACATGGACTCAGAGGAAGGAACTGCAGCAAGGAAGACGTGACACTGTGCAAAAAGTGGGAGGGAATTCCAGGTAGAACGAGACCATGGGGGGCAAAAATGGGTCGGTAGAGCCACTATATTGAAAAGTGAGTTTGGGCAGGTGTATGTTTGATACAGTGGATGGAGGAAAGGGACACCAGGTAAAAGTACGAGGAACTGAAAACCCATCACCTTCTTTGCATTTTGTGACCACAGGTGGACTGTTCTAAGGTGAATCCTTTAACATTCTCCTTTTTCGTATTGTTATTTGTCACAGAAACCTTCATAAATTGCAGTATCGAAACCAATGCCAGCTTAAAAACACACACAAGCAAGATGCGGTTTGCAGCTGTTGTTTAAATATTTTTCATATAGACAATACTCGTCTGCTGACTAATGTTGTCAGAGGGTAGTTCAGTGAAGTGAATGTGACAAAAATAACCCCAAGCGATCGTTGGGTTTCTCTCTGGGTAGGGTGTACTGTATGTAGCAACAACGTCAAGTCTTCACAAAAACAAACCTGTTTCTTCACATAGCTGTTTTGTTTTAGGGCACAACCTCTCCACACAGCTCTGGCTTATCAAGCTAAAAGTAGCTCTTGAAACAACCAGCGTCTCTCTCCTGGTAGAAAAGCCAGGCGATCTCTAGTGACACCTTGTGGCAGAGGATGATGAAACTATTAAAATAAGATTTTTGAGAGAACCCGTTGGGATATTCATCCTCTAAACATGCCAAATTCATTTTAATGGATCTTTTTGTACTTGCCTTGCACATTCCTGTGAGCCCGGAGAGCTAACTATCCTGAGGCATTTCCTTGCTTGCAAATAAGAAATCAGGGTTATGTAATTGGCCTGTGATTTAGTGCAGGGATCCCACAATCTCAACCCAGACATGCATTCAGGCCTGCAGGTGACGCACAAACCCAGAATGGGATTGTGGAGCCCTCACTCAAAAAAAGTATATTTTCCAAGCTCTGGAAATGACCACCAAAGGTCTAAATGGCACAGCTGAGTTGAAGCATATTTTTGCTGGTTTTGTCTTTAAAATCACATGGACAGGTTTTTATATTATAAGACATATATCCCATTCATATTGAAGGGTGAACTATACATTTACACAGCTGCTTACATTTGTTCCTTAGCACAGTAAATCTCAGTAGAGTGGGCTGATTGAATCCGTGGGGATTGGTGAGTCACCCCATTGATTCAAATAGGTCTACTCTATTTATAACGGACTTTAGCATATGGAGTTGCAGTTTTGCTCAAGATGGGTGAATTTCCTTCTGGCAGATCATGGGCTAACAACAAGACCAAGGTGGGTGGTCATTCTGCTGGATGGTTGCCAGTATCTCTTTGGTGGTACCAGAAATGGCTGCCTCAGGGGGAAAGGGGGAGATTGGTACCACATAGTACAGTGGTGGCGAATCTTTGGCACTCCAGATGTTTTGGACCACAACTCCCAAAGTCCTTTGTCACTGGCAATACAGGCTTGAAATTCAGGGAGTTGTGGCCCAAAACATCTGGAGGGCCAAAGGTTCACCACCACTGACCTAGGATGTCAATACAAGAGAATGATCTACACTGGCTTCCATACCGAGATCCTCCAACAAATGTTCAGAGCCATCTCTGACAATTATCCTTTGATGTACTTTTGACCAGAGGCCCTCTGTGCTTAAGTGACAAAAAGGCTTTGGCAAACTTTCTGGACAGCAACCGCTCTATGATCCAGCCTGGCAGGCCCTGTCGCTGTGGGAAAATCAACAGGATCTGTTCTAAAGGGGTGCCTTTCTCCTGTAAGTCCTTTCACAAGGAAACATCCCAGGTCTTCTGGTACTGCCAGGCTTGTGAGGGACAAACGTGTGGTGTTATTTTGTATCCTCACTCTTGGTGGTGTCTGCATGGTTCTTTTTAATGGATTTTATACCGCCTTTATGAGCGTGCCCTTGCATTCTTCTTTTTAATTTTTGCATTGCGTTTTTGTGAGCCACCTGGAGGTCTAATGAAAGACAGGTTACAAACATGGAAACAATAAAACCACAAATCTCTGTAGCCAGTTGTTCTTTCCTTGCATGGGGTCTAGGGATTCCTTGCCAAGCTGGTCTGTGTAGGAGGTTAATTAGTACAATTAATAATGAATGCTCTAATTACAGTCATTTAGGCAGGAGAGTTTGTTGTTATTATTATCTTATATGCAGTCATTACCAAACACTTGGGTGTCTTTTCATTAAAACAAATAAGGCAACAATTAGGCAGAGAGTAATCCGAATGCTAACAGGAGAAACATACAGGAAGTAATAACCCATGGTAGAGAACAAGAGAAAGCATCTCTGGAGTTGTAAATATAATTAATGAACGGGATGATACTCTGTTTACCCCGTGTGTACATGTCACCTGCTGACTATGAGCACAAGGCAATGCACTGTCCTGAAAAGCACCGTTTTGGAGGTGATGTCAAGTTCTGAGTTTGGGAAAACTTGGTTGCTTCCTTGTTTAGTGATTCATTTATAAATCACATGATTCTGTAATGATATTACAAGTTCATTAAATCATAAATTCATGGTTTTATAAGACATACAATTCTGTAAGAGTATACCAAGTTCATAAAAGTTCACGTTAAAGCTAATTTCAGCATAAACCGACATGAAAATAGCAATAACAATACTAACCATTCAATTAAAAGTGAAAGGAAGCAAATTAGTACAAAAGCAGGACCTCATTGGTCCAATAAGCGTATCACCTGTTCCTGCATCTCTATTGTTTTGGAGCCATGTGGCCTTGTCCTGTTTTCTCTCCCCCCCCTCCCCTAGTGAATTGAGTTTCTACAGCCCTCTTAAAACAATCTGAGATGGAGCCATGCACAAGGACAGCCTCATGATCTCTGTGGGGCTGATAACACCTCAGTTTAAAATGTTGGACCCTAGGGAGTGGAGTTGCCTAGGAAAGAAGCAAACACTGAGATGGCCCTGTCTGTGGTGCTCACTTGCCTTGCCTATCTCATCTACACATACAAATATTTCAAACATACTGTAATTGCACTGACACACAAGGCCTTGACTTTTGATCAAAAGGATCTTGAGCTTGACAGAGCTTGTGGTTTAAGGAATTTCTTGGGTTCCGTCCCTCCCTGTAAAGCAGCAAATGGGATAACACCCTGTCTGTTTCTCTCAGGCATACATGTCACCCATGAACACACACATTTAGGCTGGGAAAAGGCAGGCGATTTCAGGAGCCAGATTTTAGTGGCTACGGAGTTCACATGCAGTTCTTAGTCAAGGGGGATGCTGCTAGGGGTGGGGGGTGGGTACAGTTCCAGAGGCATGCAGAACAGAGGAACTGACAAGCATGCAACCGTTAAACAGGGTTGCAGAGAGAGCTGGGATAAAGTAAGGGAGAGGAAAGACTGGGTGTTATGAACCTGGGTTTTACACGTTGCCACCCTTAAATTACCTTAGTTATTTATTTATTAAGAATGGAGTCTGACACAATGATTTAGAATTCAAACAGGTGGATTGCTTTATTGATTACCCACCAATGGGTGAATAAACATTGAAAATATGTTCTTTAAACAAGCTTAGAACATCATCATATGAGTTTATTGAACTTTATTTGTTGTATATTCTAACAATCTTTGTAACTCTTCTCTAAGACATTAAACTGTTTCTCTCTTCATACCCTAGCTGACCCTAGCTGGCCCTATCTAACAGTTATTCCAACACTCACTCATTTATATATGCTCTAGCCCCACCCACAGGCTATTTCATTGGTTATTCAGTTGTCAACATTTGAATATTTATGAGTTACCATTTGGCTTTCGCCACAGTGAGTGTTATGGCTTGGAAGGAAGAGATGTAGGGAGAATGTAACATTAATTTAGAACAAAACCACCAGGACTAGGTTTGCAGATGTCTTGACAAGCCAAGTGGCAGGGAGCAAATACCAGACCACAAGAAACTTTAAAAAAATACATTGGCATGCAGCTCGTGCACATAAGTGTGTGTCCATGCATTTGCATGCATGCAATATAAAGAGCATAGCATTATATATAATATATGGTGTGTACGCAAAGTATTGCTGCATATACTAGTATTACAGTATTTAATATATATACTCTGTTTAGTCATGGTGACCAAATGATAACAAAGGCATCATGCTTTGAATGGCAGTTTCTTCTCTCATTTTAGTGACACAATTCGCACACAATTTATCTCTTTTATGGGCCTGAAGATTTTTCCAGATACATATCAAAGACCTTTCCATGACTCTAACATGAATAATAGATTCTGATGCAGCTTATAATAAATCATCCCAGCTCCTCATTTGGCTGTGAGCAAACATGGCTCTCTAGAGCACAGCCTTCAGAATAATGCCGCAGCTTCTCCCTTTCAAAATGGCTCCGTCTGCCTCAGAATAGCGTAGATACCTATTTTCATCAAGGACAAGGCCAGAGCAGAGCAACATGTTTAAGGTGAGAAGGATGGATTTCAAGTCTGGGGAATGGCCCCTCCATTTCTCTCCCCTTGCCCCTGCATATATAGGAAGAGTTATTTCTGATTGCTTAGACTGCATTCCTAAAATGCATACAAGGACTTTATCTTCCATAGATATGAGGGTTGCCAGGTCAACGGCATCCCATTCTTCTGAAGTTTCAGGGCCAGGCCTTGAGGTAGACCGTCATGATTTCATGGCGGTTGGTTCTTGGGAAGTCACAAAGCCATGACAGGCATGTGCTGGGAGAGGGCCTGGAAATGTCCCTGGGTCAACTGACTGTGGAAATGAGCAGCAAGGGAATCTACCTAAAATGTAGCTAATCAGGTACTGTAATATTAAAAAGGGAACGAAAACAAGAGCCATCGGGAAAGAAAAACGAAAGCCAACCCAACTGCTTTTCAGTAGCCAGGTATCTGGCAAACTGTACTAAGCAGTTGAGGTAGTAACCACCATCCCCTGAGAGCTTTCACCCTGACCACCACCACCATAACAGTGTTACCTAGACTACATGTGATGCACAACATGCACTTGGCACCCGGCTCCTTCCCTAGTCCCCACCAGCACCACTTATGGCTTTTTCATACAATGGAATTACAGAAGCATGATAGACATACTGTAGAAAACCCTTCATGAGGAACCACTGGGCCTTGGCGTCAATGGGGAGATGGGGGTCAGGCTTAAAAGTTATCTCAGACACAAACATTAAAATCAGAACATTACCAACCCCAGAGCTATTTGCCTTGATATTTCTATACCCCCACCCCTACCTTCCCATTCCAGAGTAGATAGAGCAGTTCCATGAGCCTTCGGAAGAAAGGGGGGGTAAAAACACTTTCAAATGAATGAAT
Organism: Phrynocephalus versicolor; assembly: GCA_023846285.1. Taxonomy (NCBI): domain Eukaryota; kingdom Metazoa; phylum Chordata; class Lepidosauria; order Squamata; family Agamidae; genus Phrynocephalus; species Phrynocephalus versicolor. The sequence continues at coordinate 94,539,448 of JAHTLZ010000204.1, read as the reverse complement.
GAATGAATGAATGAATGAATGAATGAATGAATGAAT
>JAHTLZ010000204.1:94498808-94516279 GCA_023846285.1 Phrynocephalus versicolor | reverse complement strand
AAAGAAAGAAAGAAAGAAAGAAAGAAAGAAAGAAAGAAAGAAAGAAATCCTCACATAAGACATCTAAAAATATACAGTGAATCACACCTGCCATAACAAGTGATCCAAAGACATACAAGTTAGAACTGGGGCTACTGATCCAGGATCTGACTCAGCACATAATCAGAGAGCTACAAAAGCACATGCCCGATCACATCAGAACGTGTCATTTGAATGAGGGTGATCTCCATTAAAATGGCCCTTCCTTTTGCCAGGGAATTGTTCCAAGCCCAGCCCCCCAAAATAGGCGCCAACAGCTGGACCAAAAGATACCAGCTTTGGCATGAATTGTGATTGGACCAGAGTGCATTCCCTCATACAATGTGTGATCACCAAGGAAAAGATTGCACTGGACTACTGCACAACTAGCTATCTGAAATGTGATCTATTTTCCTCAGTGAGCACACCCTAAAGCATCTTTTCCCAACCCATTGGCATTTGGACACACTAGGCTAAAACTTAGGATAATGGTAGTTGTAGTCCAACTCATCGGGGGAGTACCAGCTGGTCTATACTAAGTGGTATTCATGAGTGTGTCTCTGTGTGGCAGACAAACCATGCAGAGAGATTCAAAGTACAGTAACTGGACTTGCTTTTATTTACACTGAGGTCACTTCAGCTCAAAAAGTTTTTTTTAAGATTCATGAAGAGAATTTGGGAAAAAAATGGCATTTTGGGGATGCAAGTCATAGATCTTCCTCACCCAAGCTAGGAGGGCTGCACAGTGAATGGTGATATCTGAGGATTGTGGAAGTTGTAGTCAGAGCTGGAAAGGAACTTATGTTTAACTGGTTGGTGGGAGGCGGAGTCAGAGCATGCACAGACATGAATAAGGGTGAGTGTAGAGAGAGCAAAGGCACCTACATAAGGCAGTGACAATGGGTGAGCCAATGACAGACCAAGGGTGAGTGAGTACATATATGTGAAAGAAGAGGAAAGGAATGTTCATGTATGTGAGAGGGGGTGGGCATGCTGATGAGCAAGTAGAGATGCACAAGACAGTTTATGACTGGCAAGCAATGGGTCAGTCAATTGGGAGGTCCTTAAGCAATACTTTTCCACGTTGGTTGTCCAAAATCTCTAGTAATCATGGATATACTGCACCTGAATATGGAAACTTCATTTAGAGGGTAGTTCTTCCAGCTAACTGCACACCCACTAAAGCACAGGTTTGTTGGTCTGCATTCTCTCATCCTGTTTCATATACAGTGGAACCTTGACTTACATATTGTTTGACTTGCATCATATTTGACTTGCAGCAAGAAGGGGCCTGTTTGACTTGAGTCGCAGGCTTTGACTTACATCTCGGAGCCCCGGCGCAAGGCACCGGAATTGGGCGGCAGCCACAACCCAGCATCGCGGCTGCCACCTCCAAACTGCTCCTGCATTCTTCCCCTCCTCTGGCAGCGGTGAGGCCAGCTCAGAGCACCTGGAGTTGGTCCTCCGCCTTACCGAAGCCGCTGCTGCTGCCGGAGGAGAAGAAGGGCCGGGAGCTCGGGTCTGGCCTTGCTGGTTAGACAGTTGGCTCAGTCTTGTAAAAAATCTGGCTGCAGAAGTCTGGTCCACAATGGAAGCCTTTTAGTTGGGGAGCTGTAAAGTTGTGGGACTCTAATGGTAAGCATAGAGTTGTTCAGAACTTGGAACGTCAGGTTAAAAATCAGTAAAACTTAAATGTTAGACATTGTTGCTATGATCATTAAAAAGCGGAGGCATATAACTTGTGGACTATAATTCCACTGCCTCCTCCTCTCTTTGAAGAGACATTTCATTTACATCCCCGGAAGGAATCTCCTGTCCCAGTTAAATTTGTGTTAAATTGCTGTTTTCGGGGGTCTTTTTCATCATCTGGAACGGATTAATCCACTTTTCCATTACTTTCTATGGGAAACGTTCGTTTGACTTAAGTCATGTTTGACTTAAGTCTAGACCACTGGAATGGATTAATGACGTAAGTCAAGGTTCCACTGTACTCGAGAGAGTGAGTGGTGGGTTCTGTTCTACGGGAAACTGATTTTTTTTCCAGGATGTTGGACAACAAAACACATTCCATCTCCAACTGCATTTTGTATTGGGAGGGGTGTGTCCATGGCCTCTGGGAAGGGAGTTCCATGGGAAGGGGTGGTTTTTGTGACGTATTTATGACAGTGTATTCAATGTGCAATAAGTGGCACTGGCCACTTGAGAGAAGCAGTGAGCATTCTCATGTGTTTTCCAAAGCCTGCACAAGTAAGAGTAAAGCTATGCAGGCTAAGCCACTTTTGCAAAGAAGGTTAAGGATAACGACAATGATATGCTGTGGATACAAAGCAGTAAGTAAGACAACTGATTCCTTTAAAAGTAGTTGGCAACAGCCTCGGAAAAGTAATTTATCCAAGCTCTAGTGCTTCAGAAACAAAACAGAAATTTAAAAATTGCTTCATAGCTGTTTTAAGACTAACAAGCTTTGTTTGGCATGAGCCTTCATGCAATGGGCTAGAATGAAAATATTGTTTTGGTGGCAACCAAATGACATGGATAACTCACTGTGGTGAGTGGAGGGCAGCAAACAGGCCACCAAGCAAATGGGATGACAATGATTCCAGTCACAACTTGGATCCTGCATGACAGGTGACTTAGAATGAACAAAGGGATTATGACCTGCGGATACCTAGAAGCTGTCAGAATTCCATTGTCCTCTTGTGTCCATGATGTCTGCTGTGTCAGTGGCCCCATTTCCCTCCTCTGTCTGTATATAGTGAAGATGATGTGGGACAGCAGAGGGACAGCAACAGCCTACAGACTAGCAACTGACTTACAAGGGAGTTAGAATTTAGAGTTGAAAACAGAAGAGTTAGGTAGGGAGATGAGAAAAAGGAGAATAGGCAGCTTGTGACAAAAGTGAGTCTCCACCACCTCAAAGATTTTAAAGTGGTGCATCCCCTCCCTTTAGTATGGTCCCTGGAGCCACACTGGAAGAGAAGATGTCTTACAAGGGATTGGGACAGAAGGAAAGGATAGGTCTGTCTCCAGTGACGAATGGTGTGAAGCAAAACAGAATGGAATAATTACTTTGTCAGAGGGAAGACCTATGAGGTAGGGGGACAGAGTCTTCTACAAATACCTAGTGGCAATGGCAACTAAACACAGTAAGCTTTCCATATAAGTAAGGATGCATACTAGGATGTACAATGTGGAAAGGAGTTTCCTAACGTCAGGGATATTTGTGAACTTTGGACATGACGATAGCGTTAATGGGGCAAAACAACACACCTACAGATCACTTGTGTCAAACTGCTGACAAAAAGGAACAAGTTCAGAGGGCAACAAGGATGTTCAGTGGACTGGAAACCAAGCCCTCTGAAGAAAGACTGAAAGAACGGGGCATGTTCAACCTTAAGAAGACTGAAGGAAGATATAATAGTACTTTTCAAATACTTGAAAGGAAGTCATGCAGAGGAGGAGCAGGAAATTGTTTTTGATCACCCCAGAGTGCAGGAGATGTAATAATGGGCATATAATCGTGGGCTCTAACTACAGGAAGCCAGATAAAGGCTGAATATCAAGAAAAACTTCTTAACTGTTAGAGCAGTATGACAATGGAAGCAGTTCCCTTGGGAGATGATGATTGCCCAGTGGTGAAGACATTAAAGAGAACATTATATAACCACTAGAGAGGGGCACGAAAATAAATAAAAAAAGGAGTGCCGACCTGGCCCCAGGGGCCGCGCGGTTGGTGCTTTAAAAAAATAAAAAAGGAGCACCGACCTGGCCCCAGGGGTGGCCGGGTCAGTGTTCTAAAATGGAAAATAAATAAATAAATAAATAAATAAATAAATAAATAAATAAATAAATAAATAAATAAAACAATCCCAGGGGTTGCTGGGTCAGCACCCTATAATAAAGGGAAAAAAATAAAACCAGCACCAACCCGGGTGCAGGGGCCACACACTTGGCACTTGGGAAATAAAAGCGTCTCTCACCTGAGGGGCACTGGTTTGGAGCCAGTGCGTCAAAAAGCCCCCGCTGGGGACTTTTAAAACTCAAAAATAAAAATAAAAATACAGTGGTACCTTGTATAAAGGAATTAATTCCTTCCAAATGAAATTATGTTAAGCAAATTTTCCTTTATACAAATTCCCATAGGAATGCATTGAAAATGGAGTAATCCCATTTTTATGTTGTATGGATTTTCCCATAGGCGATTATGTTAAGCAAATTTCCCCTATCTCCAGAATTTTTTATGTTGTACAGATTTTATGTTATACAAGCTGTTTGTTATACAAGGGTTCACTGTAAATAACATTTTAAAAAAGGAGTGCCAACCTGGCCCCAGGGGTGGTCGGGTCGGTGCTCTAAAATAAAGAAAATAATAATAAAAAAGAAGCGCCGACCCAGCCCCAGGGGCTACACGGTCAGCACTTGAAGAAAAGAAAAAAATGAGACATGCCTCAAAAAACCCGTGCCACAGGGGCCAGGGTCCGCTGCCGCCCCCCCAGTAAGAACCGAACCGGGTCATATGGGTTCGGGTTTGTACAATTTTTTAAAAAAATTCGTATGAACCCAAACACAAACTGAACCAAGGGTGGGCCTGAAACAGATGAACCTGAACCATGGTTTTTCTGTTTTGTGCCCACCTCTAATAACCACTAGTTAGACAAATTTTGATTTGGATTCCTGAGCTAAGCAGGGATCTGGACCTGATGCCTCGCCCCTCCTGGCCCCCATCGCCCTCCTCCAGCTGGCGGGCTTGCAACGCCGTGCGACCCTGGACATCTGCAAGCGGCTTCCTCGACGCCCTGCCGGGGCACCGCGCGCGCGCCAGGGAGGGAAAGCCGGCGCCGCCTCACGCCACCCCTCGCCCCGCGGTGGCCAAGAGGAAGGCAAGGGCGAGGGAGGGAAGGAAGGAGGTGCCCCAGGCGGGCAGGCGGGTGGGCTGGCGGTGGCGGGAGAAGCTCCTACCGTAAAGACCAGAATAGCTCCTCGCCCTACAATGGGGAAGCAAGCTCTCCACGCCCCCTCCTTCTCCCTCCGGAGAGTGTTGAGGGGGTGCACTTAACACGTCGACGCAAGGGGGAAGGACAGCGGCGCAGAGGCAGCATTAGATATACAGTATACAGTATTTTTAAATGATATTAATTTATCATTTAAATCAGTGTTTTTCAATTTTTCCAACGACACACCAGGCAACATCTCATGGCACACTAGTGTGCCGCGGAACAGTGGTTGAAAAACACTGCTCTAAATCCAGCATTCATGCATCATGATTAAAAGTAGGGAAAGAAAAAGAAAATTCAGGAAGATTTTTAAAAAGATGGAGAAGGAGAACCTTCCTGCTGCAATTTTGGCCTCAGTTGCATGGCTATTAACTGTGCATCATATTTTGATGCCTATTAAAATTGCGGGCAATCACGTGATGTTTGGTGCACAGTTAACGCCCTGATGGCAGGGGTGCATTATACTTCTTTTTGTGTGTCCCGTCTTGCCAAATGCACATCTTTTTCCTGTTTATTGATCTGCTTTTCTCCGTCATGCTGATTTGCTTGTCGATTACTGTCATGTCAGCTTTCTAGTATTACTGCAAGAGTTCATGCGAAAGTTTGAGAACGTGGCATTGTATCCCTAGTACCAGACCACCTTTATAGTAACTCCTTTGTTTTTCTCTCATCTCTCACTTCCTTTCCCATTGGACACTGTACCAGGTAATTTACAGCTTGTAGAAGTGCTCAGTTACCGAAATGCCAGCAATTGATTATTAATGTAGGACAGCAGAATGAGGCAGAAAAGGGGGGAGGGACTGAAATGGTAGGAATTTTCACCAGTTGCACTGCAATTGCTGCGGTAAAAACTGCACATTATTAAGAGGAGTAATTTGATCGAACCCCTAGTGGTGGTTGATAAATAACACAAAATTTTAATAGTTGTGAGTTTTTCAGGCTGTTCAGCCGTGTTCTGGAAATTTTTCTTCCTGACATTTCACCAGACTCTGTGGCTGGCATCTTCAGAGGTCAAGGAGCTCAGGGAACAAGTTGTTTGTGCTCTGGGATGTAGAGTGAGTGAGACTAGGGTTCTTAAAGTTTTAAGTCAGCATAAGAATGGTTACTTTCCATATAATGAACTACCAAAGGAGCCCCCATCACCCTATTCTTAATTTGTGAACAATGCTCCAAAATATGAACTTTGACTAGTCTTAAACTCAACCCCACATATACTTTTGGGCAACTACAAACAATGGCATATACAACATTTTTGTACAGCACATGCTAAAATGGTTCAGTCTAATCCTACATATATCCACCGGGTGTATGAAATCCCTTGTTTCAATTGCTAGGGCACAAGCTCGACAATGTCCACATCCATAATGCTCCCTGAGATTTGGTGTCATGGGTCTTTCTATCATAAAATCGTATTGAATAAGAATATCCCTAATATTCCTAGTTCTAGTGAACGCAATAACTGGACATACTTGGCAGCCTGGTAGATCCTGCACTAAATCCCAATGTTTATGATTAATACATTTGATCTTATATGCCAAGAGGGAATATTTTATGGCACTAATAATATTCTTATTGGATTGCTTCACTCCCATCATAAACAGTGGAGACCACTCTAGTCGGTCTGCCTACATTTTGCTGATCTTGCAATCCTTTCTGGATATCCTCATGCAAGAAATTGGTGGCTGAGTTCCTTGCTGTCTCTCTGCCAATCCTGCACTCTTGTAGAATTCTGCTTGATACACAGCAGCTGGCTTTATGGAAAATTATCCTTTATTTGTGAAGGATGAAAGGTTTGACAAAATAAATAGGAGTTATGGTCCATGAGTTTCTTATAGGTACGTGTAGCTAATTTATCTACAGGTGTTCTCTAAAGCATGAGATCCAGAACTGAAATAGATCTAGAATCATCTGACTTGAAAACTTCATGCTTTCACGTATGGTGTTTATCTATTTTAAAAAGGTGTTCCACCAACAATCTGTTCGAATACGCAATATAAATATATCATCAATGATTCTGGGATATAATAAGAGTTTTCATAAAAATGAATTATTGACTAGATCAAAAATAAATTACTTTTCCCACAATGCTATGCACAGATTTGCTACAGAGGGAGCAAAGCCCCCCCCCCAAGTCACTTCACAGACCTGGAGATAAAAGGAACTGCTAGATCTAAAACAGTTCGTCTCCATAATAATAGCTACAAGATCTAGCAGGAAGTGGGTGGTGGCGGGGTTCTTTCTTATTTTGTGTATCCACAGTCTCCTGAATCCTCATCCATGCTTCATCATGTGGTATGTTTGTATACAAGGCAGACATATACAGTGTTAGTAATGGATGCTCCGCCCCGCATCATGCGGGAGCGGGGCGTCTTTGCCAGCTGGTAGAATCAGGTGCCGGTTGGCTACGCAAGCTGCGCAGGCTACACAGGGGGAGCGCACCTATTTAAGGTTCTGGTGCGCTCCTCCCCGACCTGCCTGCACAGTCTTTGCTTTCCCCACCCACCCGCCGCTGATTTGGTGTGGATGGTGATGCTTTGCTGGTCGCTTTGAGGGAGGCCGGATGGGAATTTTTGACTGTTACTCTGATTGGCCGTGAGTGACGGTGAGTTTTCGCCCATCCCACCATCCACATGCTGGCGCTGGGCTTTCTTAAATCCCTTGGTCTCAATTTGGCGGGTAGCGCAAAATTAAACATTGATTACCTAGGTCCCGACCTTAATTGCCATCTCAGGGTGCTTGGCAGCCCATAACCAAGCAGCTAGTGTCAGTATTAGACAGGCATAAAATAAATCATACACCCAGCCACATTAAAAGGGCTGCCAAGGCTTACTTAATTTGGTAGGATGCCAAGATATTTATAGTATCCGGTCTGCAGCAGTAAAACAGGCCGCAGGAGATTCACCTGATGGAAGGGACTTAGAGGAAGTAACAACCACCATAATATTTGCACTACGTTACAGGCCCTCATAAAAGTTGCGTTTAAAAGTTTAATACTGTTAATAAATTGTGGCCCTTGTTAACCCAAAGCAAATGTGTGTCGCCTGTTTATTTCTGTCTGGCCTGGCAAAACTGCATGTCAGGGATATCTTTAATTTTTTTTTAATGAAAGCCAAGTAATCTTTAACATAAGATGGGACTTGTGGTACAAAAGGCTATAAGAGGCTATCCACAAATTGTGATAAAGGCTTTAAAATGGAAGCTGAGGAAGATGCAATAGCATGACTTGCCAGGGAGAATCCTGGTTTATGTATCTTGGGTAATATATAAAGCATGAGATATGTGTTAATTTTTTAAAAAAGTAGACTCTGGGAATATATCCATTCATTGGTGCTTCCTGCACCATGTTTTAATTATCCTCATAATATGTTCAGTACCGTTTTTTTTATAATGGGCTGACACAGTAATTGTTTTACTACATGTGTGTAATCAGAGGTATTCAGGATTAACACAGCTTTACTCTTATCAGATGGGTTAATAGTAACAGATATATCTCTACTTAAATCTTCTAAAGCCCTCCTATTAGACCTATATGTTCTCTCTACCTTTTCTAGATCTTATAATATCATATTCTCATACATTACCAATACCATAGCTATGTTGGTGCTAGGTGGAATGAATTTGGATTTAGGTCTAAATCTATTCCCTTGGTCTTGAGTGATGTCCCCCCAAAAGATTCTTAGTTTCAATTGCCTAATTGACCCAATGAAGAGGAGGCAGGAGAGGGGAATACCTGGCACTCACAGAACTGGGCAGGAAATGTGACAAACTGGGCCGAACTGCAGTTCGTGCCCATCTGTAATCTGCACTATTCAGTGTATGACCTAGCCTTGTTCTCTGCATTTCACTGTTGATGGGACAGAAAGAGGAATATATTCATTGGCAAGGAGATCAAGCTGTAGCATCATCAAAAGTGTGCAGGATGGAATGACCCAAATCTGTGTGCCCTCCATTTGAACACAGGCTGGGTGGGAAGGCATGGTCTTAAGCATCCAGGAGCAAGGGCATGCAGAGATGTCACAAAGCTGAGGCAATATTAATTTTTAAAGAGGAGGTGAGATCTTTACAAAGTTTGTAACTCATCAATATATTACACTCGGACCTCGGACATTTTTGATATAAATATGGAAAAGCAATGATACAATTGCAATTTTCCTGAAACTCACCTCCTTTTTATGTCCAATTGTCAATTGCCTGTGATTACCTTTCATTTCTAGTCTGTGGAGTCTTTATGTCTGCATTTTTTTAAAAAAATGCCACTTTATTAGGCAGCTCACAAAGGAGCTCTAAAATTGAAATATTGATTACAAAGGGGGGGATCTTAGAAAACTGGCCAATAAAACTAGCCTAGCACACATCATAACTCAGGGTGGAATTAGGTGTGATGGTGTTATGCTCCTGTCTTCAGATCCAGATCACCAATGATCAGTTGAAAGAAAGGAAGATCTTAAGAATTCAGCTAAGGGGAAAACAGATGGGGTGAACTGCTGTAAAGAAAAAAAACACGTAAAATATGTGATGGTTTACTTCTACATATCTGCACATAGTTTTTGTGCTTGAAATCTTCCCTGGGTCCCACCTAACCTTATAATTCTGTCTAGAAAAAAAAGATTGGAAATAAATATCAGTTTAAAGGGTAGCAGAGAAGAGGAACCCAAGATGGTCTCTTTATGGAGATGATTCTACAAAAGAGGCTGATGCCAACAAGAAGCCTGGTTTCTTTCTGGTTCCTGCTTAAGTTCGAAAGGTGAGAGAATGTCATGTGAAAACATCTCTGAGAATCTGAGTACATGCAAAGGTGATCCTTAAGACATCTTAAAAATCACACACGAACTGTTTGAAGGAATGGATGAGGAGTACCTTTATTAGACTACTAAAAATACCACAAGCTAACTTCTGGTTCTGTCTCCATCTTCATCAGGTGGGCCACCACAAAAATATAGCAAACCCTCTCCTCCTAAATGCCTGCCCACCCATTGTTTAATGGGGTTGGGAGCATCAATCTCATCTGTATCACCAGAGGTGACATCTGGAGGCCCTCATTTTTAAGCTTGCTTCAAACAAAGAAACTTGGCCTTCACATTTAGCCATGATTTTTGGAACTTTTATGTGCGTTCCATACTAGAGATGGACACGACTCAAAAAAATGGTGTTTCGTTTGTTGTTTGTCGTTTGGGGGGTCCATTTCGGTTCGTTTTCATTTTTTGTGAATTTTTTTGCAAAAAAATTCATTTTCGTTTCGTTGTGTAACGAAACGTAAAAACAAAAACAAAAACAAAAAATTGCTGTTTCGGTAGCATTCATTACAGTTCAATGTATTTGCCGCAACAAAAACGAAACACACGACAAAATTTCTGGTGTTTCGTTTCGTTTCGTTTTATTTTGGAGACAAAATTCGTTTTTCGTTTTGTTACGTAATGAAACAAAAAACAAAAACAAAAACAAAAAATTGCTCATTTCGTGCCCATCTCTATTCCATACCATTCCTACCTCTGTGGTGCCCAGGATTATTATTATGAATTGTTTTAATCACCTTGAAAATGCTTTGCTTCCTTTCTCTTCTCAGTTGAGCAGAGGAAGTTTTTAAATTCCCAATGTCACATATAGAGGTTTAGCTGTCTGTTTAAACCTCTAATAATATGGGTAAATGAAGCATTCCTATCTACCTTTCTGGATCCCCATCAGGGGCTACTCTAGGAATTACATTGTCTGATCCTTGGCAAAAAGGTATGAAATAGTCCATTCCCCATATCACACAAAAAATAACTGGCTAAATGCCCATGCAGTCCCCTTTTGAGTTAGCTTTATCGTTCAATCCTGCAAGTATTTCCTTACCAAAAACACAACCTTATTGAGTTCAGTATGGCTTATTTCAGATAACATCTGCACAGGATGGCAGCCAAAAATATGTAACCTATTACTGTCCAACATAGGCTGAAACCCTGAAGACATTCACAAGGGAGCAAATTCTGCTTAAAGTTGCAGATGATTATGCTGCTAGTGTTAGATCTGGCCCCTGGTTTGCTGGTCAAGCATGCAATAACTTAATATTATTTCAGATTGTTTTATAGATATCATCATGTCCAAATACCATAGCTCTGCCCAAAGCTTGGGGGGGCGTAAATCTCTTGCTGGACTTCCATATATTTCTAACCTACACGATTGCAGGCCATGCCAGTCAAGATATTCTGGGAGCTGAAGTCCAAGAAAAGTATCTTATCCAAGCTCTGGTTCTGCCTATACAAATGTGATGAAATAATATCATTCAAATCTAGATGGGTTTCCAATGTGGCTGGAGGTGGGATTTTGCTGGGTATCTTCGTCACCAGCTGAAATCAGTTTTCTTTCCAAGAGGCATAACTTCTTTAGTACTATTAGATAACCATCAGTCAGTATGGAAGAAAGCGCTAACATTCAAACTTAAAAGTTATGGTTTTTCTGAGGAATGCCTTAACTACATACGTCATGCTGCAGCTAGTCAGGCCCTTAAGCAGCGTGTGATGGAGAAAGAGGCAACATGATTTAGGCACAACTTCCAACAGTGTGTTTAACTGGTCCCGTCTTGACTCCTTTCACACCTCCTAATTATTTTTATTCACGTTTAACACATAAACAACTTAGAGCTTTTACCCTTGCCTAATGAGATGCTCTGCCATCAGTGGTTCAAGGGGTGAAATTTAAAAAGATGCCATACCCCCAACAGAGATGCCCCTGTGGATCTGACAAAATTGAAACAGTGACACACATACTTCTGCACTGTTCTTTTTATCTCAGAATCTGGGAAAATTTTTTATTGAATCGTATTTACAACTCTTTCCAGGATGCTCAGACATGTACTATATTAAATACAAGCCATGTGGTGGGGCTTGATATAGATATGTTGTTCAATGGAGCTAAATTTTGTGCTGATGCTGTTAAAAGTCTTGAAGAAATGGTCTTAGCAAATGCCTAATCAGTTTTAGCTAAGTAAGAGCAAGATTTTAACAAGATTATAGGTATAGGTATTTAGGGGGACAAATGGGTGCATTTGCCCCCGGGTGCCCAGCAATCTGAGGGCACCTTGAGGGGGAACAGGAGGAGGAAACTGTGCACTCTCCTGCCAGCAGAGGCTTCCCTGGCAGCACCTCAAGCAGTGGTGCTCCTGCCCCAATGGAGCAGCTCCCAGGCAGAGGGGCAAGGGGTGTAGCGGTTACACCCCACAGGAGGGAGGCAGAGCTGGGCTGCCAGGTGCTGCAGAGACGGAGTCTAGAGATGGGAAGAGCAGCCTCGGGTTTGCAGACCAAGGTGATTTTCCCTCCAGCTGCCTCTCCTCCCTCCCTGCCCTTAGGCTGCTGAGCGATGCCTCTACCCCTCCCATCCCTGGCCCTTCCTTCCACCGGGACTCCTGGTGGGCGAGCGGGTGGGCAGAAAGAGGGGAGGGGAGTGGGGACGACAAGGTCCATTGAGCCCCAGTCACCCTTTCCCCAATATCTGCCAGCACCTGCCCTCCCTGCCTCCCTCCTCTCACCACAGAAAGGGCTCAATAAGGAGGGCAGGCAGGTGCACGCCCACCTCTCCATCCATGGCTCCCTGCTTGACCTTTGGTGGGGCTCTATGCCGTTTCCTGCTCCCCCACCCTCTTCTCTTTACAGCCCTGCAAGGTTGCACCAGGTGGAAGGAGACTGGCTGGCCTCCTCCAGCAGCTGGGTGAAGGGCAGGAGAGGGTGCAAAGACTGACTTTGTCCCTGGCCGCAGAAAACCCTAGCTACACCTCTGATGAGTAAATATGTGCACATGCTCTTTGGAGATGTATATTTAAAGTTCAGGTATGTCGGTGCTGGTCTTTAACTATAATAAATTTCATTCATTCATATCATTCTAATATTAACAGGAGGGTGATCAGCCAAGCACTGTTCTTGGGAAACCTCCCTTAAAATGTACAGGAGAGTGCATCCAAGCCATATAAAATGACAGCTGGATTCTGAAGATCTTGGCTAGTCAGCTTCAGCAAAGCCTACAGGTAGCAGCACGAATTCTGCAGGAAGACATACAAGAGAGAGAGAGAGAGAGAGAGAGAAAATAAACAAAACCGAAACATTAGTAGAGGGTCACTCCAATCCCAGTTCAAACAGATCAGTTTTCTTGACATATATCAGGCTAAGCAGGTTTTCTTTAGGCTGAAGCTGATATCATCAAGTTCAAACTTACAGTCGTATTGACAAAGATTTCCTGGGGGTGGGGGTGGGGAAGATGTTGAAGGATTGCATATTTGTGAAAGAAGTCATAGGAAGGTGAACAACACGAGGTGCTGGTTCTTGTTCTGTGGAATAACTATACCAGTTGCTTTATTTATTTATTTATATTTACTTTAAAAAAACATTAGCAAAGAAAGGATGATAACTATCCACAGGGAAATATTTCTATGAATGCTGCATCCAAACGAATCTGAGATTTGATAGGAGCAAAGTCTGTATCACCTGATTTAGGGGACCATGGAAGCTCCTGCCCTGTTCTATACCCAAATAACGGACAAAGGGTAGCTGCCCTTGCTATGCGTGTTAAGGAGGTTCCAAGCAGTTCATCATGTCAGTGACATTATCTTTGTACTTTTGGATTTTCAGTAGGAGGAGAAGAGGAGAAAGAGGAATGCTATAAAGGGGAAGGAAACACAAATAGCTGTGATGGATGAGGGAGGTGGACTATGCAATGTCCTAATTGTGTGGACTGGAGATGGGCACGAAACAGGAAAATAGTGATCTGTTTCAATTTGCGATACATCAAGTTTGATGAATCATGAATAACACATTTACATTTATTTTTGAGGAATTGATTTGTCAATTCGTTTTTGCTTTTGAAACAATATAAAATGCCCCCCAAGCACCCAGAGAAACCAAAACCAAAGAGAAGCTCCCTCCAGACTCTCCTCTACAACCCCTGCAAGTTTGGTGACGGTTGGGTTCCAGATGTCCAAGTTATGCATACTCAACCAAAGAGGGCCCTTAGGAAAGGGCTTCCCCAAGCACACAGAAACACTAATATTACATCGAAATTTCTGCTAACTATCCTCTACAAGTCCTCTTAGTTTGGTGGTGTCAGACATCTCAGTTATACACCCATAAAGTGGGCCCTCAAGGAAAGTGCTCTTTAGCAACTGGGCTGGAGAAATCAATGTATCAGTGAATCATTGATTTGTATATGTCAGAGTATCTATTCACATGAATATGAATTTTGACAAATTTTGTAATTTGCTTTTCAATTTGTACCCATCTCTACTGTGAACTATATCCTTTGTGGATATGCCATTGTTTATTTATTTATTTATTTTTTGCTACAAACGGCAGTTCGCTCCATTCTGTGAGTCTTTGTAACAAACAAAATCCCACAGATTCCTAATTGTGGCTCACCTGGAAAAACATCTATGATGGAAGACTTTTCATGGCCTAGCATAGGCTAAGCTCGGCCTAACTCTGCCTAATCAAAAGTGACATTGCCTTGGTGCTGGCTGGGAGCTTATTTTAAACAAGAAATAAGGCCAGGCTAGGCCATGAAGCCTTTTGGCATAGACTTCCCTCTAGGTTAGGCACATTTGGAAGGCTGTCTGTCAGCTGGACTCCCAGCATGGACAATACTGGATTTTGTAGGGGTGTGTGTGTGTGGGGAGAAGCACACCCATGTGGTCTACTCAAAGCTATATGACAATCATCCTTTCACGATTGCACATAACACAAATTCTTAGTAGTGTATAATATTTCAGTAAAGTTTAGTAAACAAAGCTGAGTAGGGAAAAATAATAATATTCCAGAATGAAAAAAGTAGTAACCTTTAGTAAACTAACATTAGTAAATTTAGTTTACTTAGTAGTAAATAGTGAAGCATATTATGAATTTGCCCTATAACTCAACAAAATGGCTATTAGAGCAACTGTAGGGGGACCTATGTAGGCCCCAGAGTGACCTTGGTTTGAGCCTTCCTTAGGACCTCTGTAGTTGGAGTCTGGAGGACATATGCAGCTTTATGGGGAGGGGGAGGTCAGCTGCCTTCTCCTTTGGCACCAGCAGTGCATTGTACTGTTCCTGTTTTACTTTCAATTTCCCCTTTCCTCAATCCAAACAGCTGACCATCTGTTTAACCTTACATGTGCCAGATGGCAAATGAAGAATCCATTACAGTGGTGATGGATGAAAAGCGGATCATCACTCAGCTTTGTAGTTGCTTCAGAACTGTGTCATTCCAATCTTGATTCTGTCTGTTTTTGTACATTTGTCCAGAGATAATGCACATTCTCAATCTACGCCAATGTGATGAATTTCAAGATTTATCAAAGAAAGGAAATAAATTCAGCCTTGTATCAATTATGTGTTTTTGGCACTGAAGAAGAGATTGGTGCTATGTTAATATGAAAATGTGAGCATAATCCTATGGCTACACATCGAGAAGTAAGTCTCATGGGATCTATGGAAGGTTACAGAAGCAGTGTATATGGCATAATCCTATACAGTGGACCCTCATATAGCAAACGGTTTGTATAACATAAAATCTGAACAACATAAAAATTCTAGAGATAGGGAAAATTTGCTTAACAGAATTGTCTATGGGGCAAATCTGTACAACATATAAATGGTCACGATTAGGGGTTACTTTGTTTTCAATGCATTCCTATGGGAAATTTGTATAAAGGAAAATTTGCTTAACAGAATTTTATTTGGAACAAATTAATTCCTTTATACAAGGTACCACTTGTATATGGTTACTAAGCAGCAACTCCTGTTTAATTCACTGGCACTTACTTCAAGGCAGATGGGCAGAGGATTTATGCTGAATGTAACATTTAACTAAAATAACTGCCATTGTGTTTTGCTTACTATGGGACCTTTGATTGGCTGCCTGGTGTGATGTCAGCTACATTCCAGCCATTCAGAGAGAAACTGAGGGGGACATTGGCCACCACTGTCTCAAACTAACAAAGTGTTATAAAATGTTATAGTGCCCTGACGTCATTTTCCAAGTGTCATACTTTTGACCTTGACAAAGGAGCAAAAGGTGCGAGTGACACACTGTATGCTGTTCACTTTTATGTAGAAAGGTTACTTGTTTGCTAGGCATGAAAATCTCCCACACTAAGGAAGTTGGGGTGGTAATTTGTTTTTTTGTTATCTCTTCTGCTGCATCTTGCTGAGGGTATCCCCCCTCTTTTTGTTCATATTCATGTTTCTAATCTGATGTTTTTAATTTGTAAACCGCCCAGAGTTCCTGATGGAAGATGGCACGGTATAAAAGTGAAACAAACTAACGAACAAACAAATAATAAATAATAAAGAGAAATTAAAGGCAAAAAGCAAGGACTGGACTGAGCAAACATTGGATTTTACACACAAAAACATGGAAGAAGGGAAGGAGGAAGAGATCAGTCAGCCTTTTACTGCCACATATCTCCATCTGAAGGGGATCACATTTCCAGGGGACTCTTCTCATCATGGACATGAAATAAGTGCACAATTACCAAGTAACAACATGATAGCATGCATTTGAAATGTTCATAGAGCACAGGCAAACTGTCAAGGCTAGGGAAATAATCTTCAAATATGCTGTTGACCTTCTGACTACTTGTCAAGGGAGCTTCTATATACCAAATCTAAACTGAGAGGAGATACATTCATAATTCAATACAGCTGAATTTTTAGAAAAGCTGACAGTATATTTGGGGATTTGCCTTTCAGGATCAAAACAACACCTTTTCCTGCCTGATGTAAAGGAGAAGCTGAAACTGTGAGCTGTAAAGTCGACAGCTCAGCAGTTCAAATCCCGGGTGCCATGCAGTAGAGTGAGCTTCCACTCTTACCCCCGGCTCCTGCCAACCTAGCAGTTTGAAAGCATGTAAATGCTAGTAGATAAATAGGTACTGCTTTAAAAAGCGGGAAGGTAAACAGTGTTCCATGCGGCCATGCTGGCCACATGGCCACAGACTTGCACAACACTGGGTCTTGAAAACAGAGATGAGCACCATCCCTAGAGTCAGACATGACTAGCACACATGTATGTGGGGAACCTTTACCTTTTACAAAGGACAATATGGCATTTCCACTACCATTACATATAAACACCGAGTGTTGTGGCACCATAAAGGTCATTAGGTTTTATCTGGTATAAACTGTCATGGGCTGTAGGTCACCTCCCCAGTTACAGCTGGAAGAGTGGGCTAAGTAGCCCAGAAAAAAAATTAAATCAAATTAATAATGTTAGTCCTTACGGAATCTTCTCTTCAAGTTGACTGAAACAGCAGTTTCAGTTGACTGAAACAAGCAGCTATCCCTATACCTAAAATTTATTTATTTATTTATTTATTTATTTATTTATTTATATACTGCACTGATTGTCCCAACTCCCAAGTGAGATCTCTGGGTGGTTTACATCAGGCAACATAGGAAAACCCCCAAGAAATAATAATAATAATAATAATAATAATAATAATAATAATAATAATAA
>JAHTLZ010000204.1:94456873-94496036 GCA_023846285.1 Phrynocephalus versicolor | reverse complement strand
CCCTGCTTAACACCTGCCACCTGGCCCAGGGAGGTAAGGGTCTGAAAAGGCCGAGCTGCCAGGGACTGTCGGACCAGCATTCCTGTACCGGGAGACTCCAATAACATCTGCCACCCCCACGCCTTTTGGGTGAGAGCCAGAAGGGGCTGCTTGCAGCTTTTCCCTGTGGGTGCTGTTTGGCTTTGGAGTCCCTGCTGCATGTTTATGGATATGGTGGGGAGTGGGAGGTAGAATCGTGGGGGTGAATGGGTGTATAACTGTTGCCATCAAGTATAAGAGATAGGACCCACAATAGAACTAAGGGAACAGGAAGGGGGGAGGGCAATGGATGGGGCAGCCATTGGAATTGTGCTGGGTAGGGGAAGGTATGGTGGTAGGAGTGGAACATGCCCGCCTAGGAGAAGAGAGTTTAGATACCTTACATCTATCCCCTCTTCTAGTTCCACCCCTAGCCAGAAGGAATCAGGTGACCATATCAGCGAGCCCACAAGTCACACGGTGCTGTTGTTGAATGCCAGGTCGGTACAAAATAAGACCGCCCTCATCCATGATGTCATTCTGGATGAGGGTGCCGACCTGGCATGTATTACCGAGACCTGGGTGGGAGAGGAGGGTGGTGTCCCCCTCTCCCAGCTATGCCCGCCTGGGTACTCGGTCCAGCACCAGTGTCGCTTGAAGGGTCGGGGAGGGGGAGTTGCTATAGTCTACAGGAGTTCTATCTCCTTGACCAGACTTCCTGTCTCCTTGGGAGGAGGCCTGGAGGGCCTGTACTGTGTGTTGGGCTCACGAGACAGATTGGGGATTCTGTTGGTGTACCGCCCACCCTGCTGCGTACCAACAGTCTCCCTGCCTGAGCTGACGGGGGTTGTCTCGGACCTGGTGTTGCGGACCCCCAGACTGTTGGTACTGGGGGACCTCAACATCCATGCTGAGGCAACCTTGAATGGGGCGGCTCAGGACTTCATGGCCGCCATGACAACCATGGGGCTGTCTCAATATGTCAACGGCCCAACACATGAGAAGGGCCATACTTTAGACCTGGTCTTCTCAACGGGATTGGAGGATGGTGGTCTGGATGTGGAGGGGTTGGTTCTAACTCCATTGTCATGGTCAGACCACTTTCTGGTCAAGTTTAGGCTATTAGCTTCTTCTACCCTCTGCAAGGGTGGGGGATCTATTCAGATGATCCGCCCTCGGAGACTAATGGATCCAGATGGTTTCCTGAAAGCTCTGGGGGATTATCCGTCTGATATGGCCGGCGCTCCTGTCGAAGCTCAGGTCACCCTGTGGAATAGGGAAATGTCCCGGGCGGTTGACACGATTGCACCTAAGCGCCCTCTCCCCTTACGCAGAGCCCAGACAGCTCCTTGGTATACATCTGAGCTGCGGGCAATGAAGCAGGAGGGGAGACGGCTGGAGCGCAAGTGGAGAAAATATCACTGTGAGTCCGATCGAACACGGCTTAGAGCCCATTATCGGGCCTATTCCGTGGCGATACGGTTTGCGAAAAGGCAATATTTCACAAACCGTATTGCTTCTTCAGAGTGCCGTCCAGCAGAGCTGTTTCGGGTGGTCCGGGACCTTCTTCAACCGAGAAATACGATGGAGGTTCTGGACCACTCGGCAGCCCGCTGTGAGGAGTTTGCTGTCCACTTTGAGGAAAAAATCGCTCAGATTCGCAGGGAATTGGACTCCACTATTGGTGCAGAATCAGGGGATGTGTCCAGTGTGCCGTGCTCAGGTCCAGTATTATTGGATGAGTTTCAATTAGAGATGGGCACGACTTAGCGGTATTTCCGTTTCCGTTTCCGTTACTCGTTTCCGTTACTCTACGGAAACGGAAACGGGAATTACTCCGCCAGACTTCGAGCTCGAACCGACGAACGAACAATTTGGTCTGATTTGTCGTGCTCGTTACTTGCATCGCGCGATCGCGCGCGATGCCAAGCGGCACAGAAAAAAAAGTTTTTAAAAGTTAAAAAGCCCGGTTCCCGGCCAAAAAGCAGGTGGAAATATGCCTGCCGTGCCTCAGGGCACCTACCAGAGGGGTGGTTTCTGGAGGTCCCCGCCCGGCCTCCCCCCCTCCTCCGTCCTGGGATGCTCTGGTGTGGTGGTGGGACTCGCCCGCCGCAAAAAGCCCAGTCTCGCCGCCGGCCGCCAAAGCACAACCAAGCGGCACGGGCGGCACAGGAAAAAACTTTTTTAAACTCTCCCCCGGGTCTCCCCCCCACCCATTCCCGGGCCAAAAAGCAGGCGGAAAATGCCCGCTTGACTAAGGGCACTCACTCAGTAGGGCACCTACCGGAGGGGGGGTTTCTGGTCTGGAGGGGGGTGTCCCGGCTTCCCCCGTCCTGGGCAGCCGGACTCGAGTCGCCTCGTCGCCATGCCATGCGGTGCGGGCGGGGGATCGAAAATGGGGCGGCGAATGCAATATTGTTTTTGAAATCGTGGTCCAAAAACACACAAGCACAACAGAAACACGCGGAAATGGAACTGCCAGATTTTTCACAGTAGCAGTGGTTTTTTTCTTGCAACAAAATGTCTCTCCTCTCCTCCTCTGTCCTCCATTGATTTTATTTTATTTTATTTTATTTTACACCTGCGCAGTGTGCAATGATGGGCTGGCCCAGTGGCCTGGCCAGCCATGTGGGAGGGGACGACCATGCAAATTTTTGGAGCCATCTCACCAATCGCATGGCCACTTGGCCACTGAGACTTCTGGGATGTGCCAAAAAGCCCCCTAAAACTTGCCCTAGCCCCCTAACCCCCTAACCCTAATCCTTGACTCCTTACCCATACGTCACAGACTGTCTTCTTAGTGGGTCAGAGAGGCACCCAGAGGTGCAACCCAATAGCCCACCATAACCTTACCCGTCATTAGCCTAACCCTAGCCCTAACCCTAATCCACCTTAGCCCATAGCCAGATCGACTTGCATTGCACTACACACGCAAGTACGATTCCCTTCTTTGTGGGACATGGCAGGTGCGACCCGCTCGTACCAAGGGACCAGGTAGTTGAGCAGGTGCAGTGGCACTGCCTGGCCTGCAAATGGCTGGCGACACGCTCGTACCCGGGTATGAGGTACTTGAGCAGGTCTCACTCTGCCTGCAAATGGTATGCATAACCATATGGTTGTGCATGCCATTTTGCAGCAGCAGCAGGTGAGGAGGGGAGACCCCCATGTTGAGGGGTCTCTTGGAGCCTGCTGCTGCTGTCCCTTCCTTTATAGCGGGCCGGCGGAGGCACCCACCCCACAGAGGTGCCTCCAGGAGCCCGCTACCCCCCCAAAAAAACCAGTATAACGATAACGAAAAAAACGAAAAACGAAACGACTAATTTTTTCCGATTTTTCGCGAAAACGGAAACGAAACGACTCGGACCCTAGCCGAAAAAGAAAACGAAAACGAGGTTTTTTTCCTGAGTCGTGCCCATCTCTAGTTTCAATTATTGAGACCCGATGATGTGGACAGGGTGCTTGGATCTGTCCGTGCTACCACTACGCCACTCGACCCTTGCCCTTCTTGGCTAATTGAAAGATCTGCCAGGGGAGTTCGCACCTGGGTCCAGGAAGCTGTAAACGCCTCATTAAGAGAGGGAGTGGTCCCTGCTGCCTTAAAAGAGGCAGTAATTAGGCCACTCCTTAAAAAACCTAACCTGGACCCAGGGCTGGTGGTTAATTACTGTCCAGTAGCGAACCTCCCTTATTTGGGCAAGGTGTTGGAGCGGGTGGTGGCCGGGCAACTCCAGGCACTGCTGGATGAAACGGATTTTCTGGATCCATTTCAATCTGGTTTCAGGCCGGGTTTTGGTACAGAGACTGCCTTGGTCGCCCTGTATGATGACCTTTGCCGGGAGAGAGACAGGGGGAGTGCAACCCTGTTGATACTCCTGGACCTCTCAGCGGCTTTCAACACCATCGACCATGGTGTCCTTCTGGATAGGCTGGCCAGGTTGGGAGTCGGAGGCACCGCTTTGCGGTGGTTCCATTCCTTCCTGGCTGACCGTGTCCAGAAGGTGGTGCTGGGGGACAGTTGCTCTGCCCCGTGGCATTTATGTCATGGGGTCCCTCAGGGCTCTATACTGTCTCCCATGCTGTTCAACATTTACATGGAACCACTGGGAGAGGTCATCAGGAGGTTTGGGCTGAGGACTCAGCAATATGCTGATGATACTCAGCTCTACCTCTCGTTTTCCACCAATCCAGGTGAGGCAGTTTCTGTGCTGAACTCGTGTCTGGGCCAGATAATGGACTGGATGAGGGTTAACAAATTGAAACTCAATCCAGACAAGACGGAAGTGCTGTTAGTGGGTGCTTCGCCAGACAGGTTAGAGGGCCACTTCCCTGTTCTGGACGGGGTTGCACTCCCCCTAAGGGACAGGGTCCGCAGCTTGGGTGTGCTCCTGGACCCCGATCTAACTCTGGAAGCCCAGGTGGACTCGGTGGCCAGGGGTGCCTTTCTCCAGCTGCGGAAAATATATCAGCTACGCCCCTACCTGGATGAACGGAGCCTCATAACAGTTACGCATGCACTGGTAACATCCCGTATTGATTACTGCAATGCGCTCTACATGGGGCTGCCTTTGAAGACGGTTCGGCGATTGCAACTGGTTCAGAATCGTGCGGCGCGGCTAGTAAGTGGTGGGGCCGCTCGGGATCACATCACGCCGATTCTACGTAGCCTACATTGGCTACCAGTTGCTGCCCGAGCCCAATTCAAAGTGCTTGTTTTGACATATAAAGCCCTAAATGGCTTAGGACCTGGATACCTGAAGGACCGCCTCCTTCCATATGAACCTACCCGGCAATTAAGATCAAGCCAGGGGGCCCTCTTGAAAGAGCCATCCTTCAAGGAGGTAAGAGGGATGGCTTGCAGACACAGGGCCTTCTCGGCAGCTGCCCCCAAGCTATGGAATGCCCTCCCAAGTGAGATCCGCCTGGCGCCAACACTGATGACATTCCGGCGCCAGGTAAAAACCTTCCTGTTCCAGAAGTTTTTTAATTGATATAACTTAGATTGTGGGTCTTCTGATGGCAATTTTAGTGTGATGTTTTTAGTATAAGGTTTTATTGTTGTTTTAATTATTTATTGTTGTTTGATGTTTTTTAACTGTTTTAATCCCTTGATTGTAAGCCGCCCAGAGACCTTTGGGTAGTGGGCGGCATATAAGTTGTAAAAATAAATAAATAAATAAATAAATAAATAATGACAATTTTGAATTCTTTGGTATGCAAATTCTCATCTAGCAAATTGCCTGGGAAGTGTTTAATTAGGTGGGTAGAAGGGTATCATGAGGTCCCCCCAGATTTTTCTGTTTTTTTTGGGGGGGTATGAGGAGCAGTGTGGATTTATTATCCCCCCCCCCCGTGAATGTTTCCTGGTTAGAATGACTTTTAGAAATCATGTCATTTGTTAATTTTCTCTAGATTGCCCACCTTTCCTCTGCTTTTTTGAAGTAATTTCAAAGATTTCTTTAGTGCTTTTGATTTGGTTCTCTTGTCTGCTTTGCCTCCCCCCCTTCCCATTAAGAAAAAGCTTCAGTTCAGCTTGGTAGCCTTATTGTAATTTTGTAAGAAGTGAGATGATTTCAATTATATATAAATATAAAACTATCCAAGCTCATCCCTTTCATTTGTTTTGGTCTTTGTTGCAGAAAGGAGCTCCGTTTATGACAGACATCTCCAATATCTTCATATTCTATATAATCCCATTCATTCAAGAAGCAATTTGAGAGAATCAAATTAATTTTGAATGGGCAACTTAAGATTGGTAACAAAAAGAATAATAATGAATTGTGCTTACCATCATGATAATGATCAGGAGGAATAGAATATGAATATATTATTGTCTTCAAGTTATGCTATTGCCCGGTGGTACTGCTAGTGTTTCCATATTTACCTCTTCTATCGCTTTTCTTTCTCTCCCTTGTCCCTCTCTTTCTGAATTTTCTGTCCCTACCATCCCAGTGCTTTTAGGCATACATTCACTTTCTCTCTTGCTGTCCTTTCTTCTCCTTCCTTACCAGGCAGAAGTAATTATCATTATTATTTTAATTAGAGGGATTGGGGTACACAAGAGAACCAGGTTGGCGTGATCCCTGCCATGATTATTTTTAAGGCATCTCCCTGGTCCACACAGGGCAATAGAGATAGGCATGAAATGAATTTTTTGTTTCATTATTCATTATTTGTTTCATTACGTAACAAAGCGAATAACGACCCTAGGGGCAAATTTAACATGAAACAAACCGAACTGAGAAAAATTGGTTCGGTTAGGTTCGTTTCGTTAATGGGGGGGGGCGGAGATGTCTCCCACCTGGTGCTGGTCGAGAGGTCCTTTTGTGCTGAGCTGCATGGAGGGAGCACGCACCTTGTCGGTGCCATTGAGTGACATCGCGGGCTCGAACCTCAGCCCAGCCCCGGGAGGAGAGATAAGAAGCAGGCCGTGTTTAGGCAGCCAGAGTTGCACGGCTTCAAAGCTGCCCCCCCCTTGCGCCTCGCTCCTGTGGCCTGTTATCGCGGGGCCAATCGGGAGGATTGATAAGGAGGTCGTGCTTAGATGGGCAGAGCAGCATGGCTCCGACGCCAATCCCCCTCTTTTTTCCTGCAATGCCTGTTCATAGGCACTCCCCAGCTCCGACCGCGCCCCAGGGGCCGTGCAGTGGGCGCTGGAAAAAAGTGGGTAAAAACAAATAACGAAATTAATGAAACCACAAAATGAATTTTTTTCATGAAAATTCATGAAAAACGAAATGAAACAAACTCCTTAATGAAATGAAACAAAATGAAACACCATTTTTTTTAATTTGTGCCCATCTTTACAGGGCAATCTGCATGCCACCAAGGGAAAGGAAGAGTTCCAGTGGCCAAAACCAGCCTAAGGGAAAATAATGACTGAAATTCTGTTGCTTAGTGCAGAAGGCCACACAGTAATAGAGTGAGCCTGTTGAATTGGTTGGTTTTGGTAAGCCAGCTCTTTGGTAAGTTCCATGGATTCAAATGGGCCTTCTCCAGTTGTCACTTACAATCTTAAAATAAATTGCAACTGGAGTAATCCATGGACCTTCCTAAGGAGTTGTCTCACCAAATTCACACTGGTCCAATAAGCCTACTTTTGTCTAACTTGCTTCACTAAGTAACAGGATTTCAGTCAATCACTGCATCACAAAAACAAAAGCCATTTCTTCCTAGGGGAAGTCAACAGTCAAGATTGTAGATGGAGCACCATGATGGGTGGGGTGGGGGAAATAAACAGAGAACGGAAAGGGTGCACTAGGACCTCCTTGGAGCTCCAGATCTCTGTTGGTCTTCCCAGGAATCTGATTTTAGTGATGCCACTCTCAGTGCCACAGCTGTGTGGCTTTCTGTCAGAACGACTTGTTGTGACTTTAAGTAGGAGGGCAAAAATTGCCACAACATTTTTCCCTAGGGCAGAAAAGCAGCACATTATATTAACATAATAGCATATCTAGCACACACCATTACAGCAGATTGAGTCTGCCCGTGCACATTGCTGTGAAAGAGGGAGAAAGAAAGAAAGAAAAACTAACATTCTCAAAGTTCAAGTGCCCCCCCCTCCCGATCCTTCAGTAGATGCCGGGCAGGAATCTGTAATCTAAGCAAACTCCTTGAAACCAGCAATCTGGATCCTGAAGCCTTTGTAGAGGTTGAAACCTAGGCACTTTCACCAGATCCATTACAGTTGAACTGGTGAAAGGATATTTCCTTGGACAGTGGACTTGTTCATCCTACACTTCCATCCTTTCACCAGTGGTAGTGTACTGGACTCCTAGTAGACTTCTGTCTAGTGGCTAGTTCCTGACCCACTGTAGTGTTCAGCCTTAGCACATGTCTGATAATTGAAGTAAAGGCAGTGAAACCCATGACAAACACAAAGGCAATATCAGAGAGTACTTCATGCTAGCAATCAAGAGGGGCTGAAACAAAAGTGTGATTTTAAACCCAGAGAATCAGATAAGAGCAAACCTTGGTGGACAGAAATTCTTTCACTTTCTCAGCTTCTTTAAAAGTTCCTAATGTATATTCAAGACGATCATATGTGTAGCTTTATTCTGACTCCTCTCTGATTTGCAGAGTTCTTTATTAAATCATAGCAACTTATCCTGGATGCATGGCTCAAGGAAAAGCATAATGGATTCCATGTCAAGTGTTGATGTTATTCCTTTCCTCGTGATGCAAACGACAGATTTCTGA
The DNA here is from genome assembly GCA_023846285.1 of Phrynocephalus versicolor. Classification (NCBI taxonomy): domain Eukaryota; kingdom Metazoa; phylum Chordata; class Lepidosauria; order Squamata; family Agamidae; genus Phrynocephalus; species Phrynocephalus versicolor. The sequence goes on along the minus strand of JAHTLZ010000204.1, from coordinate 94,487,822 downwards.
TCATGCATGTCAACAATGCATTTTCTTTTTCAGAATGGGCACCATGCTGTCATGGAATCAGCTGTATTCAGGATTGTTTCGTGAAAATGTGACCAGCCCTTTATTGACTCGAGCTTGTTAATTTTCATATATCCATCTTCTCTCTCTTCCCCTCATGGGTTGTTTCAATGGGATCCTTGTAATATTCTGTCTATTAAATTTATGTTGCCACGCCAGTTGCATCAGTGAGGTCCAGTCTTCCTCTCTAGCCTAAAGTATGGGACTGTTTAGACACCTTGTCAAGATAAGGAAAGTCCGTGGCTAGACTCTTTTATTGCGTAGGGAAAGTGCAGGTGATACACTATTGCCTGTAATAAAACCCAGATGACAGCTTCTGATTCCTGGAGGTAGGGTAGAAGGAGGCAATAATAGAGAGACATTCTGTATGGGTTACTCAGCTATGCTGCTTGCCTGCCACTTCTTTCCTGGAATTATTTCCTTTAAAAATAAATAATAATTCATTTGATTTCCTGTTGCTTGTTGATCCAAAAGGATCCACGAGGTGGCTTCTGTAGAATTATGTGGCACAGTAATACTGAGGTTGCTCTTACTCCCTCTGGGAGAAGTTGTTACTCAGGGGTTGGATCTCTCCTTTTTCTACCCCATCCCAAGCTTGTAGATATTTCATGACCCAGAGACACAGAATTGGGGAAAGCTTGGAGTTGAGTAGCAAGGGGGAAGCAGAAGGTACAGAAATAGGCAAGCACTCACTTGCTCTTCTACTTTTCTGCTGAAAAGTGTGACTTTCTAAAGTATATTTGCCTATTAGAAGCAGCTGCGAGAGATTTGTTACATGCATTAACATGTAATGCTTTGTTCCACGCTTGGAAAAGATATTATAAACAGCACAGAGACAAATATTTCATCCCAGTGTTGTGTCTCCAGGATTTGGTGATGATGGCTCGTAATGAAATGCACCCAGATTTTGGAGACAGAATAAAAAAATTATAAAGTCATTTATATGCACATTTGTTTTATTTTATAAAGTAGTTGCAGTATCCTTCCCCCTCCCTTTTCTTTTATTTTAAAAATACATGTTTTGCGAGGCTAAATGTGTTGTTGTTGGTACATTTCCCATAGCTGCCTTTTGATTCGTGTTGAGAAATGGAACAGAATTGAAAAATATAGCTGACATGTCAGATGGATTCTCATACATCTTCGACCACACATGCATGTAAACATGGATTCCTACACATGCACATGAGATTCCTAACAGTTGCATTGGAGCAAGTGAAGATGAAGATAAGGAAATGTGGTTTGCCAAATAAAGAACAGGGGGCATGTATGGATAATGGTGGGCAGAGATTATATGCTTAGGCAGTTACTTCACGTCCTTCTTTGTTCCGCGACTAGTTTTGTACTGTGACAGTGTTGGACATGATCATGTGGTTTTGTCCCTTTTTCAGTGTTCCCGTGGTCATGATAATATGACAGTGAAGATTCTCAGTCATGTCGGTGAGTTTATCTGGAAGTTGAGTCATGGCTACTGGACTTCTTTTTTGAGAGATAGAAACGTTTCGCTGCTCATCCAAACAGCTTCATCAGTCTGAATACAGCTAGTGCGAGTCCTCCATCTTATAGTCAGTCAGCTTTGACCTCTCCCGAATGAGCCTATTCAGGCCATTGTTCATTTTATGAGCCTAATTCAGATCAGGGTGACAAGAGGTCAGGCTTAGGGGAGAGAAAGAAAAGAGCCAGGCTGCAGCCAGCAGGAACACAGAGACACACACCTGCCTGCCTGGCCTAAAGTGAAAATAACGAGTCACAGAGACAGCAATCCCACCCTAACTCCCATTGGAGACTGCAAGGAGGATGGGGGCAGTCAGAGCTTTTTATGCCCTCTGTGCTCTAAGGAATTTAGATTGGACCCGCTCTATAGGGTCAAAACTACAAAATGCAGGCCCAGTGAAGGTGCCATAGAGCATCTGGCTGACCACCTTTGCCTGAAAGAGTTTTAGGGCTGCTGGGATATATCGACCCCCTTTGGAGTGGTAGAACCTTAAGATGGCATTTGCTGTTCTTTCACCCTGGTTAGCTGCATATTGGGTATGGGCATTTCTGGACCCAGTGGATTGAAGGGCCATACCTAGGTATTTAAAACAGGAAACCTGTTCCAGGGATTGCCCATTAATAATCCAAGACCTTTTCTTTTGTCTTCTTCCAAAGGCCATAATTTTGGTCTTTTGATAGTTTATTTCTAGTTCCTTCATTTTGCAGAAACTTGCAAATTTCTTAAGGGCTCTCTTGAGGCCAACAGGTGTTCTCGCTAAAAGCACGGCGTCATCTGCATATAGAAGAATAGAAATATGTCTTTGCTGTAGCTTTGGAGGGTGAAGACTGGAAGAGCTAAGATGTTCTACTATGTCGTTTATGTAAAAATTAAACAATGAGGGGGCCAGTAAGCAGCCCTGTCTCACTCCTCTATAGGTTTCAATCGGGTCAGTTAAGTTGCCTTTCCTATTTAGCCTAACCTTCAGATTGGTATTGTTATGTAGCACACACAACAATAGGAGTAGCCGTTTGTCTATTGAGGTGGCTTCTAAGTTGGCCCATAATTTCTGTCTCGAAATAGAGTCAAAGGCTCCTTTCAGATCAACAAACACGGCATGTAGTGAAGTTGGACCCTTTGCTGCATATTTCTCTATAAGATGTTGGATGATAAGACAATGGTCCAAAGTCGATCTACACTCTCTAAAGCCCGCTTGCTCTACCGCAATCCTGTTTTCCTCATTCAGCCAGGTCTCAAATTTGTCCTGGAGATGTCTAGCATATAGTTTGCTGCATATGTTTAGAAGACTAATGGGGCGATAGTTTGCAGGGTCATCTCGTTGTCCTTTTTTGAATAGTGGTACCACGATTGCTGTATTCCATTCTAAGGGAATGAGACCTGTGAGATCAATATAAGCAAATAGTTCAGCAAGAAAAGGGGCCCACCAGTCAACATTTTCTTTGAAGAGTTCGGGAGGCAGACCATCTGACCCTGGTGCTTTACCTATTTTCAGTCGGGCAATGTGGGATTTAATTTCCCCTGGTGAGACTGGAGGCCAGGGTGGGAGATCCTCAAACTCCTCAGCTGGAACTGGTGTAGGGGGACAGTCTTTATAAAGTATATTAAAAAAGGTGAACCATTTGCAATGAGAAATTGGGGGATCAATTTGGCAGGAGAGGTTTTGTTTTTTGTCAGAAACCAATCGCCAAAACTGGGAGGAATTTTTCTGCTTGGCAGCAAGAATTATTTCTGCCCACAGCTGATGGGTGTAGTCTTTTTTCTTTTGGATGATTAGATGTTTATAGGCCGCTTTTTGTGACCCAAGCATCTGTTGGATTTCCTGTCTTTGATTACGGTCTGATTTCTTAAACAAATGGTATAGGGCTGTGAGAGCTTTTCTTGTTTCTTGGCAATCTTTATCAAACCAAGGTTTGGACTTCTTGTGAAATATTGGGGGATGGTCCTTAGGCTCAATTAAACTTGTTTTGAGTTCCTGAACTAGGCTGTTATAGACCGTAATGGGGTCATTCTGTATACTGCAGTGCGGGCCTTCAGGTTGGAAGATATGCCGATCTTTGGCCTCTATTACTTCTCTGAGCCTGGACTGTATTTGAACAGACCATCTCACCCTGCAACTTAATACTTGTGAGCCTTCGTGTGTGGGCTGATTGGCCATGACTTGGGTTGTAGAGGAGAATTTAACTTGAGCCAGTAGGGGGAAATGGTCGTTCTCCAGATAAGGTAGTACTTTGAAGTTAGTTATTGATGGAATTAAGGAGGCACAGGCTAGCATATAGTCGATTGTGCTAGCTCCCAGGGCAGACATGTAAGTGAGCTCCGCTGGGTGGTCTTCTGGAAAACTGCCATTCAAAAAGTGCAAACCTAGCCTGGAGGCTGCTTTAGCCAGATGGAATCCTGCAAGATTGGAGGTTGAATCTTTAAAGGACCTAGGAAAGGAAAGGAATGTAAGGGAATTATCTGGATCACTGAGAAATTCCTTGTATTTGAGTTCAAGACTGGAATCATCAGGGCCCAGCTGTGCATTGAAATCCCCTAGAAGTAGCACCATTGCCTTTGGGTGGGCGACTAATAGATTTGCAATATAAGTTTCTAGGGAGCTCCAGGCTTCTGTTACCTGTGATTTTGATGTGAATGGGGGAAATACACATTTATTAGGATTAGGCTGTTTTCCCTGCTTTTCAGGACTATTGCCATGGCCCTTGAGTCCAGGGGGGGGAGGTCTCTATACATTTGACCTTAAGGGATCTGAAATTAGAAGTGCCAACCCCCCTTTCAGCCTTCCTTGACCCTGTCCCCTTTTAGCTTCCACCCAATAACTATTGTAACCTTGCAGGGTGATTTTGTGGCTTGTCCAAGTCTCTTGAATCGCAAGAATATCAAATTTCTGGCGATAGAAGGGGTTGTCTGGTGAGTTTGTTATACAGCGAAACCACCCTGCAACATTCCATGAGAGTATTTTGAGTGGGGAGATCATTGGTTGTCATTCCATTTTGTCAATGATGTCTCTGTTTCAGCGAAATCACTATTTCCAACCTCCCCCAAGTGTCTTTTCAATAATGAACAGAAATTACTCATTATGTCAATTAGAAACACATAACCTCTTTAACACATTGTCTTTCAAGCTCTTTGCTTAAACATGGCTGACAAGCAGGCAGATAGAGCTCAAGAGCTAGGATCAGAAGCCAAAGGAAAAGGAAGTGATGATGAAAACAAGAAGGCTGGATGTTCTATCACTGAAGGGCTGAAATAAATGGCTTTATTACTAGCACTTGTCTTTAGACACACCAGAGTCACAAAGGATAATGAGTTGCTTTAGTAGAGAGAGCAAGGATAAAGAATAAAGCTGTTCATTCATTGGCATTAGTGATGTCAACAGAAGAAGGGCAGGTGAGGATCGAACTTCCTTTGTCTTGTTTTCTACCTTCCCCCTGGGATACAGCAGACCTTTTTCAGGCATCTGCTGTCTGTAGTGGTTGTCTTCCTCCATGTAATGATAGGGCTGGCTCAGCCCTACCAATAAGCCAATATACATAAGAATAAAGATTCTAGATTTCTCTGAATCCATTTATTGCCAACCAGCCTGACACCCCGTGGCACAGTGGTTAAATGCTTGTATTGAAAGTAAAACTGTGCTCACGACCTGGGGTTCAATCCCAGGTAGCAGGCTCAAGGTTGACTCAGCCTTCCATCCTTCCGAGGTCGGTAAAATGAGTACCCAGCTTGCTGGGGGGGGGGGCTAATGTGTATTCTGCATACTGTAATTAAAACTGTAAACCACCCCGAGACTACTTGAAGTGGTATGGAGCGGTATATAACCAAGAACACTTTTACATTTGCAGTTATTTAAGGCAGAACAAGGGAAAGGGGGAGTATGTTGAACAAACTAGGTAAAATATTAATTGCACATTTTCCTTGTGTTTTCCTATGGAAGAGGACATCCTCCGGGTACTACATCTCTGACAAATATTATAAATAAGGATTCAATGTACATAGAGGATGTTGTTTGAAGAGTAGTGCAAAAAGTGAAAAAGTGAAATGGGCACAGGCAATTTGTCTATCAATCATTGCAATCCTGTAGCTTTGTTATGCGGGTAGAAGGCAAAGGGAGTTCATTTGCTTCTATCTGGCAATTAGTGAGTCCCCACTGGGATTCCTGAGCTGGCATCATGCCAATGGGTGCATCCAGGAATTGCAGCGATGGGTTGTTGATTGCAGGCTGGAAGTGCGTGAATGTTTTGCCTTTCGACTTCCGCCTGTGTCATACAACAAAAGGCTTTCAGCCTGTGTTTCCTTGTATTCCATCTTCTATCTTCTCAGACAAGAAGGGCCCATGGGTGAAGATCAAATTTTGCTTTCCACTATCATGCTCTGTCCTTTTCCAAGCCAGCTCTGTTTACCCAATGCTCACCCTTCCAGCGTTGTGTCGCAGTGATGGCGATGCTGACAGATCCCCAGCTGGTCTCCCCAAGCTAAGCACAAGGTTTTCATAAGCAGATACATCTTGAAAGAGAAACTGTCAGATGTGTACAGCCTGTGGGTGAAAGATGTTGTAAAGGCACAGAGGCTAATGCTAAACATCCATTGCCAGCCCAGAGAGGAATAAAGCAAGCCTGGCCCAACCCCTCTCCCCCTTTTGCTTCTTGACAGCATGAGTACTAAATGGCACTATTTCAGAATTTAAATTCTGTTTTGGTTGTAGAGAAAGAACACTCAAAGCACTGAATCAAAATAATGCAAAGCACTATTAAACACTGTGGTAATTTTAGGCAATGCTGGGTTCCATTTGGTTTGTTTTAAGGCAGTAAAGCGGCCAATCTGTCTGGCAAGCATGCAACCAAGTCCAAGGATTCTGATTGTGTCAGTGCCATTTGGAGCTTATCTATCTGGAACATTGGTTCTCTGATTTGTTCCTCCTTTATTTGTTTCTCTCTCTCCCCCAACCCCACCCCACACACACTTTGCAATCCACGCAATGCAAGGCTCTTCAGTCTGACTTGCAATAAAATTGGTCACTTTCTACATTCTTTTTTTTAAAAAATATTCCTTCATGGTTTGATACAGGTTTGTTCCTCAAATGAGGTGGAGTACAGCACTTCCCAGTTACAGCCTCTATTTGGAGGCTCTTGGATTCTTCTTTGTATCCCAATCCCAAGGTGGATTACTTTCATGTTTTTTAAAAGAGCCATGCTTCATCAAAGGCAAGCAAAATGTCTGTGAAGATTCTCAGTCATCCAGGTGAGGATATCTGGAAGTTACTGTAAGTCGTGGCAACCAGACTTCCTTTCTTGTGAGATTGAAATGTTTTGCTGCTCATCCGAGAAGCCATGTCTTGACGAAGCTTCTTGGATGAGCAGTGAAATGTTTCGATCTCTCAAGAAAAGAAGTCTGGTTGCCATGACTCAACTTCCAGAATAGGCAAGCAAACAAAAAAACAATTTTCATGCTACATTCATTGCCACCTCAGTGACTTGGTGAGGACTATGTTGTGACTTCATTCATTAAGAAATTGGGGGGGGGGGAGGGAGAGGATCAGAGTGATCCTGAATCTTGACTCCCTTCCTTACATTGTGCTCCTGGCAATAGTTCCTCCTGCTCTTGTTATAAGGAGTGCAAGCTGGAATTGCTGTTTATCCTGACAAGAAGCTGTGGCTTTTTGCACAGTAATGTGGATGCAAAACCTTGTAAGGTTCTCCAGGGTAAACTTCAACCAATAATTGTCAACTGGGGCGGATTTTATGTCTAGAAGATCTCTCCTATGCAAGGTTATCTTGCATTACATTTGGCTAGCTTGCTCACCAGGAATGAGTGCTTTGTGGCCTTTAACAAAGAGCCTTTTCACACGACCCCTAAGATCCGCTGGCCACTTAAATTCAGACCAGAGATCTTAGGGGTTTGTTGCTGTTCCTGCATTCCCACCCCCTCCGCACTCCTGGCTGCTGGCTGCGTGAGGGGAGGGAGAAAAAAAGGAAGAAAAGAATGCCGCTCACCTCCGTTCTGTTGTCCCGGCACAGCATTCAGATCTCTTAAAGGGGCGGGGGGCAAAAAAAGAACAAACAGAAGCAAGGAGAGCCTGGCAGTCACTACGTTATATCCGCATCAGGAATTTTCACCTCCGGAGAGCAGGTACCTGAAAAGTGTGCTGGGACGCACTTAGGTGGGCGCACTTAATTATCTGCAAACTCTGGAGCTGGTGGGGAAACAATTTTAAGCTCCGGAGCTGGCAGCCATTTGCTGCGGAGTTTAGGGGTCGTGTACAAATACCCAAAGTCATGTTGATGCCCCTCTAATAGATGTGGGGAGGCCACTAATGAATAATTCGCTGGCTCCCAGGACCAAAACACATGGAATAGATAGCTTCATAATTAGGAGGCAATAGGAAATCATAAAATGTTGTCCATATATTATTCAGAGCTGCTATGTTCATACTATCTTCATTCCCATTGTTTTTTAAAAATAAAATTTATTTATTTATTTATTTATTTATTTATTTCAGTCATCACTGCATCACTACAATGCACATGCATCACACAGGCATCAAATAAAGATTAAAAAAATTCCAATTATTATTCATCATATTGTCTGAGTGTAAATTATATTAACCACATTGTGTCTCAATTCTGCCATGCATTCTATTTCTTCTCTCATACCAATCATAAAATCTGTTCCATGCCCAAAGGTACTCAGAGTCCTCTTTTTCTTTAATTCTCAGCACAGTCTAAATTTTTTGTATAATTACCTCTTCCCTTAGGCATATTTTCATTTTTCCACATTTGGGCTATATCTATCTATCTATCTATCTATCTATCTATCTATCTATCTATCTATCTATCTATCTATCTATCTATCTATCTATCTATCTATCTATCTATTGCACATTAAAAATTTCTGGCATAATACCTAATTAAAACATTTCTGGTTTAAATGCTATATTCTGCTCAATAAACGAAGCCCATTGTTGATGCCCATTGACTAACCAAACCAAGCTAATGTTCAATTTGGAAAGCGCCGGTGAAAGACCTTAGCAGATAATCATTTACTGCTTACCAGCTCCCTATCTAGCTGTTGAGCTTTCCATTCACTGTGTTTGGGTCTTTGGATTGATGCTCTGCAGGGGATCAGCATGTACACAGCAGAGAAGAAGGTGGAATTCTGAGATCTGAATGGAGACAGAAACCAAGGAGAGAAGTAAAAGAAGCAAAAGCTTTTTGGTTAGCCGCAAACAGGGAGCATATGTTAAGATACGGAGGGAGGGAGCCCCACTGTCAGGATGCCAGAGACATACAATAAAACACCGGAGATGTTATCAAACTCACAGGAAAAGGTTTCCGGCAGGAGCCAAACACATTTCAAAGCATTTGGGGAATGGTACGTTCAGGTTTCACCGTGGAGTTGTGAAAAGCCCGTTTGGCAGGAACATCGATCTGTAAGCTGGCTTGAATCTCTTCCTATGCAAACATGCAACAGGAAAGAACTCACCTCCACCTTCAGAGGCAGTTCAACTAATGGCCCCTCTTGATCTGCCTTTTGGCCAAGAATAAACAGAGGGGGCGAAATAGTTTTTAAAGGGGTAGACCAGAAACCAAGAAGCGAGTCATCTCCTACCTTCCCATTGAGAAAGATGTGATTCTCAGGCTGGAGAGTCAATAATATGCAACATAATGTAAGTAGACCTTCTGAAGCTCTCCTGCAGCCCCAGGCAGATAGAAAGCACCGTCATGTTAGGAACAGATTTTTCATAGATTGTCTATATAGGCCACAGTCATACCTGTGTTTTCTCCATAGTTTCCCTTTGGCTAACTGCACACAAAAAGATTGTGTCCTAACCGTAAAAAGAAGTAAATTCCGGTCCTGGCTGACCATGCCCCTTGAACAGCAGTTTCAGCAAAGTTTCAATAACCACCACCACCAGGGGCTGGATTTAGAAACTTTGCTCGAAAATGCTTACTTATTTGCTTCTGTAACCACGACAGGACACAGAAAATACGCAGTAAAATCAGTTGTTCCCCTTTTTTGACAGCTTAAACACCATGGAGGCTTGGAAAGTAGAGCCATAAAGAAGGGGGAAATGCAAAGTAGACAGGTAGAGACGGAACCAGAATATGAAAATACGACACAGAAGCGAGGACACTAACTGCACATTAAAAACCATGTGACCGCCCGAAAAAAATGCATGTAATTTATACACACTGAGAACGCTGGTGTGACCGCGGCCTTTGTGGTCTCAGTAAAGTTTTTTTTTTGCATCTTAATTTGATGTGTAGTTTTTTTTCGGGTGGTCACGTGGTGTTTGATGCGCAGTTAGTGTCCTGTCGACAGGGTAGTATTTTACTGCTCTGTGCCCATCTCTACTTGCTTACTGCACATCTTTTCCCTTTTTTCTGGGTCGATAGAATGAAGAATTGACAACCTGGACCCACAGGAAGTGGCAGGAAATGGGGTACGAAGCTAATTACAGTACTGCATATTTTCTGGGGTCACACATCGCTAGAGCAGCAAAGAACTGCACACCTTTAAGGGAAGTTTTTTTAAACCAACCCCTAGCAGTGCTTCTGGGGGTGTGGTCGGTCAGGGTTGTTGTGACAACAGCAGCCTAAACGTAAATATACAAAAAACAAAAATTATGGTATTCTCCAAGGTCTGGGAAAAATTCTGCAGGTCAATTCAGAACAATTCCTTGGACCAGGTAAGAGAATTTAAATACCTAGGATTGAATTTCATGTATTACTGCACTTGGACTGCCCAACGAGAGTGTGCACAGAACAAGGCTACTACTAGTATGACAGCCATCACTCGTTTTTTTCTATATCAACGGAGGCCATCACATTCTCCCTGCTGTTCGTGTTTTTAAAGCAAAAATGAGGGCACAACTGCTTTATGGAATACCTATTTGGATTAGTGCTCTTAACTCAGGGATATAAAAGGTACAATCTACCTTTTTACGCTGAATCCTAGGTTTTCCCAGCTGTGTAGGCCTGGCAGCTTTATATCTAGAAATAGGCTTTGAGCGTGTTGAGACAAGGGCGTGGATACAAATATTAAAATATTGGTTGAGAATCCACTTAGATATATTTAAAACTAGAGGGAGGTGCTCAGACCATGCAGCTCTTTGTTTGAATCCTGTGAAGTCCAGCCCATCGGACCATGCAACTCTGAGCCTTCCAAGAAGATGCCTGGCCTCCATCTTTGCCAAGTGAACTTTTAAGAACTCTCTCCTGGCAAATTACATCCCTTGCCATGTATGGACTTTTATACCTGCTTTGAAAAAGAGAGCTTGTGCTCTCGAAAGCTCAGCAAACATTTTTTATTTTTCGACCAGCAGCCTATGAAGGCATCGCCCATAGTCTAGTTTTAATTTTGTTTGTTTTAATGGCTGCACAGCTCAAAACTCCTTTTTACTGCAATGGGATATATTTACTATTTGCTATCCGATTCATATACTAGTAAGTGGGTGTGTATAATCCAAGGTAAAATTAGATCTATTGGGATGCCCCTTGATTCCATCTTACTATTAGGACAACAACAGGCCTTGCACGCTCTTAGTCAGCGACTTCATGACATAGAAAGCCTCCAAAAATAGTGGTTTTTATTTCCAGCTCTGTTCTGACAATTAAATTTGTCCTGAAATCTCAGGGGTTGGGATGCAGCCATCAAGTAATCATTCCCATGGTTTGAGGGCAAGCCTTTAAGACAGGGCTGTCCAACTTTGAACAGGCCGAGGTCTACTTTTTCTGGATGAAAGTGCCTGACGGCTACTACACTAAAACCTCTACTTATGAATTTTATCTATTCTGAGCATATGCTCATAAGTTAAAAAAAATTGTAAGTAGAGCAGCGGTTTCCCATAGGAACGCATTGAAAATCAATTAATCCTTTCTGGAAGGAACATATTTCAGTGCATTCCTATGGTAAGGCTGACCATACACGCGCTGCCCTTACACCCGTTCGAGCTGGTGTGGACGGTTGCAAGGAAGGCGCGTGCATGCTTGTGCAGATCGCCCCTTCTGCTTGCCCGGGCTGCTGGAAGATTTTTTTTTTCTTAAAGGTGTACTTTCCCTCCCAACTCGCCGTTTCCCCCCTTCTCCCTTCCACCAACGCCGCTGCCACTGCTGCTGCCACCCATAGTTCTCACTCACTTCTGCCATGTTCGCTGTGCAGCTGGGATGGGCCAAGCCAGCATCAGGGCAATCACATCACCACGGCGGCGCAAGGAGGAGGGAATGGCTCAGAAGGGGAGCAGGAGGAGCGGCAGGTCACAGTCTCTGTTAGGCAGCTGTGGGGGTGGGAGGAGGAGCAGAAGGAGGATGGAAGGGTGGGAAGAAGGAATTCTCTGGGGGGGGAGAAGAGGGGGATGTCACCATGACCATGCAAAGGAAATGGGCATGCCCATGACCCCACCCATCGCTGTCCCCTCCACTCCCTTTCCTCCGCTCTGCCAAGCATCTGGCTGGTAGGGAGAGCAGGGGACTGTGCCATGGCCCTTGGACTGCCCTGCTCGGCTGAGACACTGGGCTGGCAGACCCAGAACTTTGCTGGGGCAGTGATGGTCCTTGGGGTTGGGGGATGTAGAGGTGGAGAACATATCCCCTCACATTTTTTATTGATGGCTGGCGGGCTACTTTTGAACCCTTCACAGGCTACTGGTAGCCCCCTGTTGGGCCTGCTTTAAGAGATGCTCATGAGAAGCATGTTAATACTGCAGCCTTCTGCCTCTTGCAGGGCAAAGGAAATGGGAAATAGCATTGTTTAAATCTGGGGAGAATTCTCCATAGGAGATACTCTACCACCACAAGAAATCTTGTTGAAAAATCCAGTGGAATTTCTCAGAAAATTTACAATCATTTTTTATCCGGAAGAAATGCCAACTTGTGCAGGACTGTTAGAATTCCCGCACAGGAGAGAACCTTTCTTGTTCAGAATCTGTCAGAATATAATAAGATCTGTAGAACTGAGCAGTTTCCTGTCAAAATAATAGGCAAAATGTAACTACCTAACAAAAAGACTTGACAGATTCTTTGCAGTTTTCACAAAATGCTTTAAAAAGAGGAGCTGAACCTGGGTTGCTGGAGAAACTCTCAGTGGAGAGTCTCAGCAAGGTGAGACTTTGAAAATCGTTACAAATGAGGATTTTTGTGAATATTTGTCACATCCTTAGCTCAGAGGCAGCTTTGCATCCTTCATTAACTTATATATATGAGAGTTGCTGTTACTGCTGCCGGAATTAATGCACTGGCATTTAAATTAACCCCAGAGCCTCTACCTTGTTGGTCTGGCATATATGCACAATTTTGGAATTGGTAATGCTGCATCTGTTTTCCATGACACCACAAGAGGCTGCCCAAAGGAATCCAGTCATGCCCCAGAAATCACCAGGGAGAGGGTGCCCTTGCCTGGTAACCCTACTGGTTATATATTTGCAAATAAAGCAAACATTAATGAGGACCCTTTATCTTTCAGTGCTCTCTCTCAATCTCTCTCTCTCTCTCTCTCTCTCTGTCTGTCTAGGCCAAATCAAGCCGAACCCTGCTCACCAATGTTTGGAGTATTTTCGAAGGAGCAAAACCTAGCAAGGCACAATGAAGTTGTTCTGCATGCAAGTGAGAACATCATTGCTGAGCAGGAGTCCAGTCAAAGAAAAGTTGAGTAGCTCTCATTTACAGGAATGGATGGTTGTGATAGGAATTGATATTTTGTAATCAATAATCAATGAGCTTGGACATACATAAGAGGTGGGTGTTTGCAAATTTTAAAGCTGCACTTGCTGAGAGCTCACAGAGCGGGCAAGATAAGGAGTTAGGTAACTCCCGTAGCATCTGTGGAGCTCTAACCACAATCAGCTTCCTGTAGAACCTGAAGGAAGAAGTGTTTTCAGATGGTCTTGTCAGTAACTAGAACTCTGAGTGAAGGGTGAAGCTGGGATATGAAAGCACCTGGGGTGAACTGGGTTTGACTGGTTTTAGCTGGTCTGAACAAGAAGCAGAACCATCAGAAGAAGATTCTGCATTCTGGGTGTGGTAGTGAAGAAGCTATATAAACAAGTGTTCAGCTCCATTTGGGGATCCTGGCTCTTGGGAACACCATTGATGGTCCCCAGACTCAGGTCCCTAGATATCTAGCCCTTTGAGTGTCTGTCTTGTCCTCTTTGTATTCTGTAATCAAACTTGCTTTTAGCTCTTGAACCAATGTGTAGCAATGCTCTTTTTAAACCAACCACAAACTTATCAGTTGTTTAGAGCTCACAGGAATGTGTCATATGTAATAACACATTTTCTCTGCTAGTTACAAACAGTTGCAATTTACTCCTTTTTCCAAATTACAAAGGTATAACTAACTTATATTACAACTATAACTTTATAAGAGATAATGTAATTCCTTTTGTGATATAACTATAACTCTTTGGCAACTAAGAAGTGCCTGTTTTAGGACATAAGGCTACCGTGATTATGGCCCCTGGTAATGGTACATCAACATTCAAGAAGGGGAGTGCACTAGGTGAGCCCACACTGTTTTCAGGTCCATTCCTGTCCTCCACATTAAGGGAGACAGTCTGAAACACAATGACTCCACCATCCAGGGAGGCTTTTGATGCATACTGAAATGCTGGGAGAGTGGAGCTCTTCAGATCCCTTGCCCAGCATAGAGGGCGATTGAAATGACGATGTGGTGACAGCCTAGAATAGTGTTGGTGAACCTATGGCATGGTGCCAAAGGTGGCACCCAAAGCCCTTTCTGTGGGCACTCAACATCCCCCCTTCGCAGCCACCTGGATTCAGGTTAAACTGCTGCATTGGCACTTAGCGAATAATTAGTGGGTTTTGAATTGCAGTTTGGGCACTCAGTCTCCAAAAGGTTCGCCATCACTGGCCTAGGACACCTCTTCCCTCTTACTGCCTCAGTTCAACACACCTTGTGAGTGACAAAACAGTACTTGCAGCTACACTTATTACAGCAGCATCAAAGTTGTGGAACCACACTTCTCAATATTTTCCACCCATACCAAACATAAAAGTCTTCTGCACCTCTTCAAAACTGCCTCCTGCAATTATTTTTATTGGGAACGTTGTTGTGTGCCATTAGGTTCCTTCCAGCATAGGGCAACTGAAGGAGTCAGTGACCTCCAAAAGGTCTTGCCATTTATAGACCTGATCAGATATTCCAAATTAATAAACATGGGTTTCTCTATTCAAATGGTTTGATATATTGGCCAGAATCCTTTTCACCAAGATGTGCTGGACATTTCGCACTGACAACAAAGACTTTGCAAATCAAATGCACAATCAGTTGTGTTTTGACCAATTGTGCAATGAGTCAACAGACATGCTTCATAGATCATTTTTCCACCCTGGCACAACTGTAGCTACTGTGGATGTAACATAGAGTTATGCCAGCATAGCTACATAGTAGGATTTCAGACACTGTAACTAACAAGAAAATAGCAATTAATAAATTTAGCAAACTTTTTTGGGGGGGGGGGGGGTTTGGCACGAGGGAAGCAACAGACTTGATGAGTGCACAGTAGCACCACACAATTAACTCTGTGCTACAGTGTAATTCACAAAAATATAAGAATAAAAGAAAGATCATATGTACACAATAAGCACTGATACCCTATGTCAGTGCTGGCAAACCTTTGGCACTCCAGATATTTTGGGCCAGAATTCCAAGCCTGTATTGCCAATGACAATAGACTGTGGGTGTTGTGGTCCAAAATATCTGGAGTGCCAAAGGTTCGCCACCACTGCCCTCCGTGGTCTATTGGATAGGGTAGAAAACTAGGACTAGAAGATGTGGATTCAAATCTGTGCTCAGCCATGGCAACTCGCTGGGGGGGGTGGTAGCAGGAAAGGCAAAACCACTCCATAAATATCTCGCTCAGAATGTGATGACATGGTCAAATACCACAGGATTTGCTCTACTTATAAATGGATGAATTCAAAGTATTTTCTTTTACTGATTGCTTGAAACAAAAGGCTGCAGTGAATTGTTTCTGATAAGGGCTTCATTTGTCTGCCGAGGGGGCTTCTACTTTTTCAAGCTGAAAGAGTTCAAACAGGCCTTTGAACTCAATGTGATCCATTCTTGTAATGACAGCAGGTGTGCGGGTAAGGTGGTATTTTGGTGATAGAGGCAAATTGGGTAACTTTTTAATTTTATTTTAGCGTATTCAGGGCCGGCGCTAGGTTTTTTCGCGCCATAGGCGAGGGGTAGGGGTGGTGCGGGTGGTGTGGGGCGGGGCAGGGAGCAGCGGGGGGCGCAGCGGCAGGGGGTGTCGGGGGTGGCAGGAGGTGGAGCGGCAGGGGGGCGGCAGGGGCGGCCGATGGCGGGGGACGGTGACGGGCACAGGGGGTGGGCGGCGATGAGCGTGGGGGGCGGACAGCGGATGGCGACGGGCGGCGGGGGGGCAGCAGGCTGCCCAGCACCCCCTCTCCATTTTGGCACCCTAGGCAACTGCCTAGTTCACCTTAATGGATGCGTCGGCCCTGAGCGTATTTTTACCCCACCTTTCTCACTGGAAAAAGGACCCAAGGCGGCGTACAGAATGAGGGATAAAATACAGTCCAGTGACTGGAGTGGAGGAGGCAAGCAAAACCAAAGCGCCTTGAGTATGGTTTGCTGTGAAGCTGCTTTCTCATTTAAAACCTCTCATACTACTATAGTTCTGAAAACCTGTCATATAGAAAAATAACATGGGAAGGTACTTCACAGTCACAGAAAACAGAACTTCAAAAGTTTGAACAGGATTTTCCCCAAATATATTGTGATTCACAATTCAGAATGATTCCACATGGGTTCACTACTTTCCATCACTCGCCCATTATGTCTTTCCCTTGCTTTCAAGGAATGAATGCAGGAAGTACTGAAATCTGGTGACATATAGTTTTAAACAGTAGTAAAAGCAGCTTTGGAGAAACCATAAAAGGATTGACAGAGGAAGGACGAGAGGAAGGAAGGAAAGAAAGGCGGCTGGTCACTGGGATGTGAATTGCATCACATCCAGTGTGAATTGTGAACTCCCATATCAATCCACAGCCCTCTTGTGATTGCAACTTCTAACATAATTGAGGCTGCAAATCTAATTGCAGCAAAGCCAAGTCTTTCCAATTCAGCTTTGCAGTGTAACTGCACAATTGCTTTCAAAATGCTTTTATTTATTTATTTATTTATTTATTTATTTATTTATTTATTTATTTATTTATTTATTTGATTGATTGGTTGATTGGTTGATTGATTGACTACGCCATCTGGCCTAAGGCCACTCTGTGTGGTTTACAAAATTTAGTACATTACATAATATATAAATAAGTAAAATGAACATAATAAAACTATAATTAAATCAGAAGTCTAACAATGACAGTAAAAATCAGTTAGGATCACCATAGCTCAGAAACAACTTGACTGCACATAATATAAATACACAAACATTGTAAGATGAAGCAATCTGATATGTATCAAGAAATTAATAGAAAAAAATTACCCTTCGTATTTTTCTAAAATTTTAAAAAGATGGTGCAACACTGCTGATCAAGGGTGTTTATGCAGGCATCCACAGCTTGGACCATGTCTACAACATTTATCATTAATGATATGTCCTGCCTACTGAAACTTAACTAATCCAAATTAAATTGAAATCTCCATTATTTATTGATTTAATTTTCTTACTGTTTCAATTGTATTATTATTTGTTAGTTTTATGTTGTATTATGATAAAATTAGATCTATTGGAATGCCCCTTGATTCCATCTTACTACTAGGACAACAACAGGCCTTGCACGCTCTTAGTCAGCGACTTCATGATATAGAAAGACAAGAACTGTCCTCGATGGCAAATAGAACTTGTTCATCACAGGCATATGGCATTGTCCCAGTGTATCGAACACCTGCATCATACTTATCCACACTCAGAACTCCCCAAGCTTGCAGAGCATTCAACCTCTCAAGATTTAATGTTCTCCCCTCTGCCTTACTTCAGGGCAGGTTCCAGGGTATCCCCCGACAAGAACGACTTTTTCCGTGTGGACCTGGGGTCCCAGAGTTCCTGTCACATGTCCTCCTACACTGCAACTTCTATGAGAAAATCAGGAGGGATCTGATTTATCCCTTGATCCATAGACTGCAAGGGAACTCAGATAAGTGGTTGGTTGCATATTGTCTAGTGGACCAGAACTCTCACATAACAACTCAGGTTGCTAAATTTTTCTTAGCTGCAATCCATAGAAGGACCATGTTGATGGCAGAAGGCTGACCTATATGTACCTTTTGGGAGGTTGTAGTTTCTGTGCTGACATTTATGTTTTGTACTATCGCTGTTCCTGTTCTTTGTCCTGTTGTTTTACTGAATTGGGTCATATGACCGTAATAAACGAATAATAATAGTATTATGATAGTTTGCTATTACAATATTTGTCTTATTTGTATTGTTATTATTGATGTCGTCACATTGCCATCAGATGGGTAGTAAGAAATTAAATAAAGAACTAAGTAAATCATGTTTTTTCAAACTATACATACCTCAGTTGAAATCCTGCCATGCCCCACTGATTATGAATGACTATTATGTGTAGGCTTATTTGAGGTGGATTTTGACTGCCTAAGGGCCCAGCTGAATTCAGATCGGGCATAGATTTGGGGGTAACATCATTTGGGTGCAGAAGGAAAGCAATGAAATTATTCCATATTTATATCAATGCAAATATCCATGTGATTTGTCACAGTAAATTTTATATCAGAAATTTATGTTCATTTTTTCAGTTGTGAAATGTGTGAAATGTCCACATTGTGTTGCTTAGTTTTCCTCCCCAAGGCAGCCAGCAAGCAGAGTGGCCAGAAATAAACATATGAGATTGCTTTAAATGCTGTTTGGAACCTTGCCAGACCACAGTTAAGGAGACACTGGTAGCTGGTTTCAGTCTAATAGCGCTGAAGTGTTTCCTTGCAATTAAACATTTGAACATTAAATAGAAACAGTCATTAGGCCTGCTGGTACAAACCCATTAGACCATAGAAAATAAATTATATCAAATGGTTATTGCTTATACTACCTCTAAAAGTGAAAAAAGAGAGAGGGTTATTACAGGCAATTTAAAAATCACTGCCATTCAATCCCATCGAAACCAACTACTTCAGACAATTATGTCCAGGCATAAAGCCCATATTAGAACCTCCATGGATTGCTGTTGAACAATGTCATTCCTGGGGTGAATCTTCTTCCCCACTCCATTGGCTGGTCGTTGATAGTGTCATGATGTGGCCACATGTTTACCCAAATTTAGACTGGATAGATAATACCTTCGGTATTAGTTGGTCCTTGACATCTAGAATAAGACAGCTTACTGGATTCAGGCTCTAAAACTGCACAGAAATGGATGACTTAAAGACACAATTGCATTCATTAAGGTGTATTATCACTCTTTCTGTGGTGATGGGTGCAAGCCCCAATACTGGTCATTGCGATTTGTTTAAAGATTGTTGATAATTAACAAATATATCCAGCCACATATAAACAGATTAGCACATGTGCAGTGCAGGAGGAGTAGGAGTAGGAGTAGGAGTAGGAGTAGGAGTATAGAAATACAGTAATACCTTGGATAGCAAATGTCCCTGATAATTTTTTTAGATAACAAATCACAATTTCCAGGTATAGGGCTGCCTCAGATAGCGAATTTTCCTATGGGCTGTCTCGGATAACAAATTTTCATTATGGGCTGCCTTGGATAACAAATTTCCAGCATGCATCAGTAAAAAGAGTTATCCCAGGCTGCATCGCATCTGTACCTCTCAAGTGCACTTTATAAAGAGTTTTAAGCAAAAAACCAGGTGTCTATGTCATTTTCCTAGGCTCTGGAACAGATTAATCAGTTTTCCATTCATTCCTATGGGAAACCACATTTCGGAAAATGAATTTGTTTTAGATAACAAATTGCCTCGGAGAATGAATAATCCGAGGTACCACTGTAGAAGTAAACTTGCTTAAATGAGCTGTTGTTGCTGTAAACTGCCCAGATTGGCCTTGCTGCCAGATGGGTGGTCTAGAAGTCTCATAAGTAAATAAATACATAAATAAACAAACTATAGATGGGCACAAAGCAATTCAGCTCAGTTCATCAAAATTCCCTCCACCTAACCAACAAATAGCTGCCCCACTCTTTTTAGTCAGCACTAGAGATGGGCACGAAATGAACAATTTTTCGTTTCCATTTTCATTTTTTCGTTTCGTTACGCAACAAAACAACAAACGAATTTTGTGTCTAAAATGAAACGAAACGAACAGAAACACCAGAATTTTTGTCGTCTGTTTCGTTTTTGTTACGGCAATACATTGAACTGCTTTAAATGCTAAAAAAATCACAAAAAAATGAAATAAATGGTTACAAAATGGTAACAAAACAAACGAAAAGGAAAACAATTTTTTTGCAAAAAATTCACAAAAAACGGAAACGAACCGAAACGGACCCCCTAAACGACAAACGACAAACAAAATACCATTTTTTTTATTCGTGCCCATCTCTAGTCAGCACAGTACATGCTAGCCAGGTCTTCCTCCTCAGGTGCCTGACCAGTTCCTGTAGGAGCAAGAGTGGCCCTTCCCTACTTCCTCCAGCCAGCTGCCCACTCAGATGAGGAGGCTGGGCAGGGATTCCTTCCCCACAGCCTTCGAGTGAGGGGATGCCAGAGGAGGCAAGGAAGGGAAGTCCCTGCTCCTGCCTTGACTGGCCAGCCACCTAAGGAGGAGAACCCAGTCACCACGCACCAGCTAATGAGTGGCACAGACTCCCAGGGTGATGTGCAGCGCCTGTGATGCCACATGTATGAACTGTAACAAACTGGGCTGAACTACTTCTTGCCCATCTCTAAATTAAGAGATAAGATTGAATTCCTCAGTTCAAGCTAAGGGAGGCAGAGTTGAACTCCATGCACTCTTGTCCAGCAGTTTCTCTTTGGAGTCTCTGTTTGAATTCCCCCCCCCCTCTCCCATGGGCCCCATGTGGGCAGAGCCAGATTAAAGCACTGCCATTAGGAATGGACACTGAGGAGCAGGCAAGCTGTTGGTTCTGGGAACTCTGTTGAGCGGGACTTTGTCCAGAGCTTAGTTCAGTTCTTGGATGAGACTGGAAAATCTGAGTGGAAACAGGTTTCAGGTGCAGAATATCAGCACTTTTTGATTAGCAAAGTTTTATCATCTGCTTAGTCTACCACTCCCTATTAGATTTCCTTACTTTTCCCACTTTGGGATAAAATTATACAATATAGACAGCATGCTGTTAGTAGTGGGAACTCCTCAAGCAATAATGGTGATCTGATTGTCCTATCACTAGCTTGCCCATATTCCTGCTTTGCAAATCAGGGTGCAGTCAGAGGGTGAAAAGGGCGCACACCTTATCATGCTGGAAAGGGCCACTTTCCAAGTACAGTAGTAGAAATACTACATACTAGGTGGTGCAAAACAGGTTCAAGTACAGAGGACATAAAGATAAGTTTGCCAACACTGAGATGAGCATTTCCCTTTCCAAATATCATGAATGGCTTAAAAAAAAACCCACTGGCTTAAGACCATAGTCAAAAGTGTTCTGTGTTGCCACACATGCCAACAACAATTTCATTTCAATATGCATATGTACCTTTCTTTAAGGTGAAAAGAAACCAAAATTTCACAAATTTCAGGAGAAAGGTGAGTGGCACCACACTGATGCTATCACACAAAGAACTCCATTTTCCTCTACCCATGGCCGAGCAGTTGCAGATGGTGGGTGTTAGTGCCTATAGTAAAAAAAAAACACCCAACAACAGTGAAAAGACCAGCACTCCATTAAAGGTACATGTTTGTTTCTCTAGTAGGCAGAGAAATGCATAATTCTCCTGAAGATTGTTTGCCTTCCTCCAAAGGTCGCCTCTTAGCACCTCGATATCTCTAATGACCATAAAGGAAATTTGGGCATATATCTCAGGAACGCTTCTCTCCCCTTACGACCCTCTATCTTGTCCTTTCTCCTGCACCTATTGATTAACTGATATCTTCCATCTCTGCCTATCAATCTTTGGGCCTTTTTACACGACCCCTAAGATCTGCTGGTCCCTTAAATTCGGACCAGAGATCTTGGGGGTTTGTCGCTCTCCCTGCATTCCCACCTCCTCCGCACTTCCTTGTTCTGTCTGTGTGAGGGGAGGGAGAAAAAAAGGGAGAAAAGAATGCACTCTTACCTCCGAGTGCCATGGAAATTGCTCCGACTACCCCCCGTTACTTCCTGGTTCCTCTAAAAGGGGCGGGAGGCAAAACAACAACAACAAAAAGAAGCGAGGAGAGCCCGGCACTCTCCGCATCAAAAATTTTCACCATCAAAGAGCAGGTACTTGAAAGGTGCGCTGGGTCGCACTTAGTTGGGCAGGATCACACTTAATTTTCTGTTAGCTCCGGAGCTGGTGGGGAAACATTTTTAAGCTCCGGAGCTAGGAGCAATTTGCAGCGGAGCTTAGGGGTCGTGTATAAACAGCCTTTCTCACTTCTTTCTTTGTGGAAAAAAATCAGACATGCTTCTCTCTTCTTTCAGAACAACCCATAGTTTCTCATGATCCACACTGTCAAAGACTTTGTTGTAGTCTATAAAACATAGATTTGTCTTCTAAGTCTGCTAAAGATGGAAGTTTCAAGCTTTTTCTATAGGAATTTTTGATTAAAGATTTGTATGAGGAATGTAGTTCTTCTTTTTAGTTGACAGAAGAGAAAAATTACAGAAACATTAGTGTCTTACTAGTTCTCCCTTACCTCACAAAATCTAGTCCCTTTGTAGTAAAAAGTCACTCTAGTCTAGAGGGATGATGGTTTAAGTAAAAAAACAAGTTTACTTACAGTTATTGACTCCTATCAATTCTTTTTCCATCCTAGGTTCCAAGGGAAGGAAGCCTCATTGATTGCTGACTGGTTGCCTAGCGATCAAGATTCCCTCTAAGGCCCATACACATGCACACAACCCCCTTCCTCCACATGGGCCTCTTCCAACCCCATGCACCCACCGCCACCATTTTTGTTATGGTTGCAGTGGAACCCATGTGGGGGAAATCTCTCACATGCTTGTGCAAAACAGCCCCATGCCTGCTATTTTTGATCATTTTTCCCATGGATGGTATAGTGATACATCAATAAAATGAAGTCTATGACTTAACAGGGACAATCTCAGTGTGGATGGACTTCCATGTACCATTGTTTTGATTACTGCTCAATAATGCCACCTACTGTCTGCCAAGTGGAACACCCTTACAAACAGGGGTTGGGACCATGGGTTTCCAAAGTGGTATTCAAACCTTCCCAGAATGGCATCCCATTCCAATGACACATTGCACACATTGCATCACATATTTATTTATTATTATTTTACTGTTTTCATAAATTTCATAGCCGTGGTTCTCAATGGTTAGTGAAATGAAGACTCATGGAGGACTTAAAAGTCATAGATGTGATCTTTTAGTGGTGCATTAAAAGTATTACCCACCCTTTTTGTTGAAAATAATACTGGTCTGCATCCCAATACTCTTTTCTAATCTCTCTCTCTCTCTCTCTCTCTCTCTCCCCCCCTCTCTCTCCCTGTCTCTCTCTCTCTCTCTCTCTCTCTCTCTCTCTCTCTCTCTCTGTGTGTGTATGATCTGTATCTATACAGCAGTACCTCGACTTACAAAATTAATCCATTCCAAATGCATATTCAGAAGTCAAATTATTTGGAAGTCGAACAGTTTTACTTTTACCCCATCTGTCTCCTTGGAAAAGGACCCAAGGCTGCTTACAATAATGAGGGATAATATATAGTCCAGTACAATTAAGACATGTTCAAGTATTTGAGAACAAGGAATTGAGGGACATTTTACAGCATTAGTAGACAACATTACATTAAAGCTACAAGGTTATAAGTAGTTATAAACACAAAATCTATGTGAAACTATATAGATTCATATAAAATACACATAGCAGTCTATCATTCAGGGAAAGCTTGCCTGAAGTGAAAGGTCTTTGCCTGTTTCCAGAAGGACATCAGAGGTAAGGCAGTCCTGGCCTCTAGTGGAAGGGAGTTCCAGAGTCTGGGCGCAGCAGCCGAGAAGGCCCTTTCATGGGTTCCCACAAGATGTACCTGTGAGGGTGACAGGATGGAGAGAAGGGCCTCTCCTGATGACCTTAACACCTGAGTCAGTTTATACTGTGGGATTCAGTCCTTGAAGTAGCTAGGACTCAGGTCGTATAGTGCTTTGTAGGCAGGGCCGGCACTAGGTTTTTTTGCGCCCTAGGCGAGGGGCGGAGGTGGGGTGGCGGGCGGGCAGCGGTGGCAGGGGCGGGCGGCGGGGGCAGGTGGCGGGGTGGCGGACGGGCAGGGTGGCAGAGGCCAGCGGATGATGGGGGGCGGCGACAGGCACGGGGGTGGGTGGCGATGGCCGCGGGGGCAGCGGGCAGCGGGGGGATGGACGGCGGTGGCCAATGGTGGGGGGTGGCGGGGGGCAGCAGGCTGGCCAGCGCCCCCTCTCCATTTTGGCACCCTAGGCAACTGCCTAGTTCACCTTAATGGACGCGCCGGCCCTGTTTTTTGGTCAAAGTGAGTACCTTGAATTGTGCTTGATAGCTGATTGGGAGCCAGTGGAGCTGCTTTAATAGGGGTGTAATGTGATCTCTGTACCCCACCACAGTCAGCAGTCTGCCTGCTGCATTTTGGAGCCATTGAAGTTTCCTGAGACTTTTCATCGGTAGCCCCACATAGAGCGCATTACAGTAGTCTAGCCAGGACATCACTAGGGCATGTGTCACCATGTACTAGCCTTAATTGTGCAAATGCGCTCTGGGCCACAGCTGTGACCTGGGCATCCAAGCTCAAGGATGGGTCCAAGAGCACCCCCAAGCTGCCTATCTGATTTTTCAATTGGGGGGTGACCCCATCCAGCACAGGTTGCATCCCTATCCCTTGTTCTCCCTTTCGCCTGACCAGGAGCACCTCTGTCTTGTCTGGGTTTAGTTTCATTTTGTTCATCCTCATCCAGTTCATTACTGCAGCTAAATACGCATATAAAGTTGAGATAGTAGCTCCTTTAGGGTCTGGAGGTGATGAGAGGTAGAGCTGGGTATCATCGGCACACTGGTGGCACTTAACCCCAAGAGACCTGATAATCTCCTCCAGTGGTTTCATATGGGTGTTAAATAACAAAGGAGACAGAACAGAACCCTGGGGAACTCTATAGGTCAGCGGCTGTGGTGTCAAACATGAATAACCTAACACCACTTTCTGCGTTCTGTCCTGCAGGAATAACAGGAGCCACTTTAATGCAGTACCCCCAATTCCCATTTCAATGAGATGAGTCAGGAGGATGCCATGGTCTATAGCAGTAATGGCGAACGTTTTAGAGATCGAGTGCCCAAACTGCGATTCAAAACCCACTAATTTTTCGCAAAGTGCCAATACAGCAATTTAACCTGAATACAGGTGGCTGTGAAGGGGTGATGTCAGGTGCCCAAAGAAAGGTCTCTGAGTGCCACCTTTGGCACCCGTGCCATAGGTTTGCCAGCACTGGTCCATAGTGTCAAAAGCAGCCGAGAGCTGTACCAAAACCTAAGGGACACAGATCCCCTATCCATTTCCCTGTGTCAGTCATCTACCAATGCAACCAATGCCATCCCAGAGTAATTGTTTGTTTTTCCTGGCTACTTTTAGTGCATTTAAATTATGCTAAGGGCCATGGTTAATGTTGCCTCATGATCTTTTGAGGGGGGGGAATAAGCTCATCCTAGTCCTCCAATATTCTGCACTGGACTAGAGAAGGTATCTCAGAATGAATGAAAACAGCCTTACTCCTTTGCTACCTAAATCAGTGAAACTGTTTAAGAAGAGGTATATCAGGAGTACATTATATCCAGTAAGTGCCTGGTATGGTCCAAGGGCCCCCCCCCCCCCAGAAGGAACCAGTTGAACAATTTCCCTGGACAGGGTGTTTCTTTTTGGTGAAGCCTTTCCTAACCCCCCACCTTCCTCAAATATCCATATGCGGTTTCAGATAACTTAGAGGAAATGGGAAATATTGAAATATGATTTGGAGAAGAAAGATGGAGAAATTGGATATTTTTCATTTGCAAGTGTATTTCCTCCATGAGTAGCTTATTTTTTCAGATCACCAAGGGAAACTTACTCCCCCCCACCCAATACTCTCAAATTCCCCGCTCAGAAAACAACAGCAAGGTAGTTTGCATATTCAGAAGAGAGGTAGTTTTCCTATTTTCCTTTCCCCACTTAAGGTTTTCCAACTATAGGGGGAAAGGGAGGGGTAAATGATAGATACAAGGTTACATAGAGAGAGGAGGCATCATAGTCATTAGTTTTTCCTTACAGCTTTCAAATAGTTCTATATGTTAAAATCTTATTTTCTCTATATATTTTCCTTATAGTACTTTCTTTGGTCTCAGTGTTTAATTAACAAGCTACTATATTTCCTAATTAATTTCTGTCTTGAATCCATGTATACACTGCTTTCCAGCTAATTTCCTCTGTTGAGGGACTTTGGGCAGGGAGTTAGTTTAGATCTTTTGGCCTCCTACATGTGCCATCTTGAAGGGGGATGTCCCAAACTCAGGTTAGTTCTCCTGCCCCTTCATCCTGGTCCCTCTTCTTTTCTTCTGGAACCTGTAATAGATCCCTCCTGAAGGAGCATGCAGCCAGGTCCTGCTGCCTTCTGTCTTTGGCCAGTTCCACTCTGAGTCTCATTACAGAACAAGGGCTGAGGGGAGGAAGAGGAGGTTGTTTTGACTCTACTCTCAAAAAGCAGGTGCCAAAGCCCAGAAATTGGCTGGCAGAAGCCTCCTCCTGACTGTTTTGTCTCATTTTAGGGAGCCAGGCGTCACTAAGATTAAACCCACATAGGTTGCTGTGATGGATTTGATAAATCAAGAGAAATGTTGGGAACCCAAAGTCAAATGTGAGTGGCATGGTTTGTAACCATGGTGTGTCTGTAGGGGACAATAGTGATGATCACAGTCTCTCCCCCCCCCCCAGAACTAAATACAACGAGTATTTCTTTATTTCTCTGTTCTCACAACACCTCCCTAAGCCTTTAAAGTGTCTTATCTGGGCTGGTCCTTTGTTATACTACGAAGTACATTTTTTTCAAGAAATGCATCTTTCCAAAGCGACACACTTGATCTGATCCCTTGTGATCCGCTCATCGGTAAACCCCGCACATTCATCAAGGCTGACTCTAAGGGATCGTGAAAATCTAAGCAAAGGCATGTGTATATTCTATGAAATCCTGGATTTAACCGGAGTCTTCGTTGGGATCAGTGTTTCGGCATGCGAAAGAATTCGCACGGGGCGCACTATTATGGTATCGCCACCAAAACATCTAGGGTAGATCCACTCATTCTAGCTTTCCACTTCCATTCTTCCCTTACCACTCTTGAAAACGGGCTCCTTGGAGCGGAGACTGCCGGCACAGCAACAAAACTTGTCTTTTAGGGACACCATCACAGAGTCGAACGAGAGTCAGAGGGGGTTGTTTTGCCTTGTTTTGCTTGTTTAATTCAAAAGCTGTCGTGTCAGTGAATGTCTGCTTATCCTGCCCCTTCTTCTTCCTCTCCTTGTCCCAGAAAGGCACCGTTACCTCTCGCCCCGTGCCTCTTACACAGGTTCGAGAACCGGGACGGGAAGAAGTACTAAGCCCTGCGTCGGAGGATGGGCTGGCGCTCAAGGGAGTGTATTTCTCTCCCTTTTCTGACCCTCTCCAAAGCAGCTGGCGTTCGGGTGCCCCCGCGGCTTCCAACCTGCTCTTCTGGCTAATAGTAACTTATACGCACGCACGCACCCTCCTGAAGCTGTAGATTTGTTCTGCACCCCAGCTGCTTTTCAAGCCACGGGAGCCGGTGAAGGTCTCACACAGAGGCGAAGAACTCCGTGAAGTCCACAAATGATTTTTCTCTTCTTCTTCGCTACCTCTGAGTCTCCACCCCAGAATTTCAAGCCGGCTTACCTGTTCTTCCTCCTCCCTTTGTTTTCACAACAACAGGCAAGGGGGAGCCTGGTTTACGCTCTTAGGAGGGCCTTCCAGAAAAGCGCCTGAGAACGCCAAGTCGGGGGGTTGGACTCCGTGAATGCGAAGGGCCCCGGAGACAGACCCTTTCCGAAGCAAGCAAGCAAGCAAGCAAGCATTCCTGCGTCTCTCTGCCTGAAAGAGAATTGTTCTCAAGGGATCCGATTCCGGTGCAAGAAAAGGGACGGAGATGGAAGGACGGGTCTGCCTCGAATTCGGAGCGGCAACAGCAGAGAGAAAACTTCAGCGCTCCGTGGAAAGGCTGGCGGTGGTTCCACCTCGCATTTGCCTCGAGAAGGACCGTGACACACACACACACACACCCAAATTTTGCATTTTCCCAGAGATGCCGACCTCTTTCCCCGACCCCGCCTCGAGGCGGAGACCAGGTTGCCCACCACCAGGTGAACGGCCGGGGAGAAGAACCGACCCCAGCGGGAGGAAGAGCCGTGGAGTCACGGACGAGAAGAAGCTGGGAGCAGGAAGATCGTCGAGAACGCGACGCGGGGACATCAGATCAGAATTGTTTTTCAGGTGGGCTCAACTGGCTGGCTGGTCCTCATGAAGCTTCGCCTCCTTATACACCCGCTTATTTCTTGGACCGAAGGAATCAAAGGTCTACCCTAGATTGTTAAAACGGAGGTGTCAATCATACATAGAAATTTGAAGCTGCTCTCACATCAGCCTGCTTCCTGATACCACCATGTGGTGTTTTTAATCTCACCAAAAGATTTTCAGCGCCTGATAACACCTACTCTCAAGACTGCATTTCTGGTACAATGCTTTGATAAAGATAGTAAGTTGCTATCCAAAGCTTAGATCATATTTTTTTTGTTTTAGCAGTGACCAGTAAAGGTATCACCTAACTTCCTTTTGAGAAGAATTAAAAAGAAAATGGAAAAAGAGAGCAGTTGACTCAAAATTGTGGAAAGGTCATAGAAGGAATTAGAAATAAAACTGCGAATAAAATTATCATCCTTCCCTTATACACGTCTCCGACGGGTCACATGGGGCTATATAAAAGTATATTATAGAGATGGAAAATTGGAACCAAAATATTCAGGGGACTGGAATAAGTCCCATGTGCAGAAAGGTTGTAAGATTTGTGACAGCTTAATTTCGGGTAGGGGTTCCCAATTTCGGGTGCCCAGGAATTTTGGACTAAAACTTTCTGAAGCCTTCACTACTAGTTCTGTGAAGATTCTCAGCCATCCTGGTGAGTTTATCTGGAAGATGAGTAGTGGCAACTGGACTTGTTTTCTTGAGAGATTGAAACGTGTCTAAGGTAGAAAATAAGTCCAGTTGCCAGGACTCCCAGATTCACTACTAGATGTGCCGGCCAGTGATAGTGAGGAAAAGACATTACCCCAAGTCCTACAGGGTATTATTTACTTGTGCACAAGAAAATTTATCTCAGTTAGTGAGTTCAAATTGACCAGGTTCCAGGCACATGCTAGACACAGGCCAGGTATGCCATCTGGCATGTTACCATCATGTAACTGGAATTTTTTGATAAAAGGGTTTTATATAAGGACATTGGTTACAAAGTAGAAGGCAGAAACACACATACCCAGAAATGTGAAAGAGATAGCACACAAATCTAGCCCACTATGTGTGTTTTCAAAGTCTCTTCAAATGAATCTTTAAGCAAAATAAATAAATAAATAAATAAATAAATAAATAAATAAATAAATAAATAAATTTACTTGCACTTCTTATCTGTAGTTACAGTCTAAAGGATGGGGGAGGGTAAAAGTGGAATTTCTAGCACACAGAAGCCCCCTCTGTGGCTGCTTCTTTAATGGCAATCAGGAAGAAAGAACCACCTTTTCCACCATACAGCTTACACAAGATCACTCCAATTTTAACTAGTCAGTGTCTAAAGTATTAGGAGAAGTTCCAGAGGATACTCAAAGAGGAATCAAAAATTAAGGGGGGAAAAGGATATGTTTGGCAGGTGTTACTCATTGATGAATGACAGTCCAGATGTTGTGGGTTTTTCCTCTTCAGCCGGGCTCCAGCACAAAGAGTACAAAGAACCTGATACTGGCCCTTTAAAATGTAGGTGTCTTCTGATGCAATGGATAGCAGGACACAGTCTTCTGTAAGCCCCCTGGCACCCCTATTTCAGGGTCCATTAGAATCCAGAGTAATTTGTGGAATGAAGTATAACTCCCTTTGTCCTTCTGTTATTTGTATTGCCTGGGAAGATGTTGGTAAGTCAGTTGTTCTCTCATATTCCCCCAAATCCTCCCAGGCAATTTTCAGCTTCTTTAGGGAGCAGCTAACCCTGTACTTTAAAAAAAAAAATAAAGCTTTTATGCCAGACTTTAAAAGGCCCTGAACTTCTTGGCAGATATCCAAGCTGACACACACAAAAAAGGGGGGGGCGAGAGGAACACAACCGTTTAAAAATCAGCATTGCACTGTGGCAATGTTGGCTCTCCATAGTCTTTCTTCTTACCTACTTGTGGTTTTTCTAACCCAACCAACTGGGTCGTTCCATCCCAGCCGGGCTCTGATGCTCCTCAGCCAAGACGTTGTCCTTTGTGCAACTCTTTTTCCCATTTGTTTTATCTTGAATGATCATCTCTACCTTCCCTTTCCTATCACTTCAGCGAGGGATTCTTTCTTTCTGCACTGTGTGCCTTTTACAATTGCGCAGTCTTTATTCATTCTCCTTATACTGTATGTACTTCTTCCTTGGCCACCTTCTTGATCTTGGGAATTCCTGGCGATAAGCGCATTACATTGTCCTTAATGGTAAATACCAGAGCGGCTTTACTGAAAAGAAATAAGGTAGGGACAGAAATCACTGGAACGGTGGCTTTCTAGAAAGTCCCGTAACTGAGCCCGAAACAAACACAGATGTCCGACAGAGGGCGACAAAAAGCTGACTTCGGCTCCCGTTACCTATTACAATTACTGTATATTAGTACAGTGGACCCTCGTATAACAGTTTGTATAACATAAAATCTGTACAACATAAACATTCCGGAGATAGGGGAAATTTGCTTAACAGAATCACCTATGGGGTGAATCCATACAACATAAAAATGGTCGCGTTTAGGGATTACTCTGTTTTCAATACATTCCTATGGGAAATTTATATAAAGGAAAATGTGCTTAACAGAATTTCATATGGAACGAATTGATTCCTTTATACAAGGTACCACTGTATATCCCTGTGGGAAAGGCAGTGGATTCTCTTCGATCTCCATGCCAGCTTTAGAAAATCAGTAGTCCAAATGCTGCATAGCCAGGATGTCGCTTTTCCTTTTAGAAAAAAGATGAACAGTGGGGAAAGGGAAATTGTTTTACACACACACACACACACACACACACACACACACACACACACACACA
>JAHTLZ010000204.1:94443801-94456863 GCA_023846285.1 Phrynocephalus versicolor | reverse complement strand
CACACACACACACACACACACACACACACACACACACACACACACACCGCAGCTTTTCCTACGCTGTTGAATCTCTGCCTACGATCTATGGAAGGACGATCAAGGCGCTTCCAAAGGAAGGAAAGACAGAGTTGGATCTAGATTTAGTCATACAGGTACTTAGAGCAGACGGATTGACATCAACTGGGCATGGCAGTCCCGTTGATGCCAGCGAGTCCAATTATGACCAACCTGGCTAGTTTTGATGGCAAAACTTGAATCTGGAAAAACAAACAAACAATAAGAGAGGGATTATACTAAAAATAACAAGTTATCGATCACTCTCAAAATAAGTTGTTCGGATAGTAACGACCTGTTGTGGTCTACAATTATTTTCTGTATCGACGTCATTGCGGTTTAGACTTAGCAAACGCAGTGAGTTAGGTATCTGGCTGCAGGAGCTAAGAGGCTGGGAGTTCGATTCCCCCCATCGTGCCTCCTGCGGATTAGATCCAGCCTGTGTGACCTTGGGAAAGCTGCACTCTACCCGCAAAATGAATGATAAACCACTTCTGAGTACGCTCTGCCTCTTACGCCCTGAAAAAGATTCTGCCAAAAATCGGAATTGACTTGAGGGCATGCAGTTATGTTTAAGTCTGCAGCGTGTTTACAAGGCCCTTCTGAAGGGCTGCTAGAAGAACAACGTCGCGCGCATCCCGGGACTGGTTCTGCCAGGCTCGCTTTATTAGTCTTTTTGCCTCACCTGGTCTTTGAGCTTCTGAAAAATAACTAACTTCTCTTCGTAGGCGCTTCAAGATGCCTCTGCCTCAAGGACCTACCTAAGGGAAATTCATCAGGAATAACCAGGGAAGATTTTAACTCGGGTACCCTTCACACAACACGTGGGAGGGTTGCTTGGGGGCGACCTACCACGGATAAAGAAATAGCCGCAACCAATGCTTTTAAACAAGAGGCGGCGGTGGCATTGAGGGCTTGGAAGAGATTTAATGTTGACTAAAGAGGGAGCACGGATGCGGTTCTCCTTTCGGGCCGCGACTTCTTCCGCAGTCAGGGGATCCTGGGCGTTGTAGCTGCAGAGAGGTAAATAATATTGAAGAGGGAACAGGTTTGTTTTCCATGGCTTCAGAGACTGGGACACAGGGCAATGGTTTCAAACTACAGGAAAAGAGATTCCATTTGAACATTAGGAAGAACTTCATGACAGTTAGAGCTGTCCGGCAGTGGAAGATGCTGCCCCAAAGGAGGGTGGTGGAGTTTCCTTCTTTGGAGGTGTTTAAGCAGAGGCTGGATGGCCACGTGTCGGGCATCCTGTGATGGGGGTTCCTACATGGCAGGGGGTTGGACTAGATGGCCCTTGAGGTCTCTTCCAACTCTAGGATTCTATGATTCTATGGTTCCCTGAAGGCGAACCAAGAGTGGGCAACAGAGCCTAAGTATGGCTGTCTTCTCACGGCCTGGTGCAGCCACATAGCCTTGATATGGTCTACTCCATGCATCTCTAAACTTCGGCCCTCCAGATGTTTTGGACCACAACTCCCAGAATTCCAAGCCTGTATTTCCAATGGCAAAGGACTGTAGGAGTTGTGGTCCAAAACATCGGGAGGGCCGAAGTTTGGACACTCGAAAAGTGTGGTCTGTGCTCTGGCGGCAGTCACATTCTTCTGACTTTCAAACGCCGTTAGGCAACGGTGAGAACAACTGGCTCAAGGCGAAGCCGAAATAACGCTTCAGTCGACTGCAGCTTTGACATGGAGCCAATCTGATGGGCGAAAGTCTCTTAAAATCATGGGCAGCGTGTGCAAAGCAAGGGATGTCTCTGGTTCGTGCCCAGGCACGGGCAAACGAGTACGAATCCCTCCCATGACCTGGTCTCTTGGACAAAGGACGACCTTCTGTCCGGATGCCCGAAATCTGCTCTCTCTTAGGTCACGAAAGCCGGTAAAAACACATTTGCGATCCTCAGAGAGCTCCTGGCCTAGATAGATACAGGAGGGTCCCCCCTTGTCCTATTCATTAGAGGTTAGGCTGGTCCGGGTTTCCTGAACCACACGTTGCACCACACTTGACACTCGCAAACCAAAGGCTGTCTCAAAATAACCCGGAGCCGGTGTATTTGGCGATGCTCTCCATTCTTCTATCCAGAATGGATAGAAGCCTCGATACTGAATCTCCGATCCCTCGCTCTGGGGAACTCCTTAGCAGATCGCGCCCTCCACGTCTCCTCTAAATTCATCGGGCAAGATCTTGAACCCGTTCGTTCCCCCCCCCACACTTTCTCCTCCATCAATATGCTTTACCCAATATATCTTACGGCTCAGGACGCGTGTTGGCCGTGTTTTTGCCCTGAGATTTATGGCTCTTTTTCCTCCTAATTGACACATAAATATATGTGGCTTGCTAGCTAACGATGCTTTTTCGGACCCGCCGTCAAGGTAAAAAAAGGTCAGGGTCAGGGAAAGGCTATGATCCGCCTCTGTCCTGATGTTTTCCATCTGGGTCCTTTGCGGGATGGGGGGGGGGGGAACCCAGCGTCAATCAAGCAACGAGAGGCATGTGAATATTGGATGCGCCTTGTGGCCCGTGACAAAAGTCCACCGACCATTCCTTCCGAGCAGCTGTTCTCCTGGGCAAGTCTTATTCTCGAGGCTGGCGCAGGACGATTCCCCCTAGCCTACAAAAGAGGGTCCATGAACTCTCAGGGGACGTGGCAGGTTGTCCCAGAAGGCTTCCGCGCAAGTGCCTAAGATCAGGTGCCCCCTCGAAGAGATTCTCAGTGTGCTTAATGTGTGTTTTACTCCCGGGCTCTTATGCATTGGGTTGCAGCCCTTCAATTACCATCTGGTGTGCGTTGTACAGTAAATAGGAGTAAACCGCGCTGAGAGGAACAAACGGAGTTCGCTCCGTTCTAAAAACCTAGTCTAGGTGAGAATAAGAATTGGAGCTAGCTCGTGAAAACTTAATACCAAGCATACACGCAGATAAAGGTCTGCTATCACTTCCGGATTGCCTATCCCTTTGGAGTTGTCTATTCAAGAGTTACATCCGATCTCTCCTGATTTCGGAAGCTAAGCAGGGTCAGCCCTGGTTAGTACTTGGATGGGAGACCACCAGGGAATACCAGGTGCTATAGGGGCCTGGAGTAGGAACTGGCAAACCACTCCAGTATTCCTGCCAAGAAAACTCCATGGACATGGAGTCACGAAGAGTCGGTCACGACTGTAACGACACAACACACACGCACACATTCAAGAGTTAACCCACCACCTGCAGGAGGTAACTGGTTTCTGGTGGCAGTCATTGTGCTGCTAGCTCCCAACGTGGCAGCCTCTTTTTCTAAATTCAGTGCACACTATATCTAAATCTAAAGAGTGGCGCTTGGTGCCAGATGGAGGGGTATATAAAATAAATAACTAACTAACTAACTAAATAAATAAATAAAAGTGAACTACCTCCGAATCCACTGTAGGGTAGAAAAGCAGTTCCTACATTACAGACGAATGTACTGTATAAATAAACGCACGAACAGCACACATTTTCGCAGCTTTGAGGTAGGAGAGGAGACGAATGAGAAGGCGCACATATTAACACTTTAAAAAGGTACATGCAGGTTAACCTAATTACAGCTGGGAGAATAAAAACCAACGAGCAATCTGGAACTCCTTCGCAGCCGTAAGGTAGGTCTTTAACAATGCTTCCGCCCGAAAGACAGCTTATTTAGACTGTTCTTTTGAAACTGAAACCAAAGGCTGTCGCTTAGCTTTGCGTTCGCGTTGATTTTGAGTGTAAGGTTTGATTAATATTTGCTCAACTCGGCACTGCAAGTCTGCAATCAAAGGCTGAAATTCAGGGACAAGTCACGGGTAGAGTAGGCCTATTGAATCAATGGGGATTTGGCGAGTCAACCTATGCAAGCTCCAATGCGACTTAATGACTTGATTTTATCCATTGATTGAGACTTTACTTGCTTAATTTTGGATGGATCATGCCCAAGAAAGAAAAAGCCTCAACATGTCCTTTTTCAGAATAAGGAACTTCTAGAACAATAGCATCGATGTTTTGTTTTTGGTTTTTTTTATCCCCCTGTTTAACCCGATCTCTACCTCCGGATCATTTACGTTTTGTTTACCAAGTAAACTCTTTGGGGACCGGCTCTGCCCAGTTAGTTAAACACCTTGTGCCCTGTTGTTTTCACCGTGAGAGGCTTAAACTCTCTCATCGGAAATCAATCGGACTTGGATTGTGGCTGGTTCTACCTGTTGTGATCGGCGATGGAAATGGTTAGACAGAACCAATCTACATAAACGTTTACACACCATCAAACGAAGCAAAAGACCACCATCCAAGGACGCTGTCGACCGATTCGCCTTTCTTTTCTGCAAGGTGGTTAAACACCTTAGGCTAGGGACGCCAGTAGGATCCTGAAAATTTGGGGACAGCAAATGAAGACGACCTGGTAAATAAAAAGAAATCAGGCCGCGAAATTAGAGTGAAATTTTAAACTCATCATCGGTCAAATGTAAAACGAAAGACGCTTAAAATATGTTTAACAAACATAGATTCTCTAAGTCGGTACTAGGCAGCAAAAAGCAGGCGATGAGACAGAACCGCGATGTTAAAGGCGCATGACAGAGAGGAAAGGAAAAATAATTCATCTTTATGCGTGTGCTTTTTACAGCTGTAACATCACGATTGGTCGAGGGACAGAAACAATCCTAAATGATTTTTTTTAAAAAAATAAAACAAAATTCCTTTTCGTAGCCCAGTAGAGACAATTTCTGGGAAATAATCTTAATTGTTGGTATCGGGTCTGATGTGCTAGCTTCAGTAACAACCGCAGCGCCCCCCCCCCCCAGTTTACAAATCCTGAATAAATCTAAGAACAGAATGTCACGGTGTGGGGAAAGAAACCCTGCTTTCTCTGAACAGGAGCTGTTTCTGAACAACTTCTCCCTGGAGGGGGGCGGGGGGGCGGAACAACTCCCAGGTTAATAGGCAGTAGCCTTCCTAAGCAGGTATCTTTTGTTAGCTGAGATTAAACAGCACTTCTTCAGAAGTAGGGACGGTTGAACGCTATGGGACTTCCTTCCACAAGAAGTGTTAGCGATTTACTTTAACAAAATGCAGCAGGAGCTGAATCCTTGGTTAGTAAACTTATCCCCCATCCTAAAGATATTGTCATGGGTGGCTCAAGGGAATGGCTATTTTCTGGAAGCAGATCTTTGAAGAACTTGAAAAGGATTCTCCTTTCTTCACTCCACTAACCTGCCCCAGATACCGAGAAATCAAGGATGGTGCTTCCTATGGAATTATTACCCTCCGTTCTCGATCAAGCGTCACTCTCGATAAAATGTAGGTCAATTTCCGCTCACGATGCCAGAAGTAATGCATTACTACTGATGCCATCCAAAAGATCGTGCTGCAGCCTATCTATGCAAGCTCCCAATGGAAGCTGTGGGGAATTATTTGCAGGCAAACAGGGCAAGAAGTTGGCGGACAGGATCCTCTGCTTGCTTATTCGCAAGGAACAGATGGGACCCCTGAACGAGGTCTATCCGTGTTCCCTGGGAGGGAAGGTCCCACAACGCCGCTTATTTATTGCCGAGCAGGTTGACACAGAAACACAGCGTTAGCGTGAGTAAAACCCCTGTGCGCAGGCGGCGGTGTCTTTGAGGAGTCGTGGCTCCTAAACGGGACATAAAATCCACAAGGGATATAGGATCCACTCCTCCTGGCACCTCGGGGAACCAACAGAAGCCCATTCTGCTCAGATCAAGAAAGCCTGGCTTTGTCTTCCAGAGATTGGGACCCTTTGGAGAGGGTTTTCTCACCGGGCTGGGAAAAGTGTGCTGGGGGTGGGGGGTGGGGAGCCACCTCGCCTTCCTTCACCCTCCCCCTCCCCCGTCCCGCGATGGGCAGCAGGAGGGAGGGAAGGGAAGAGAGGTGGGGGTGGGGCTTGAGCTAAACGGCTTCAAGCACCGCGGAAAGTGGGGTGGGGGGGCGAGTTTAAGTCTTGGGATCCAGTCGAGCTCTGCTGAGCCAGAGGGAGGAGAAACACACACACACACAGAGAGAGAGAGAGAGAGAGAGAGAGAGAGAGAGAGCGCCTGGGCCGAACCGAGTCAAGCCCTGCCTGCTGCTACACCTCAGCCGTGCCTCCCTTCCCAGGGCCGGCCGGGCCAGGAGGAACCCCCGGCAGGCACCTCTGCCGACTCAGAGCCGGCCGACTGACTGGCGTAGTAGGGCAGAGAGGCGCCCAGGGCCCCCCGCGAGAGAGCAAACCGGAGGGTGGATCGGCCTCTTCCCCTAGTTGGATGCGGGGCGAGCCTCGGATGTCGGTGTCCTGCCTCGGCCTCCTCCGATTCCGCCCGGCGGCGGTGCGGGACCCGAGAGGGCCACGGGGCAGCCGCTCCCCCAGACGATCCCGGAGAGGGGCCGGCTCTTCTGGCCTCCATGCGCTCGCTTCCCAGCGGGCGCGGCGGGCGCTTTTCCTAGCCTGACGGCGATGGGTAAGAAAGCGGCGGCGATCGGCGCGAGAGGGCGGCGGGCAGAAAGGAAATGGGAGACAGCTTGTCCCCGCTGGTTCTTGCCAGAGGGAGGCAGGAGCTCCGGAGAACGCGGAGCGGCTTTCCCCCAACACACAGGCGCGGACTCCCTAGGCCGCTCCTCAGCCGGGGAGGAGCCGCCACGCTTCAATTCTGGCCCGGGGGACACGCGCCGTCCTCGCTCGACGGCGTCCCTTCGCCTGCCGCGGAAGGGCTTGGGTCGTGCTCCCAGCTCTTTCCTGACCCCGGAGAGGCGAGGTCCCGTGAAAGAGAGGCCGGCCAGCAGGGGAGGGTTTTCTCCGCCTGTGGCCGCCTCGCTGGGACTCTCCGAGGCATAAGAAGGGTTGTTGCTACAGGTAGGACCAAACGCCCCGCCAGATAACCCAGCGTGTGGCTGCTTCCGGCTGAGGTCGGCCAGGCACCTGAAGAAAAGGGGTTTGGCCCCAGGGTTCAGTATAGCTGGTCTGCTAGGCTAGACTGCCTCTGGACCGGGAGGTTCTATCTAGCTCTCCCACTTCACAGTCTTTGATAACAGCTCCTCTATGGAAGCCTTCCACTTGCCCCGCTTCCAAGCTTTTGTGTCTTGTGGCAGGGAATACCGCCAAGGCTACCTCCGCTTCTGCGAGCTCCCTTTGTGTTCTCTCACGCCTTGCACTGGGGTGATTGATGACAGCGGGGGCTTCAGATGGTGGGCCCGGCCTCCCTTTCTTGCCCCGATGGATGGCCAAGACCCCAGTGAGCCTCCTTCTCGCTTCCTTCCCTTCTCCAGAGCAAACGTACGGCGAAGTGAACCAGCTGGGCGGCGTGTTCGTCAACGGGAGACCCCTGCCCAACGCCATCCGCCTGCGGATCGTGGAACTGGCTCAGCTGGGCATCCGGCCTTGCGACATCAGCCGGCAGCTGCGCGTCTCCCACGGCTGCGTGAGTAAGATCCTAGCCCGCTACAACGAGACGGGCTCCATCCTCCCCGGAGCCATCGGCGGGAGCAAACCTCGGGTCACCACGCCCAACGTGGTGAAGCACATCCGAGACTACAAGCAGGGCGACCCGGGGATCTTCGCGTGGGAAATCCGGGACCGGCTGTTGGCCGACGGCGTCTGCGACAAATACAACGTGCCTTCGGTCAGCTCCATCAGCCGGATCCTGAGGAACAAGATCGGGAACCTCTCGCAGCCCGGCGGACCCTACGACGGCGGCAGCGGCAGCAGCAGCAGCGGCTGCAAACAACCCGCGCCGCAGCCGACGTTGCCCTACAACCACATCTACCAGTACCCCTACCCGAGCGCTGTGTCGGCCACTGGCACCAAGCTAGGCAGCCACCCCGGAGCGCCTGTCTCGGCAGCCCACGTCAGCCTTCCCCGCTCGTGGCCTTCGGCTCACTCGGTCAGTAACATTCTGGGCATCCGCACCTTCATGGAGCAAAGCGGTGAGTGGACTCAGCCAGAGCCTCTGCATAACTGCAACTCGGGGAGAACCTCTTCCCATAGCTTGGCGAAGGGAGGGGGAGGGGGGAGAGACATTATTGTTATAACTATAGCAGAAGGCTGCGGAGCCAGCGGATAGGAGTTCGATTCCCCCAGTGTGCCTTCAGGGAGAAGAGGCAGCCTGTGTGGCTCTGGGTAACCTAGCACAG
Source organism: Phrynocephalus versicolor (assembly GCA_023846285.1). Lineage (NCBI taxonomy): Eukaryota > Metazoa > Chordata > Lepidosauria > Squamata > Agamidae > Phrynocephalus > Phrynocephalus versicolor. The sequence goes on along the minus strand of JAHTLZ010000204.1, from coordinate 94,448,688 downwards.
TCTCCCAGGATGTCTCCAGAAGAAGGGTTTGGTAAAGTCACTGCTGAATGCATATCCTTGGAAAACCCCAAGAAAGGTCGCCACAAGCCAAAATGGTCTTGATGGCAAGCAATTATTATTATTTATGATACAGTACGGTTGTTGCTATTCCTTGTGCAGGCATTTCAGGCCGCTGCAATTAAAGCACAAGTTCCTGCCCCGCAGACTTTACAATCTCAAACATGACTTAGAAGAAGCAGTGGAAGGAAGTATGGCTGAGCGAGTAAAGAATATGGCGGGCAAATAGTTTTTCATAAACTTAAGGAAATATATTAAAAGAGAGAGAGATGGAAAGAGGATCTCCTAACAAGCAAAAAAGTTTCCTCAGTTTTTAAAAACCATCATTGTCTTCGTGTTTTAGTTTTGCACACATAACTGCAAAATACAAATACATAACGAAACCAATGACAAAAATCTGCCTCTCAAGACAAGAAGCGCAATGGCAGACACAAGCCTCTTACAAAAAAAAAAAAGAGTTCTATTGCCACTATTTTCTTTTTCCTGAAATCCTGCCTTTGCTTCCACTCTTCTCTTCACAACAACCTCACCTCTGCTTGTTCTCTCACTCCGGAATTTAGACTTTAGGTGAACAGTTTAAAGTCAAGGGAACCAAGTGCACCCCTAGCTGGATCGCAATATTGTATCAACCTTGGATTAGGCCAACCCAACCATCATGTCAATCATAAAGTAGAAGCCTATTAAGGAGTCAGGAAAGGTTGGTTCTGGGTGAGTTGGGGTCGGAGAAGAGAGAGAGACCCCCGCGTTCAGTCTTGGGTGGATTCTCGAAAAGATCCACATGTCAAAGGCTCCCTGTGAAGCTCTACCACGGCTTGCACGAACTTCGTGACAGAGCCTGTCATCTCTAGAGAAGAGAAGTGTGTGTGTGTGTTTGTTGATGGGGGGTGGGGGTAGGACTTTGCTGGTGAGGCTTCCTCTCACATCTTGTGCCCACGCAGGCCTATATATCTAATTCAGTCTTAAATGATTGTAGGAAGGAGTGTTCAAGGATCCCACTTGGGAAGGCGCCGCCATTTTATGCTTCCACAGTCATGTTGTTAATCTCTGTTTGAATCAAAGGGGTTTCCGCCCTTGTCTGATGCGCCCTAAACCTGTTTAGGGCCACACCGTGTGCAGAGCATCGGGATATAACCAGGGAAGATGGGAATAACCAGGTCCTTGGACACAGAAGGCCGCTGTCCCGTGGCCTTCTGATCACAAAGTCTCCCTGCTTTGAAGAACCCAATGCCTCGCCCCCCCCCCGCTCACCCCCGCTCTAGCCATCAGGAGCCCTGGAGAGGCAGCGATATGCCAAAAACCTCCTTTTAGCTGAGGATGACGGGCTCTCGCCCACCTCCGACTCTTCCGCCCCGCTCTTTGCTGGGAGCCCAGGGGCATATCGGGAGCTGCCGCTGAGGTCACAACCCGGAGGGCCCGAATTCGGCAGACAGAACTCCGGCTCTTGTTGGAAAGAAGGCCCGCCCGGACATCTTGAACTTCTTATGGAAAAATGTGGAAAATATTTTCGTAGCGATGATAGATTGCCAACCGCAAGCTCTGAACCCCTACACCCTCTCTCCCGATCACTTTTTTTGGAGAAAAAAGTGGACCCAACAAGTTGGTATCGCGATTACTTCTTCCAAGATCAAATATTTGCCTTTCACCTTCCACCTCCGGAGCGATTCCCCTGCCTTCCGATAGAAAAAAACCCTCGGTTTCTCCTTCTCTTTTTGCCTGCAATTACATTACTGTATTCTAGAACTGCTGGAAACCCGAATTATTCCTTGCGAGAATGAGGAGGCTGCAAATTACAGGGAACCTTATATTTTTAGACTCTGGTTATCTACTATGCTTTGTTACTTAGGGAGCACGGGTTAGATTTTTTTTTAGTTTTCATTTTTGTAATTATTATTTTTCGAGCTTCTGGAAGAGAAAACCTTCTACTTTCTATCCTCAGAACACGACTAAGGGCAGACTAGAACTTCTCTTTAGTAACTCAAAAATACATCACCGTAATGCCTGTTCTGATTCGTAAAAGGGGGGAGATTCTTAATTCCTTATTTCACCAGCAGTTTTGTGCCCAAACTTACTCCGAAAGGCACATCTATCCATTCACTTGACGGTAATACTAATAATGTTTTATAAAACAAAGAGTCCCGGGTGCCTTTATAATGCGTTTCCCTTACCAGAAAACTGACTGGAAGAGCCGCCAGTCGGGCAGTGCTGAATGTGGGGATACTCACCGAGCGCCCCCTCCCTTAATTGAAAATGGCGCCCCCTTGAGAGGGGCCTTCTGAACGATACGGTACGGAGCCAAAAAAAAAAAAAAAAAAAAAGGGTCCCGAAAAATGAAAAAGGCATGGAGACGGGATATGTTTCGAATGAAACTCTAGCAAAGGCTGTTTGCAATTTAAGACCCCCGCCTTTCTGCCTCCGTGTCTCTGTGTGCGCGCGTGTGTGTGCGCGCGCACGCAGTCGTCCTTGCTTTTAAACCTCGATTATAGAAAGGGTAGATCTGATCCGATGAGACCCTAAACTACAGAAGGCAGTCAAACATCTGCAGCCCACGAGTGTCTTCTGAAAGGCTTAAGTCCCCACCCGGGGAGTTGCTTGTTGAAGCTCTTCCCACCCAAACAAAGTCTGGAGCGGAGATGCTGGGAAAGAGTGTTCCATAAATAAATCTGGATTGCGTTTATTGTGAGCCCCGCTTTTACGAGGCTGTTGCGTCGCAGCAAAGCTGAAATAAAAATCAGTCTCAGAATAAATATATTAGCTTTGCAGGAGTAACGCAGAAAGCAAGGAAGCCAACAAGCGGTGTGTGTGTGTGTGTGTGTGTGTGGCGGGGGGGTAGGGGCAGGGGGCAAGGTATGTGGAACCCCCCATTAAGCATCCATTGAGATCTCCAGATTCAGCAAATTCAGGTCCTGCTTCTCCGCTTGGTGTTCTTCTTGTGCTACAACAAGCTGGGCCGGAGGTCCTTTTCCTACCTTCCGCGAAAACCACACCCATCGAGTTCAGCCTTGAAGTTCGGGGGCAGACCTTCCCCAGATTCTCTCTGTGTGTGTGTGAGAGAGAGCGAGAGCGAGAGAGCTTTCGCAGGCTAGCCAAGGAGCAAGGGACACTTGAGGAGGTGGTTTCTTGCTGGTGGAGGGGGGGGGGAGCCACGCTCTAGGTAGGGAAGAGCACGTGTCTCTCCAGGCTGCTAACGTTTCCTCGATCTCTCCCACCCCAGGAGCTCTGGCTGGGACAGAAGGCTCTGCCTACCCCCCCAAACTGGAAGACTGGCCGGGTGTGAACAGGACCGCCTTCCCTGCCGCCGGGCAAGGTGTCAACACGCTTGACAAATCGGCAGCGGAAGCAGACATTAAATACCCCCAGGTAATGGCAGGGCCAAGTCCGCGGCCCAAGCAGGCAAGCAGGCAGGCAGGGCTTCTTGGGGTGCCTGGGTTCGGAAGGGCGAAGGGGAGGAAGGCTGGGCCAAGGGGAAGCGAAAAAAGGGGAGCTGAAGAGCGTCCCGCCAGCAATTATGGTGATTAAGCGAGGGGACGGTCCGGGCAGAATTTCATTGCTGTGGGAAGACAAGGGCAGCGACGTGTTTTTATCCGCCCTTGCCACGGGCCCTGAAATGGACGCCTGGAAAAGAAAAAAAACGCTGTAACGTTGATGGTAGAAATCGCCAGAGCCTTCGCTCAAAAGCTGCATCTGCTCTTTAGGATCCGCAGAGAGAACCCGAAGAGAAGAAATAGAGCAGCTTGAGGGGCGTGAGAAAAAACAGATCGGAGGACTGCCGTTTAGAAGTTAATAATTGCACGAACTCTTCCTTTGGTTCACGTTCTCCTTTTATTTTACATGATGATGATGATGATGATGATGATGATGATGATGATGATGATGATGATGATGATGATGATGATGATGATGATATTATTTTCCTTCTCCCATCTTTACTTCAGGGCATGGGCATTTTGCTCCTGGTTGGGTTTTGAAGCCTTTGTTTTATTTTTAAACACCCAATTTAAAGAAATTCCCTGCAGTTAGTTAAGTGTCCATCTGTATTTCTGTAAAAAAGCTACTGCACATACCACGATCACATTTAATGGAAGAGACATTTCCCCCCACTCCACCCCCGTTTGTGCCCCAGTTCTTGGTATCCTTCTTAGTTTCAGGCAGTCCTCTGCAAAAACGAATCTAATTACCGTGCACAGAGGAAGCCTATCATAGCTACTTGAAATCAAGCCCTATTGAATGAAACGGGATGTGCCCCACGTTACCCTTGCCAAGAGTGTTGGCCTTAATTTATTTCCACGTTAGCAGCATCTAGACCAGACTAGCTAATTAAACACAGCCGCATCCACACTGTCTTTGATTAGGGCTTCTCCTCCTTCCCGATGGTCTAATAGTATTTTCTCTTTCCCCTCTTCGCAGCCGCCTCCTGGTCTCTCGGCTGTGAGTACCTTCCTGTCCCCTTGCGCCTATCCCTCCTCAAACCAGCCCGGAGTCTACGGGGGTCCTGGCGGAGGTTATCTAAGCCCGGCCCACCATCACTGGCAGACTCAAGGCAACCCTTTGGCTCACCACCATGTGCCCAGCGTGGCTGTACACGGCGGAGAGCTGGCTCCCACGGTGTCCTTCAAGCATCCCACGCGGGAAGGTAAGGAAAAGCCAAACGTGCAGAAGAACCTGAAAGATAGTCGGAAGTGGGGGATGGGAGAGTGAATGAGCACGAGCTTTCTCTCGTTGCTGGTGTTGGGCAAGTCCTATCTATACAAACACGCCCGCTGGCAGGAAATGGCACTAAAATAGTTATCTATCTATCTATCTATCTATCTATCTATCTATCTATCTATCTAT
>JAHTLZ010000204.1:94421754-94438433 GCA_023846285.1 Phrynocephalus versicolor | reverse complement strand
TGTGTGTGTGTGTGTGTGTGTGTGTGTGTGTGTGTGTGTGTGTGTGTATTGGACTTGCAACCTACCCTGTTCTATCAAGGAGCAACAGCAACCTTCTCCCACATTCAGTCTTAACACTGTCAGTAAATGTACACTACGTGGCCCTGGCACATGGTGTTCTGAGCAGATCAGTGGTTTAGCCCTGAAATGGTAAAGGGAGATGGCCCCCGGGTCGTTCAAATACCATACTTGGTTGAGTGTTTCCAGAGAACAATTTTAGTGCCATCACTCTGTCAGACTAGTGGAATATTACTGGGGAAGGAAAAACATCCCTTAGATTTCTAGTTCTTCATATTTTGCCATCTTCCCTACCATTTTCTTACAAAAAATTAATAATAATTCAGGATCAAAAGATGTATCAGAGACATAGGGTATTTGACTGGTAGCACTAGGATCTGAACTTCTTGAAACATCCATCCATCATTAGTCAACTCACCCCACCTTTTATTTGCCTGGTGAAAAGCTTGTGAAAAACTCAACTTCTTATACACTATTCTGTGCCATTTTGTTTGGCCTAAAGAAGATATGAGTCTAAGATAGTATTACATTTATACCAGGATGTTTGAAAAATGTCTGTCAATGTTTTAAAAAAAGAGTAACCAGCATATTAATTAAAAAGTGCAAAACTGTCTTGTAGCAGAAGATCATTCCTATAGCTTCTCACTGACTAGTTTTTGTAGCTGAGATTTTACATGTTTGGCAAACCGAATGTGCAGAAGATGTCTATAACACAAAGTGTTGTAACATAACACACATATCCAAATATGTGTTTATTTCTCTTCTGTGAATTCTGAGTGGGCAGTGCTTAACAGGCAAGGCGGGCAAAGCAAGGATGTGCCTTCTGTGGATGCAAGAGTTCAGTTTACTGAAGCATAAACACTGTGTGTTTTTGTGTGTGGGGGGGTGCATCTGCCTTCTCCATCAACACCCAGCTGACTCTATTCAGTCAGATCCTCCAGTCCACTGTGTAACATTTTCATGGGACTAAAGAACCTGCAGGAAGATAAGGATGTTCACTTCTACCAGCCCAAATGCAAATGCCTAAGTATGAATATAATCTGATATATGCAAGCAGCACGCCTGAAGTTTTACACACAACAGCATTGCAGATTATGCAGTTGTAAACCTTCACTAGCCACTGGTATTGGGGATTTTAAAAAATTCAATTTTGCGTGGCAAATGGGACAATGTGAGAATTTTTCTCCTCACTGTACAGTAAGATTTTTCTTGGCAATGTCAGAAAATGTTTGTTCCTTTGTGAGAGCTTTTTCTTGCTACAGTCCTGGAAAAAGGTATTGTCTTTTTTATGAATTAGTCAGTGTAGTAGCACTGAGAGGTTGTTTGTATGTTTTGTATTTATTAGCATGCCCCTTTGTGTTTGCTATGTGTAATGCACCTGAGAACTTTTACACTGCTGCATTTTGTACAAAATGGCGGAAACACAGGTAGGGAAGCTCTTGGCCTAATTTCTTCTGCAGACTGGAGACTTCGCAAGAGGCAGGCCCTCCAAGCAGAGATGGCATGTTTGCATGATAAATTAGCACAATTCATTTCCCAAATACATTAATATTGTATGCAAAATATATTTATACAAACAGCCAGACGAGATTCAGATCAAGCTTAGATCAAATCAAGGCTGAATTATCTCTGGAGGCAGAAAGGCTGACACTGAGGCTGCCCTAATCTGGGCACATCATGAGAAGGCAAGATTCTCCAGATAAGAAAGTAATGCAGTGGAAGGTCCAAGGCAGCAGAAAAGTGGAAGGCCAAATCCAAGGATTGACACCCTCAAGGAAGCCACATGTTTGAGTTTACAGGACATTTTTGGAGATTGCCTACTGATAGGGTTGTCCTAAATTAGAGGTGACTTGATGGCATATTAAATACTTATTTACTACACAGCAACAGCTAATTCCGACTTCCCAGTAAACATTTCTATATAATTTATACACATGCAATCTTTAATGTGTTCCATTTAAACACTTCACTTTAAATTGATATGTGCACATTTTATTTATTTATTTATTTATTTATTTATTTAGAGTATTTTACCCCACCTTTCTCACTGGAAAAGGATCCAAGGCGGCTTGCAGTAAGGAGGAACAATATGCAGTCCATTACAATTAAGACACATTCAGTTTGAGAAACAGGGAATTGAGGGGTATCTTATAGCATTAGAAGGCAACATTAAAACTAACAATTGATAACATAGTGTCCATATAATTTAAAATGATACAAACATGCAGGTTATAGATAATTTGTTGCTTTCAGAGAGATGGCTTGCAGCACTGCCAGTTAAAGTCATCGCGCAGTTATTTCATTTCCTCTTTTATAAATATTACGCCCCTTTTAATAATATTATGGAGAAAAAGAAAGTAAAAGCAGCGAAGAAATGTGTTCATTAATTCGACCTCCCCTAAAACGCTGTGAACGAGGCAAAGGAGAAAGGCGGGGTAAAAATACTCTAAAATAATAAATAAATAAATAAATAAATAAATAAATAAATAAATAAATAAATAAATGGGGACGTGTGCACAGGAAAAACGTACTCTGCAATAATCTTTTCTTGACACCCTAACCTAAGCTTTAAAAAGGGTTGTAAATGTAACTGAATCCCACTGAATCCACTGGAGAAAACAAAAATGTCGTCGTCCCCTCCATTAATAGTACTCAAGCCTTTCTTAAGACACTAAACCTGCAACTAGGCTATAACACTGGGAACAGGCGGTGTCATGTTGAACATACGAGAGCGTGGAAAACCAATTTCCACACTGAAAAAGCCAACGGGGGTGGGGGTGGGCTAAATTAGTCTCTTCTGAGATTTAATTGACCCTGTGTAGAACACTGCCTCACGAGGAGCAGCAGAAACGGCACAGACGCCGTAAGACTAACTCGCGTGCGGGGCTTGCAGGCCGAGGATGGGCACCCGCCTCCGAAATTTCGGGTTCAGACCCCCCCCCCCGCCGCCGCCCCGTTTTTGGTCACAACTTGTAACCAGGCTTCAGCTAAAGAGGGGATTTTGTTTGCTTTTTACCATGAAACCTAGTGTGTAAGCAGAGCTTGCGTTTGCCCTGTGTGTGTGTGTGGGGGGGGGGGAGTTCGGTCACTTTTCTGGCGGGAAAACGTGCTTGGCCTTTCCTTTTTAAACCCTTTTCGCTCTCCTCCTCTTGCAGCGGGCGACAGGAAGCCCTCGGCCAGCTCGGCGGCCAAAGCGGCGGCGGCGGCGGCTTCTCTCACGGGCCTCCATGGCCTTCCTGTTCCAACCTCCTCGTCGTAGAAGGAGAACAAGGCGGGGAAACGACGTCGGAGGCCAAGGGAGGCTCGGGAGGCAGGAAGGGGCCGGAGGCGCTTCTTCCTTCCTTCCCAGGGCGGTCAAAGTGTGAGGAGGAGAGCAGCGGCAGCCGGGAAGCAGGCAGGCCCGCGAAATCCTGCAAAGGCTGGAGGGGCATGGCCCAGTTGTGCGTTTTCTCGTGGCGCCTTGCCAAACGGACCAGCAGGAGGAGGAGGAGGATTGGGAATGGCGGGCTCGCCTTGGACTGACTCGTAGACCAGACATCCCGTGAGGGGGGCGAGGGTAGAGCACCCCAAAGAGAGACACATACAGCCTAGCTTGCCAGTATTTGTCTTTTTGCGGTCGGTGGCACCGAGGAAAGACGTACACTCAGATTTATACAGATGAAGACCCCAAAATACTTTCGGATGCCAGAGGTCTTAAAATTTGTGGTGAGGAAAAGGAAGCTCAGTGAGATCCATTCTTCTAATCCCGGGCTGCTGCTGCTGCTGCTGCTGCTGTTTTAAGCACACTTTGGAAAAGTTTATGACGTATTTGTGTGTGTGTGCCCCAAATCTGCTTTATATCTGGATTTTGCCCTGTCGCTGCAACATGACTTCACCACGCAGCAGGATGCACTTTTTCTTTCAGTTGGGTGGAACTCAAATTGCCACTGAAAAATAAATATTTTTTCTTTTTCTTTTTGGAACCCAACCCAGTTTTATAAAGGCAAACAACTGTTTTCGTTCAAGAGAATGATTCCCCCAATCAAAGCAAATGAAAATTACACCCCTGCCCTCCCACATGTCTTACTACAGATTTCCTTTATAAGATATATTTTTCTCTAGTAACAAACACTGGGAGAATAAACCAAGGTCTGTAGGGTAACGGAACAGTACAGTTTTAGAAAACGGACTGCAAAGAGTTTCAGAATTGGCATGTGGACACAAAAGGAAAGTTGGGGGCGGGGAGAGGAAAAATGTGTAATGTTACACGTTCCCTTCCCTTGCTTCCCAGTCTGATGAAATTCACAAGGCCATAACCCAGTCCATTACTATGCCCCCCCTTCAATAGCATAGTCATGACATTAATTCCTAATGTGAAAGGTCAAGGCCGTGACAATCTTTTCTGATTTTATATTTTTATAACAAATCAATAAAATACTGGTAAGAATACTGCTGGCATCTTCATTTGTTTTTATGGCCTACCCTGGAGTCTGTGTGTGCATACATAAAGTTCATGAATATTAACAATATATAGCTCAAAGGTAACTGTGTTTTTTTCTGCAGTTCAAGTTTGACTAATTAAAATTGTCAATGGTAAGTGTGACAGTTTATCTAAAAATCAAGCTCTCTATATTTCTCATCTCTTGATTTGTTTTGGCAAGCACCAAATATGAAAGCTCACAACTATCAACAAGTACTAAGGGAATAAAAAGGAACCTTAACTAGATATAAAATGTATTTTCATGCTAATGATCATAGGTACTACTGCATATCAGCTGTCAAGACGTTAAATATCAGATAAAAAGACTGAGCTCAAATGTCAAAGAGTTTTGGTTGGCACTAGTCTTCAGTCTTTTCTAACTTGCAGTCTACTTTTTGCTCAAATATGTATTTGGGAATCCACTTATTTTTAACCACATATTTTTACAGTGAGTGGTAGTGCTACTGCCACAACTCAGTTTAGTTCATATGCTGTGAGTAGAAAGTGTTTGTTCATTTGTTGGAGGGCAGTAGCGTCTTGGGTGTTGGGTGAGAAGACAGACCTTGGAAACACAAAGTTAAATCCCAGGTTTTCCATGATGTTCACTTTGGTGACTTTGGCCCAGCCATCATCTTTCAGCCTAATCTACTTTATAGTGTAGTGGTGAGGATAAAATTGGCCAGGTCTCTTTAAAAATTCCTTCCTGGGAAGATAAATATGTGCTGCTAAATAAACAAGGAACAAGAAGCAGTGGATGTCATATATTCAATGACAACTTTGACAGAACAGCAACTTGATAGCTAAGAACATTTGCAGAGAAGAATTTTGGGAATAAATTTGTTCCTACTGTATTTTCAGTAACTGGACTTAGAATCTGGTTATACTTATTACAGTGCTCCTCTGGGCCTTTGTGAACTGTCTGGTTAAGTCTTTTCATTCACTCATTAAAACTAATAAGTTCTATGTTCAGCAGGACTACTACAGTATTTGTTACACGTGTTTGCCTGTATCACTTTAGCTGGATTGGAACTAATGGTACAAAAGTAAGTCCCATCTAGATAATTTGGAAAATAATACCATACAAATGACTTGGCTAAGTCTGCAATGCAAACAATGATATCAATGAGGACATTGCAATATATTTATACCATCTGAAGTGGAAAAATACTGGAACAACAACATTTTATAGCATGAAATGTTCCTGTTTAATTTCCAGCCACTTAATGCCTTGTCTTCTTTTTGGATTCTCCTCTCCATCCCTCCTTTTTAATAAGTCTTCCCTCTCCCATGTTCCAAGGTGCCCAGAATTCTGTGGCCACTCAGCACATTTATTTTCATTGGTGGTTTGAGATGGCACCTCTCTCTCTCTGTCTTCTGTTTTGCAAATTTTTCTTTACTTTTGCAAACCTTAGAATTCCACAAAAAGGCTACTATTTCCGTCTTGTTTCTCAACAGCCATGTTTTAGCTATGTAACCCTAACATTGCAATATCAAAGTTCACTATTTGTATAATTTTTTAGAGCAGTACTGCAGTGGAACCAATTATCTTAAGAGGGGGTGAGTGCTCCAACACTGGAGGCATTCAAAAGAAATCTGGACAGCCACCTGGCAGATATCTTTTGACTTGTATTACTTGATGGAGCGGTGGTGTGTGTGTGTGTGTGTGTGTGGGTGGGTGTGTGGGTGTGGGTGTGGGTGTGTGGATTTGATGGCCTTATAGGCCCCTTCCAGCTTCACTATTCAATAAGTATAACAAAACCATTTATTTTCCTGAAGAAAATGGAAGTACAGTAATTCCAGTATTTTCCAATGTATAAGACTATATTTTTGTCTAAAACTGTTTGACTAAAATTGAGGATTTTATACACAGGAGATTAGGCTTACCAAGGAGCCAAGGAGGGAACTGCATGGTTGCAAAACTGTAATTCTCTGTTGGGAAAATGATGATAATCAGTGCTATCGGCAATTCCTGAACTTTGAACAATCAGATATAACCAGCTCTTGGACAGAAGCAATCTCTAATGATTAGGACCTAATTCAATAGCTAAAGAAAATGACCCTATTAACTTCCCATCTACTTGGAGTTTCCCTGGGTCAAGTGTCTTAAACAAGATGGTGCAGACAGAAAAACAATTGTCTGGTTATGTTAAAGTATTGCTTGATAGAGAGAAAGAAAGTAAACCCCAATCGCCTCCCTCCCGTTAGATGCTTTTCCTGATGCTTAGCATATGAATAGATTCAGCCACAGAGAGATGCAATATTTCTCCTCAAATCTTTCTGCCACTCCCTGTACTGATTGTGATTGTTTCTCCTTACAGTGGAGCTTCCAATGCATCAGCACTTAGCAATGTTGAACAAAATAGCATTCACAAATATTTTGTAACATCAGATCAGCGCAAGAAATGACTTGGAGAACTGGCAAATGATATGAGATACAGTTTGAAGTATATTGTTTTATATACAGTATACAGACACTTGTTTGTGTGTGCTCATGCATGTAATATATAAGAACTAACTGAAAAAATGTGCGCTAGAGGAGAAGATTAAGCACCCAGTGGTGAGAAGAAAAGAGTGCTGTTGATTGGTTACTTAACAAGAAGTGAATAAACAAATTAGTTTTCCTAGAGGGGGTTTCTCTTTTAAATTTATTTATTTATATTTGTACTTGTTAACTGCCCGACTTTCCCTCAAGAACTCTGGGTGGTGTACAACACATTGTAGGCAGGTAGATTATGATTATTGACCATATATAGAGTATCATATCACTAATTGTATTACAAGTAGTGGCCAAAATTGTGGAAATCTTTAGGGAAAAGTGTATTTTTGAGTTCTGAGAGCTAATAACACTTTTTTTTGGAGCAGTACCATAAAATTATATATCAGTGGAAAGATAATTTAATCAAGAATGTAATGGAATAACTTTTATGGATATGCTATTAGAATAGCAGTTATAAAGAAGAAAATGAAATCCACAGGGAAAAAATGAAAAAAAATTATCACCATAGAAAAAATGAGATATAAAAACATTATTACCATGTCAGTTAATACTTAGTTGGGAAACTTTAGCATGAATTATGGCCTTACAACGTTTTCTCATGGAGTAAACAAAGTCTTTTAGTTCTGTAGCTGTTATAATTGAATGCTTGCTTCTATTAACTGGGTTTGAATGCTTCTATTAAGCAGATTTTATTTCTGGGTCACTTATGACTAACAAGTTTCCTTAGTCAAGAGGTAGTGAGCATTTCATTAATGTATTTTTGGCTATTTACATTCCCATTAATCACACAAATTCTGCCCACACCTTTTGATGTAATACAACCCCAGATCATAACACTAACTGAGTGTTTCACGGTACATGTAATGCAATCAGGATGAAAATCTTCTCCATTCCTTCTCCTTAGATATTTTACGCCATCACCATCAAACACAGAGATCTTGGTCTCATCACTCCAAATAACACTGTCCCATTGTTCCTCTGTCCACATAACAGAGTTTAGACCAGTTTAGTCTTTTCAACCCTTGTTTGAGAGGTAAAAAGTGGCTTTTTTCATGGAATTTTAGATTTTAGGTTAAATTCCTGCAGTCTGTGCCAAATAGTCCTTGCACTCAACTTCACTTTGCATTATACCATTTCATTTTATACAGTGGACCCTTGTATAACAAACAGCTTGTATAACACAAAATCTGTACAACATAAAAAATTCCAGAGAGAGGGGAAATTTGCTTAACATAATTGCATATGGGGCGAATCCATACAACATAAAAATGGGATTACCCCGTTTTCAGTGCATTCCTATGGGATATTTGTATAAAGTAAAATTTGCTTAACATAATTTCATTTGGAACGAATTAATTCCTTTATACAAGGTACCACTGTATACATCCAGTTGATATTCTTCTGTCACATAGACACAGTCTCTTAATTCCTCTATTATCACTTGCTGTTGTGTGCCTTTTCCTGCCTTTACCGGTGTGGTTTTGTAGTGACTGGGTCTCTTTACACCTCTTTAAAAACTTAGAAATGCTGCATTTGGTTAAGTTTCCACCAATTTTTCTTCTAATTTCTTTATAACTGTAGCCTTGTTCGCTTAATAATACTATTTTACATCACTTTCTGGGTGACCACTCAACTCCTTGCACCATTACTTTAATTTTATTACGTTTTACAAGCTCACTGAATAAAAGAACCCCCTCCCAAATCAAATTGATAGCAATCACATAACACACTGACAAATGATATGACCTCAATAACTGTATCCTACTGTGATAGGCTTATTGCCAAAACAAGATGACACCTGATTGGCTGTCTAAACACTCGTGCTCATTGGCTATAATCAGATGAAGGAAAGCTACCTGATATCAACCTAAGCAAGTTGTGCTTCCTTTTTCTGGTTATTTAGTCAAAACTATTTTTCCTAGAATACAGATAATTGAACAAACTTTGTTGCTTTACATTCTTGATTAAATTATCTTTCCATCGATATATAATTTTATGGTACTATTCCAAAAAGAAGTGGTGTCATTAGCCATCAAAACTCAAAAATGCACTTTCCCCAAAACGTTTCCACAATTTTGGCCACTACTGTCGTAATCAGTCAATGCACAGCACACTGGGTTGGTACATATTTCAACACACATTACATATGCTATCATTGAGTTTTATAGATCATTTAAAAATAAAGAACCAGGACCACTGGGGAAGAGCACCAGTTAAAATACAAACAGTGGATGAAGCACTGGGATGGGAAGAAAGCCATGCATTGTTCCCGAACCTAGCATGTTTATGGCTTAGACTGCCTGCCACATCTCTCAATCTATTCCTGTTATCTATCTGGTAATTAAACAATAGATAAGTACCAGGAATGTGATTTTCATCAAAAATAATATTTTGAAGCATGAAGACATGTTGAAGAAACTACTTCGGAAAACAGTAAAGATATAAAATATTCACAATGCAGAATGTCAGGTGAAACAAGCATTTCTCTTATTCTAGATAGATTTTTCCCTATGGCCACTTTGATGCTAATGAGTACCATCTGTAATTTCAATGAATTTTTTAGTAGATGGATGTCCTGTTCAGTAGCCAACTTAGAGACAGAAGTATTTTTTAAAATCAAAATCATATCAATTTTACTATTAATTTGTAATTTTTTTGTGATTATTAAAGAATTGATTCAATAGCTTGTGGTGTGCTTTGTGTCTGCTCGCAATGTGATAGAGGTAAATTGAATGCACAGCAGTGTTAGAAGTTCTTTCAGAAGTGTGCAGATTATGGTAACCATGATTGTTTAATCCTAATATGATAGCACTAATTGCCTCTTTACAGTATTCGAGGTCTGGTGAGATAGCAGCAATTTGCATGCATAGTCTCCTGAAATTGCTGCTAAAGATGCCAGATATTATCACAAAGTTGGAGATCACCAAGTAGACGTACCTTTCCCAAACCATTTTGACAGTTATGCTATGATTAGAAAGAGACTGGTAGCAAACTTGACTTTTTTTTAAAAAAACTGAACTATTTCTGTTGTCCACTGAGGAGGGGATTCTTCAAATAATGCCAGCCACTGCTTGGAAGTCTAAGCAAGGTGGCATCCCATATTATAAAAGGTTTTCCCCTACTCCATCTTTTAAGGAGTAGCGTCTATTGCTATTTTGTTATAATATATAAATGCACTTTACCTTGTTTATTTATATTAATTTTTAAAAACTCCCTTAGAAACTGTATTGAAGAGTAATATTTATGCATTTCTAAATAATAAAATATGAGTGGGCAACAGCCACAAAATACCTTTTAATGATTAGTTTTGACTAGCACTGAACACAAAAACTATCTCACACTAACTGGCTCATTTCCAGGCCACAAAAATATAGGAAAACTTTCACTTTGGGGTGAAAGTCTATGTATTTTCAACAATGGAAGACTTGCAAGAGCAAAAGGTAGCATTTACATGCTGTCCTATCCTACATCCATTTTAATATCACTCAATTTTTGCCACAAACTAGAATATCACATTTTATTTTAATAGCCACAGTGTCTTACTGTATTTAATGGTTCTCATTTAGTGGTTATGATAAATCATTTCCCCCCTGTAGAATGACCTGGAAAAAGATTAAATGCTCTGATAATGATTCAAAGTGAGGATTTATGGGAAACTGTTCTGTTTGCCAGCTGAAATGAGGATCACCATTACTGTTACTTGCAGTGGCTGCCAAATGGTACTGTTACAAAGGATGGGGAATAGGCTTTTGTTGCTTTTCCTGTTAACTCATTTTCCCCATATGCCCCATTTTTAATGAAAGAGCTCCTGAGTGAACTTTGAGCCCTACTGCACTTAGATTTAGAATCGCCTTTTGCTTAAACTCAAACCGCCTTAAAAATCACTTACTGCATTTCCAGTTGCTTTTTCCGGAGCCCCCTTGGCCACACCCCTTTTCAGCTGCTGTGTCAGTTTTTCTTGCGATGGCCACCAGGGGTGGTGTTTTTTAAAACCAATTTCTAGACTGCTTTTTGAAGCGATTTGGCTCAAACTGCGGACACTATGCACTGGTTTTTACTGGGTGTCCCCCCCCCCGTATGCCTTATCCTGCCATCAGAAAAGCCAAAAAAGAAATCCTCCAGCTTTGTAATCATTTCCGCCGATTTCTCCGGTCCTTCTACTTCCTCTTTTGGTACAGGTTAGCTACGGAGGTAGGCTATCAAAATCAATGCACCACATTGTAAGTAATCTAAAGGGAGAATTGGAAAATTAGCTACATTACTTTGAATGGAGCAACAATGGCATAACTTTACCCTAAAAAAAATAATTCCAAAATAGAAGCAGATAATGGGAAAATGTTGGACAAAATTGGAACAAAAAGCGGTGTAGCAAAGTGCAGGCGGGGAAACCGGTTCTTGAGAAAACACCCAAGTGCAGAATTCTGAATCACTTCAGCGACCACATGACGGAGGAGGGCAAAAGGCGATTCAAAACAAAATGTGGTTGCTTTTTGAAGTGCGGTAGTGGCCATTTGGCTCACTTCATTTTGGACCACCAAATCATATCATTAGCAGTGGTTGTTTGTGACATTAGCAAAGTTTTTAATTCATAGGATCTCTACAGTATATGGTGGTTACATACTCGTACATTGCTAAAATAACAACCCCTATTTAATTCAGGTTTCAGCTTGACATTGGGCTAAACTGTACATCACAGATAGACTATCTTTTAACAGTGTATTTGAACAAATGATTCAGCTAGACTTTTATGGCTGATCAATCATCTCTATCTCTATCTCCATCTCTATCCATCAGATTTATGATTTAGGAAAAGAGGAAGTGAACAATTATGGTGGAACAGTAGGGTGCTGATGGATATGCAGGTAGGTAGCTAACTAGTGCAGTGGGGGCAGGCCACCTTCTCCTGGACTTACCAAATGTTGAGATGTTACATCATTGCTTTCTCACATCTTTCTTCCTTAGTGCATCCTTGATTCTCATTATTTGACATTCTCTTGTTTGACATTTTTTTTTACCAGATATTTTAATTGTGAGTGAGAGCTTCCTAGCTGACATGGTTAATATTAAAATCCTTCAAAGTTGTCTTTGAAGGTGTCCTTCAATCATTTATTTCATCCACCATGCAACTGGGCACCTGCAGCAATTTCTCCATATAAGACATACTTTAGGAAAATGTCATCTGGCATCTTGATGGCATGGTCAACAGCCAGAAGTTGACGTTGTTTCAAAATTGTCAAAATGTTTGTCATCTACATTTGCTCCAGAACTTCAATGTTAGGGACTGTATCCTGAGATTTGATGTCGAGAATTCTTTGAAGACAAGATGAAAGTAACTGGGCTTTCTTGTTTGGTGTTGATAGGCAGTTGAAGCAGAGAGAATTGAACGAGAATCTTTACCTTTATCATTTTGCTCAGAGGGTTTTCTAATACCTTTCTGACACATGTCCTGAAGGTATCTCATTTAGGATGCTTTACTTCTGAAATATCCAAGGCTTTCCATTAGTTTGTCTAGAATTTAGCAGACGCTGATATATGTACTTGAAGTGA
Source organism: Phrynocephalus versicolor (assembly GCA_023846285.1). Taxonomy (NCBI): domain Eukaryota; kingdom Metazoa; phylum Chordata; class Lepidosauria; order Squamata; family Agamidae; genus Phrynocephalus; species Phrynocephalus versicolor. The sequence continues at coordinate 94,425,873 of JAHTLZ010000204.1, read as the reverse complement.
AAGAGAAACTGTAGTCACAGCTGGAAGTTATACATCTATGTGCAAAACAATAGCCATTGTATCAACTGCAACTGAAAACAAGAGGCTACTAATTCTTCTTTTTCCAGCTCAGTATATACAACCTTGAGATACATCTCACATCTCCAAACTAAATGCTGACAGATCAGCTAATTATGTTTTTCAAAGGAAACCTGGATGAATCTCAGAGGGATTAATTTTGCTTTGGGCTGCCATTGATACATTTTATCATTTGTTGTCCAGTTCAGTCAACTGAAGTTGTAGTTGGGAACCTCACATTGCAATGTGATAAGAGGTAGAGAAATTCAATGCCTTCAGGAAATAGCACTGAGAGCCTTTAGCAAAATGTTCCAGCGTACCTCCAGCCCATAATAAAGGCTTTCCCCTTAAGGATAATACTTTGAAACTAACTAAATAAAGTCCGCTTCTGAAATTTCCATTTTTCAAATAGTTGAAGGCCTCTTGTCTGGGCCAGTTGATAGCCCTCTATAAGAAACTCTGTTTTCTTCTTCTTCTTGAATTGATATTCTAAAATGTTATAGAAAGTGGAACCAGGGCCTTAAGATAGCCATAGGAAAGGGAGTGAGTGACTTTAAATGGGCAATGAGCATGGCACTCTTTGATTCCTTCTTAAGCAGGTGACATAGAGAGCTATTTTTTCCTTCCTTAAAGTTAGAGTTTGACCTCAGCCTGTTCCCTTTCTTAGTCCTTTCTTATTCCATCCAGCAGAACAAAGTCATATTCAAAGAAACAAGAAAGAAAAGAAACACTTATTTCTGCTGAAACAGAAAAGTGGGAAAAACCTTCCTGTCCTTCCTCTACAATTTCTGCCCTTTCTCTTACCACACTTTCCTCTTCTTAAAATAAATAGGGCTGCATGCACCCTCCTAATTGAAGAAATGAATTGAAGCAGCAGCTTCTGATGATTTAGTCAATGACTTCACAGCACGAAAGAGAAGGAATGTTCATTTCTAAGATCAAGAGTATGATCTTCTCCATTGGCTCCAACTCAGGCTGTTCCTTAGTTTCTTCTTCACTTCCTCTTGTAATGCTGTCATTTTGGTTTTTTTTAAAAGCCAATTTTAACTGCACAAATGCCAAAGTTAAAACGAGTGACACTTTGAAGACCTTGTGAGTGCCTTTGAATTCTTTGCACTACTCCATGATCACCCTAGGAAAGCAAGTACACCTTATTTTATTTATTTTATTTGTTAGCGCATTTTTACCTCGCCTTTCTTCTTGGAAAAAGTCAATATCTCATGCATTTGGCCAAATGCAATGCACACCCTTATTATAACTTCAGGTTCAATACTAGGAGAGACATCTAGTATCCCAAGGTGGCACTAGAATTAACATGACATACAGAGATAATAGGTTTCTTTTAAAAAAGATCAACATCGTACAAAGCAATCTGCCAAAAACTGCTCTTTGTCCCACGAGTGATCTCTGGCAACAATAAACTTACTCAGTTCATACTTGTACGTGGAGGAGAAACAAGTCCTAGGCAAGTCAAACTTAATCTACTCAAATGCAAGAACAAGATACATTTTGACTCCAAGGGGCCCTGCCATTGTCATTGCAGAAGGAGGAATATTTCTGTTTTTGTGGGCTTCCTGTTGCTTGTTACCATTGGTGGATTTATTTTTGTCCTCTTGACTAGGCCTTAAAGGGCTGGAAAAAAGTAGAGAGCAATGAAAAGGAGCTGAAAGTATCCTTAACTGAAAGGTGAAAGTTTAAGTTTACTTGCATCCAGACAATTACACTATGTTTTAATTGATTAATCCATCTTCATAACTTTATGCAAAGTGCATCTGAATTCTCAACTCTTCTGTTGCTTTCTTGCACCCTTCCCTGATAGCTTAGTGTTTACAGGCAAGCTTGGCTTTAAATTATATTTTTCTTTCTCTCCCCTTAGCAACATGGTGAGACCAACATCTAGCATGTGGAGGCAATTCCACACTGCAAGTTCTTCAAGGGGGGTTGGAGTGATTCTCAAACACAGTCAAATTAAATACACATTTCCAAATGCTACTAGGATGACAAAACACATTCTTATACAGTATATAAGAAGTGGCCTGTAGACATTAAAAACCTTTTCTGGATTTCAGTAATGATGAAAGCACATGTCACTTTCCCCTACATTCTCATTCCAGACATTCTTTTTTTTTCTGCTCCTTTTGTATCGACAGGATCTTGAAATTGACTTGATTCACTTCCATGCTATGTAGCGTATTGGGCAGCAAGAATTCTCCAGCTCATTTGGTCCTGTGAGAATATGTCCGTGTCTTCCCATGTGATATGTAGTGCCTTTGGGTCTTGCATCAATGTTCTTTGACAGGTTATTCAAGGGCATTCTCTTTGTTTGGAACTGGAGGAGGCTAACTCATTGCCACCCTGGGGATCTGATTGCCCTCCATACGAAAAATGGAGCCACCCAGTTGGATTGTTCTACGTGCAACAATGTTAAGAAAGTTTATACAAGCCACTCCTTCAAAGCACCTCTTCACTGGAAATGTGGTCAAAATATTTTATCTTTAGGATTCAACAGAGGCATTTCTGTGCATCTTGTTGATACTTGCTGACACCTTCTAAATCTCATGAGCATAAATTGCTGTTGGGATTACATTAGAGACAAACTAATGGAACTTAATCTTCAACAATATGGATGGCAAGTACCAGAACTTGTTCATCTTTCTAGAGACAGTTATCACCTTCTCAGTACAGCACTTAACGCCCACTTCTGCATCTCCATTACCCAGACAAGTGAAATTCTCCATTTGTTGTCAAAGTACAATTCACCATGAGGGGCCCATGGAGCTCACATACATGATCTTCAATTTTTTTTTTTTTGCCCTGATCCTGAGGCCAGTGTTGTTTGCCTCTTCATCCAGAACTGTTGTGGCATGATGCAATTTTGATTTGTCTTCCCCAAGCAAAGTGATATCATCTGCAAAAATCCAAGTTGTCTAGATAACTTTGGTCAGTTCAGTGAAAGCCAATCCCAGTATGTACTCCAGTTCACCATGTGACATAGTCAAGGGCCAGAAGGAAGAGGAGTGGGGATAAAATACAGCCTTGTCTAACCTCGGTAGGAATCCCGAAGAAGACTGTATACCCATTCTTGGTCTTAACATAGCAGTTTGATTGTTGGTAGTACACATTCTTAAAGATGGTGGTGAAAACTGTTGGTATACTGTACAGAAGTAGGATCTGCCAACGGAACTCTCAGTGGAACTATCGAAAGCTTTTTCAAAGTCAACTATACTCAATGGACAGTTCTATGATGTTTCTTAAGGTCAAGTTTTGCTCACTGAAGCTCCATTTCGTTTCATTTCATTTCAGTTTTCTTAGAGGGGGTGTTCATTATTCGTTCCATTACCTAACAAAATGAATAATGAATAGCAAAATGAATTTTTTATTTGTTTCATTCCAGTCTCTAAAAATGAGTATTCAGCTTGCTGGGGGAGGGGGGAATATGTAGCCTGCCTGCATATTAAAATGGTAAACTGGCCAGAGAGTGCTTTAAGTACTATAAGCAGAACACTTTGCTTATGTTTTTTTGCTTGTTTTCTTTTTCTGGGGGGAACTTTATCTGCTAAAAATGCCTCCTCTAATCAAACCACAGGCTGTCTGTAGATGCAACAGTGTTCCCTTTGCCAGTGACCCTACCTGAATGTTAATATTCTAAAGCTTACCTGGGTTCTTACTAGACTGCACCAAATATTTTCAATACTTCATGCCCCCTAATGGCAAAAGATAAAATCCCTCTTAGAAGCAGATTCACATAGCTCTTCTCATTCAAAGGAAGAATTATAAGATGGGCTCTTTCAAGTATATCTCATAACCATAAGGGTCAGGTAGAGTTGAGAGGGAATAGAAAAGGGATAGGGAAATCATTTCTTCAAAAAGAATGCACTGCTCTGTAGACCAGGCTACATTTACATTGCATAGAAACATTTTAGATTTGTCAGTCATGCAGATGTTGGCGAACAAAGTTAACATTAATCTCTCATTACTAACTAGCAAACTGTAAAATTAATATATTTTAGGGATTATTATTATTATTATTATTATTATTATTATTATTATTATTATTATTAT
>JAHTLZ010000204.1:94402908-94420518 GCA_023846285.1 Phrynocephalus versicolor | reverse complement strand
ATAGATAGATAGATAGATAGATAGATAGATAGATAGATAGATAGATAATGATGAGAGCTAAATGCCCACATAATTTACAAGTGGAAACCAGGAACAAATGAGGAAGGGGCATCCTACTTCTCTTTAGAGTTTCAACCACTCCATCCTTCCTCCCTCCCACCTGCCTTGATTCCCCCCACCCCCACCCCCAGCGGTATATTGTCCCCACCAGGCTATGGTCAGTGCTCTTTGGGCTATAACAGATAGTGGCAAATTTGGGTTGAGGGAAGTACATTAGAACTCAGTCCTCGCTACATCAAATATTTGATTTTTTCACTGATGTCAATGAGAAGCTCTTGTTTTTGGCAGACAGAACATTGATGCTTATTTTTCCCCCCAATGAGGTGAACTGTTTCATCAAGCAGAATTCTGTAGCAAAATTTCTGGCTCCTTACAGTTCAAAAAGTCCTTTGAAATTCCAGTTTGGCACTTCTTGGTGCTGCCATTTCCTCGCTGTGGATGCAGAGATGGGATGAGCAGCTGAAAAGTATCAAATCTTTAAATTCACTTTTCAATCCTGCCAAATATTGAGATTTTTGCTGTAAAAACAATGATAAAATAAATGATAGCACTTCAGAAGTAGCACACACACAGTGAAACACACACAGGCACCACAACCCTAGGAAGGAAGAAATGTAGGAAGGAAGGTAGCAAAAATCAAGCCTTTGGTTTCTTCCCTAATGGTCCCCAGTTTTAGCCATGCCCATATTGAATTTTTATTATGCTTTCCATTAATATTTTCCGGAAGTTGTTGATGTAGCAGTTAATTTTCCCAAATTATCAGTCTATTTTCAAATTGTTGTTTCTTATATGAGCCATTGTTTCTGAAGAGCCTTGTGGTGCTGTGGTTAGACTGTATTGCAGCCAAAGTGTTGCTGGGACCAGAGGGCAATGTGTAGCCTGCATAATTAAATTGTAAATCACCCAGATAGTGCTTTAGGTGCTATAGTGTGGTATATAAGCAGCACACTTTACTTTACATTGCTTTGCTGTTTTCAAAATAGTCTTTAAGTAATTTTTCTCTGCTTATACTAATATTATGCCTGTGCCTTTATGCCTTTGGTTGTATTTCCACCATTTAACTTTCATTTTAAGATTTTCTGCATTTTTGATGTATTCCCTATATGACAGACCTTTAACTCTTGAGTGCAGAACATTATCTTCTTTAAGTATTCCAAGGCATTTATAATTTTCATCACTTGATAGTGATATGTCTGTGAAGATTCTCAGTCATCCAGGTGAGTTTATCTGGAAGTTGAGTCATGGCAACTGGACTTCTTTTTCTTGAAAGATTGAAACGTTTCACTACTCATTTGGATGAGTAGTGAAACATTTCAATCTTTCAAGAAAAAGAAATCCAGTTGCCATGACTCAACTTCCAGGTACACTTGATAGTGATTTTAAAATATTGCAAATTCAAATCTAGTCCATCTAGTTTTTAGATCTTGCCACATTGTATAGACAGGACTTCACATTTGTCAATTGCAAATTTCATTTGAATATCTTCACTAAACATTAGCATTGTGTTTAGCACTGATATTAACACAGTGGAAGTTTTTGCAGATAGTTCTGTAATATGGTAGCCCAATCCTCTTTTATTTAAAATTCTTGACATAGGGCAGGCATGTCCAAACTTCGGCCCTCCAGATGGTTTGGACCACAATTCCCAGAATTCCAAGCCTATATTTCCAATGGCAAAGGACTATGGGAGCTGTGTTCCAAAACATCTGGAGGGCCAAAGTTTGGACATGCCTGACATACGGATTTGTGAGATGTTAAACAGTAGTGGTGACAAAGAATCCTCTTGGAATGTTCCTACAATATTTTGATGCTGATTTGCTCAGTTTCTTCACCATAGGTAAAGGCAGTTTTCTATTTTCCCATGTTTTTGCTCAGGAACTTCTGAATATTTTTACTAATTCCCAAAATTTGTTGTTGATGTTAACTACATTTTTTTTAAAAAAAGTAGTCACACTTACTCAGATTTAGAATCTATTTGTATTTATACTTCAAGGCAAAATGGGTTACATTGGTTGGAAGTTGGTCATTGCTTGTGAAAAGAAATCTGAAGTAGGAAGGAATGGGAAGCAAACAGACAGGGAAAATAAGCCAGGAAGGCTCAAGGATCTCTCCCCCTCCCCTTTGGCTTTCTAAGTACCTCCATGTTGATATTTGATTACATTGATATGTACATCTGTTTTTTCTTGATTATCCTAGTTTAATAATCTTAGATTATTTCTATGAAGAAGTAGGCACGCTAAAACATTTATAATGATTGCCAACCCATATGCACTCATGAAAACCAGCATTAGATACTCTAGTAAATTATGTTAGGATTTTCTTCCTGATCTGCTTCTGAATGGATTTCCAGAAATAATAAAGCATAAGAGTCTTCTCTTCTCCTCTCCCGTCACCTCCTTTCCCTTTTAATTACAATAATTAGAATTAGAATTAGAATTAGAATGTTATTATTGATATAAACGCAGTAAAACATAGTCAAGCTCATTTGTTAAATGCTCATATTTACAGAATCCCAAAGGCAAATAGGCAGAAATGTTCAAACCGGAACAGAATTTCAGCTCCTAACAACTGAGCAGAGAAAGTCTGCCGTTCTTTCCGTAATATCTACCACCTCCACCGATAACGTGAAGCAAGCCTTTCAGTTACAAGAAGCTACCAAACTATTTATTTATTTTTCCCACAGATACAAGCTCACTACAAAACCACTGTCAACTGGTACTTCAGAGAGATGATATTTTCCTGTAAATTTCACCTCCCTGGAACCACAACAAACATGAAGAACAGTGAACCCCTGAACACATGCTTTTGCTATGGGGGGGAGGGGGTTTCCACTCAGAAGAACCATATCAGCCTTTGTTATCTGCGATGTAGCAGATAACAAAGGAAGTCTTTGTTATCTCAAGGAAGACTCAAGGAAGTCAGCACAAACATTTCAAAGAGAGTTCAGAAGTGGACAGGAGGAACCAGGAAGCTCTCTCACTACAGATGAAATATGATGGCTAGTGTGTGTGTGTTGTGTCATTACAGTTGTGACCGACTCTTCGTGACTCTATGTCCATGGAGTTTTCTTGGCAGGAATCATACTGGAGTGACTTGCCAGTTCCTACTCCAGGCGCCTACAGCACTTGGTATTCCCTGGTGGTCTCCCATCCAAGTACTAACCAGGGCCAACCCTGCTTAGCTTCCGAAATCAGGTGAGATCGGATGTGCTTAGAGCATCTAGGCAGCTATGATGGTTAGTACCTGATCCCATTTATCACACGAAACTCTTGTTCAACGAGCTCCATTTGCAGCAACCTAGTCTAGGATTTGCCACTGCAGAGCTGGTAGTAACAGTGGTCAGAAAGGGCTACACCTAACATTCCACCGTCTCATCAAGCCACTTAATTACTGGTATCCAAATGTGCTAACCCCTATAGTATACTCTTGGCCATTTTGGTGAGATATCAGTTAATAATAAAAAGAAACAAGAAAGCACACTCTTCTGCCCACATTTGAATGCAATCCTAAATGCCCTGTGGTGGTACATCCTTTGTACATGTAACTCCATAAACTGAGCCATTTTCAGGTTATCAGTCCCTTGTGGCAGAATAAGAGGACATGTCCATAAAGTAAATGACAAATGAATATGGCAGATCTATGCAATCAGTTTGGAGTGTTAATTGCATTACAAGTGGGAATCCATAAAATCTCTGGATACACAGTAGATGCTTGCAGGATCAAAACTGCCAAGAGCTGGTACATATATCAGGTACTCCGTTACTACAGCAAGGCCCCTCTATTCTTGTGGCAGTCTCCATCTGCAAGGTTTCCTGATGCCAATCTGTAACTTAGGCCCCCTGAAACCAGCCCAGGCACTTCATGGGAAATGCTAATCACAACTGTTAGTGGATGGACACATTGCATTCTGTTATCTCCTTACGGGTTGAATTACACTGTTCATTCAATCATTTTTGCTTGTTCAGACAATGAGGGTAGGTCAGGAGCAGGCAAATAATCCTTTTAGTTTGTCCTCTCTTAAGTGACACTGGAATGAAGGGAGCATTTTAGCGAGAGATCAGTTTCCATGGTAAGACTCTACAAACAGGCACAAACATTTGCGGCTTAGTAATTTTACCTTCTACTCCCCCCCCACAAAAAAAAAACCAAACATCCCTTCTTGTCATGATGGCAAAGAGATGAAACAGCAAGTGCACAGGAAAGCAGGTTTTCCAGTGATCGGCTTGTTTATCTGTCAGCAGCAAGACAAGAAGAGGAATGAAATCAAACTGCATACCTTCTCTGAATCAGAATGCAATAAATTGTTGTAATTGTTTTTGCTGTCTTGTTTCAGCCCTTCTTAAATGTTTATGAAATACAGTGCCCTGATCCACAAATTATTTGGTAGAGAGGCACGTGTGCTCACACAGTGTATCACATAAGTGAGTACATGAGTACACCCCTTCACATTTCATAAACATTTTAGTGTATCTTTTCATGGGACCACACTGAAGAGATGACACTCGGCGACAATGTTAAGCAGTGAGTATATAGCTTGTACAACAGTGTAAATGTGCTATCCCCTGAAAATAATGCAACACACAGCCATTAATGTCTAAACTGCTGACAACAAAAGTAAGTATACCCCTAAATGATATGTCCAAATTGGACCCAAGTATCTATTTTCTCTCCCTGGTGTCATGAGGCCAGTTAGTGTTACAAGGTCTCAGGTGTGAAGGGGGAGCAAGTGTTATCACTCTCACTTTCACATTTGGTATTAATATTCCCACTCTATCATACTAGTCACTTGAAGTTCCACATGGCACCTCATGGTCTACAGGGCTTTTGTCCCAGAAGGAAGCCTCTAGAATTCTAAAGATGATGCATAAGAAGCCCGCATATGATTGGCTGCAGACAAGCAGACTAAGGACATGGATTTCTGGAACCATGTCCTGTGGTTCGATCAAACCAAGATAAACCTATGTGGTTCAGATGGTGTCAAGCGTGTGTGGTGACAACCAGGTTAGGAGTACCAAGACAAGTGTGTCATCTGTACAGTCAAGCATGGTGGTGGGAGTGTCATGGTCTGGGGCGGCATGAGTGCTGCTGGCACTGGGGAGCTACGGTTCATTGAGGGAACCATGAAGGCCAACATGTACTGTGACATACTGAAGTACAGCATGATCCCCTTCCTTTGGAGACTGGGCTGCAGGGTGGTATTCTAACATAATGATCCTAAACACACTTCCAAAATGACCACTGTCTTGCTAAAGAAGCTGGGGGTAAAGGTGATGGACTGGCCAAGCATGTCTCCAGACCTAAACCTATTGAGCATCTGTGGGGCAATCTGAAACAGAAGGTGAAGGTGCGTAAGGTCTCTAACATTCACCAGCTCTGTGATGTCATCATGGAGGAGTGGAAGAGGACTCCAGTGGCAACCTGTGAAGCTCTGTGGAACTCTTATGCCCAAGAGGGCTAATGCAGTGCTCAAAAAAATGGTGGCCACACAAAATATTGTCACTTTGTGCCCAATTTGGACATTGTCACTTAGGTGTGTACTCACTTTTGTTGCCAGCAGTTTAGATATTAATGGCTGTGTGTTGCATTATTTTGAGGGAACAGCACATTTACACTGTTATAGAAGCTGTATACTCATTGCTTTACATTGTAGCTGAATGTCATTTCTTCAGTATTGTCACATGAAAAGATATACTAAAACATTTACGAAATGTAAGGGGGTGTTCTCACTTCTGTGATACTCTCTCTCTCTCTCTGTGTGTGTGCCCACGCATTAGAGATGGGCACGACTTAGTGGAATTCCCGTTTCCGTTACTCGTTTCCGTTACGGAATGGAAACGGTAACGGGAATTACTCCGCCAGAACTCGAACTCGAACCGACTAAAGAATAATTGGGTCTGATTTGTCGTTGTTGTTCCTGGCATCGCGGCGATCCCGTGATGCCAAACGGCACAGAAAAAAAGTTTTTAAAAGTCAAAAAATCCCCCGATTCCCGGCCCTAAAAGCAGGCGAAAACTGTCTGAGGGCACCTGCCAGGCCAGAAGGGTGTTTTATTTGGTGGGGGTTTCCCCGCCCCCCTCTCCTTGGCTGGTGCTACTGCTGCGCTGCTGGTACCAGGCAGGGGGGGCATCGTCTCGTCTGCCTTTGCCATGTGGTGTGCGGGCGGGGGGATCCAAAATGGCGACCGCAATATTTTTTTTGAAATCGTGGTCCAAAAACCCACCAAAGCACCACAGAAACATGCGAAAATTAGCTATTTTAAATGCTTGAATTTTTACAGTAGCAGCAGTGGGTTTTTCTTGCAACAAAACGTCTCCGTTGATTTTATTTTATTTTATTTTATTTTTATTTTTTTACACCTGCACACGCGCAATGATGGGCTGGCCATGGGATGGGACCATGCAAATTTTTGGAGCCATTCCACCAATCGCAGGGCCAGGTTTTGCTGAGACTTCTGGGTGTGCCAGAGAGGGCATTAAAAGCCCAGAAACCCGAACCCTAAACCCTAACCTGAACCCGAACCCAAACCCATACGCCAGTACACTGTGTTCTTAGTGGGCCAGAGGCACCCAGAGGTACAGCCCACTAACCCACCCTAACCTTAACCGTTACCCTAAGCCTAGCCCTTACCCCCTACCCCATGCTCTGGGAAGTCAAGTCGCGCTAAATCGCAGCGGTAACGACAAACAAAAAAACGAAAAACGAAACGACAAATTTTTGAAAAATTTCATGAAAAACGGAAACGAGCCGAAACGGACCCGTCCCGAAAAACGACAACTCGAAAAAAATTTTTTCCAAGACGTGCCCATCTCTACCATGCATATATTCTAATCCAGACTGGAATAGAATTATTAGATGGACTAGTTCTTTGAGAACGCACTCTAGAATTATTGTAGTCCCAAGCTATTAAGGTTTGAAGAGCAAAAGCAGCTCCTTGAGTTGAAGCTGGAAGCAAACTTGTAACAAGTGAATTTGGTACAAGATCAGTGTGTTATGTCCCAACTAAGAGGCTCCAGGCCAAAACCTAGGAACCTCATGTGAAATCATCTGGAGTTTTTTCTTTGAAAAAACTTTGCATAGTAAACCAGCCTAGAAATGACAATGAAACACCTAAGGTTTAGCTCGCCTGGTGGGTCTATTCAAACACTGGAAGTTTTTTTGGCATCATCTCGCAAGTGTTAATCAAACTGAATCTCATTTCTTCGGGAAAAGATATAGTTGCCATGTATGCTGGCTTGATTAAAAACACTTCTGGCCACCACTGCTCCTGAGCATCAATGGGGCTTAATTATTCTAAGTATGCTGATAAAATATTAAGCTGCTGTTTTAAGAAGAGCAGAATTCCAGAGAGGTTAGTAATCCATATAGATGACACATTAGCAGTAACCCCAATGAACAATGGGACCATCTTGGATTCTTTAAGCTTTTGTTGTCATTCAATCCAAAATTGATTCAAAAAACCAGTTCAGGAGTTGCACTGAGCATTGCATCCTTGAGTAAATGGATGATGAAGAAGCAGAGCCATTACTAGCTATATCCAAGTGATCATATATTTAATGTTAGTAAGAAGATGTCTGTGAAAATTCTCAGTCATCTAGATGAGGTTATTTGGAAGGTGAGTCACTGAATCTGAACTTATTTTCTTGTGAGAGTGAAACTTTTCACTACTCCTCCAAGGAGCTTTGTGAGCCTAAGGAAAGTTGGTGTGAGGTTTCCAAGTTTTGGGTTAAGGTTTAGGCCAGGGGTCCTCAAAGTTTTCAAACAGCGGGCCGGTCCACTATCCACCAGACACCACTGGGGGCCGGACCACAGTAAAAAAAAAAAAAAAGGCAGCCATTTTAAATTGCCCCGCTTCGCTGCAGGTGTTGCCTCGACCATCTGGGCAGTGGGTGGGGGGGAGCGGGAGACCTTGCCGTGGCCCTCCCACTTTGAACTGTCCCACTAGCTAGCATGCCGATCATCTGGGCGGTGGGTGGAGGGAGTGGGGGAAGCGATATAGCCCGCCACTTTAAACTGCCTCAGCAATAGAAGCAGCTACGGAGGCTGGCTTGCTTGCGAAGCAGGGGGTAGGTGAGGGGGGTCTGCAATTGGTCCTGGGGGCTAGATTCAGGACCCTGGGGGGCCGTATTCAGCCCCCGGGCCTTAGATTGAGGACCCCTGGTTTAGGCTAACATTTTGTGGTTTTCAAGGCACCATCTGGATATCAGATTAATCTAGTACCAGTCTGTACAACCTATGGCACACCATGTCAAACACAACCACATCCTACTTCACAAATAGCTTGAGCAGGATGCTTTCTTGGTCTTCTGTGGGCTCCCATGTATGCCTGCTCAGTTCTGTTCAGGTTGGAGTATGACAATTTGTGAAAGCCTGGCTTAATGGCCAGAAGGACTGAAAATTACAGCAAGCTTTCTTGTTTGAGGAAGCAGCTTCCATTTACATGTCACATATTGAAAGAGGGCATGGGGCAAATGTGTTGTCATTTCTCACCCTAAACTTGATAAATGAGCATATACATTGAGATGAAAGAGGAAAACAAAAAATACCAGTGATGTGGAGCGTGTGGAAGAAATTTCAGAAGGCAATAATAAAAAGCATAAGTTCCCACCCAGGGGGTTCTGTTCAAACACTGAAAGATTTTTGGCAAAACCCAGCAAACCAAATTTCACTGAAAACAAAGGCATTGGATTTTGCTTGTGACTAATGTGTGCTGGATTGTGCCTTGCTGTTTTAATTTTCACCCTTAAACGGAAAGGCAACTAGAAATGGGTAATGTGAGTGTGGGAGGCCTCTTTGGGTTCCTTACATTACAAATATCACCCTTGAAAATGGAGTCACCAAGAGCCAATCCTCAAACCCACTGGCTTTCTTAATCATCTCAGGACTATCCCATTTGGGGGGGGGGGGGATACTCCGTATGACAAATCAGTAGATGTAAAGATACGGGGGAATCCTGCAGTCAGGATGCCAAAGACATAAAATGAAACATCAGAGATGCTATCAATCAAAAATCACACCTTTTTCACTTCTTTACAGTAGCAGCCCAATCTGGTGATTCGAAAGACAAGAAGGGAGATTTTGACCACAAACAAGAACAAAATTCTTGATAGAATTAGTTTTCTCAGAAGGTGGCAGGCTGTTCTTCCTTGAAAGTTTTAAAAGAGAGGTACAGTATTTATCAGGGAAGCTTTAGCTGTGGATTCCTGCACTGCCAGGGGTCTGGCTAAGATGATACGTGGCCTCCTTCCAACTCTGCAGGTCTATTAGTCTTTGTTACAGTGACATAATCTATATATCATTAGAAATTTCTGAAGGAAGACCTCTACAGTAGGCTAAAAAGGAGTTGAGAGTGTGTAAGCCAAGCCATACCTCTGAGGATTAAACTAAAGATGGGTTGGCTTATGGGAATCTTTACCATTTTTTTCAATCTAGCATTGGTTCTCAACCTTGGGTCCTGAGACATTCTTGACTAATAGTCCCAGAAGCCTTCACAACCAGCTGTGCTGGTCAGATTTACTAGGAGTTGTAGTCCAAAAACATCTGGGGACCCATGGTTTGGAATGACTAATCTAGAGGGAGAAGTCTGCGACATGGCATGGGAGAAGCACAACTTGGCAGACACCCCCCTCCTCAACACACACATCCCATTGTTTCATTCACATTTATTCTAATGTCCTCTGTATCTGGCTGAAGCTTGGGAAATATAAAGTTTTGACATGAAATAAATACAGTGGCTGAAATCTTCTTCCTTAGAGGGGTAAGTTGTGCTAAATTTGGTGAGTGAACCCCTCTTCAAGTTTCATTGCTTCCAATGGGCCCGCTCTAATGGTGACTTATTATAGCATAACAAGTTACAACAAGCAGGCCAATATAAATCAATAAATTGTGGAGGTTAAGAAATTTGCCATGAAAGCTCAACAGAACGTTCTCGTTCAAAAAATGAAAATCACTTGAAATAACATAGGAGGCACAAAAACAGGAATCAGGTATTACCTTCACGTGGACTAAGCCAAGACATTTTTCTACCTGAGGCAAAGTAGAAAACAGAGCTCCCTGTCCAAGTCAATGTGTTTAACAAATCAAACCAGCCAATTTATTTTAGGGTATCAGCATTTCAGAAGCACCTCTCTTTATCCCAGGGACTGAAAAATACAATGCTATGAGAGTAAATAGCTAAACATGTGCGGCCCTTTAACGAAACCCTAGATTTCTGCTCTTAAATGGTCTCCTCATGGTAAAACTGACTGGCTCTAAATGCTAATATATAATAAATTTTAAATGGAGCCACTGAGGTAGTTCTTACGAGCTTCTTAACGTATTTATTACATTTATGTTAATCCTCCCATTAAAGACTACTAATAGACACCACAGCTTTTTTATTCCTCACTGTGATGTTTTAATACATCAGAATAAATAGCAATAATATAGAAAAGATCCAGGTAGGAAAATGTGGGCTTTAGGTCTCTTATGGTCATGTAAAAATCATTTTCATCAGGAATAGGATGCATAACCTGCCTAAAGGAAAAGTGAGCCCCCTGCTGTTGTAATTACTCTGCTGCTGTCTCTTCAAGAGGGACCCTACTGGTTTTGTTGCATTTCTTGGTGGTGATTTCTTCCAGCCAATCCACTCTGAATATGCTACAGGGCAGCCTGTGGTGTTAATTGGATTTGATCAAAATGGTATATTTCACAAGCATGACATCACTTCCCTCCCTCTTTCAGCAGGCTGATTCAACAACTGGTTTTGATTCTGCTCCAAGGAAAGAATCAAACGCAGCTCCGAGATGGACCTCAAATCTTGGCAGCAATTTAGCTACAGCTTAAATTTATGACACATCCAAACATTTATATTCATTTAAAGCGAGAGGCATGGGGAACAGCAGGATTTTTTTTAAACCTCAGTTGCTCTTGCTATCTCTTCTAGTTTTTCCTTCGGTAGACATTCTCATTATAGATAACAAGGCAAATAACTGTCAACTAGACTCTTAATCATCTGCATATGATTAATGCGAGTTTGCATAATAAAGGCTTATAGTTGCTATTTTACAAATATTTTGGGAAAGTGCCTATTCAGTATTTTTGGTGCATGTACAAAATATTAAAAATATTTTATGGAATCACCAGTATAATAGCAAAGTTCTGTGAGAGAATCTTCCCATGTCCTCCAACAGTGATTTATAAAATTGCAAGTGATCTTGACTAATTTTATTGGTGTAAATCACCACCCTCTTTAGAAGTTTGCTAGTTGCTTTGTTAATCCCAGTGGGAATGCACTTAAATGTTTTTTGAAGTGAGGCTGATTTCCAGTGTTCTTTGCGATTATACCTCTCACACCCTGTTCCCACCTGTCTTTAAATTAATCCAAGTATAATTTTTCTCAGTTCAATAAGGTCACTTTGCAAATCACTGGAATTTGGTGTTATAATTTTGGATTGCAATCACAAAGTGTAATCAGAAAGAACTATAGTTGGAGCTTGAGGGAACTGTCAGGGTTTTCTTTGAGGGAAGATGTTCTCAGTGTATTAATCTAGTTTATTTCCAAACTGCTCTTTGTCACTGTGGTAAAGAAAAAGATGGAAAAGAAAGAGACTGCAGAGTTCTGGTAGTTTGTTGTTCATTATTGTAAAACATGTGTTTGTTTTGGCCTTTGTTAGAATATTTCTATCTGTACCCCAACTTTTTCTGAGTCATTTACTAATATCAGGGAAATACACTGAAGGTAAAAAGCAACATTTTCCAACAGATTAGATATCCCTAGTCCCCTCATTGGCCTATCTTGTACATTAAAGATTTGCCTTGTGTGTGTGTGTGTGTGTGTGTGTGTGTGTGTGTGTGTGTTTTAAAGAAAAAAAACTACATTTCTGATTTCAGAAATGAACTACAGTAGATGACAGATGCACGGGATCCCACAACAAAAATAATATACCAATGAAGCCACAGGTCAGCTACACAATCAACATGAAGGGATCAACATGAAGGCAAGATGGCGGGCGGCAGCAGCAGCTGTTTATGTCGGCTGCATTTTAAGCTTGTTTTTTTGCTGCCTTGTTTTCATGTTTGGTTTTAATTTTGCTTTGGGCTCACCTAGGCTATGGAGGGGGATTTAAGAGGCTCTTCTGAAGATCCTATGGTCGCATTTGCTTCTCTATATCAGTGGACGAATTACAGGACTACAGGACGGGTATGAGCGTTCCCTCCCCTCCCCCACCAGGCATGTCCGTCGGAGTTCCATCTCACCGGCTCCATTTCGCCCTCTTTCCTACTTTTGGTGGTAGCTTGCCAGCTGTTGCTGCTGCTGCTGTTGCTGCCGTTGCTGCTTGCCATCGCAGCAGGTCGGCGTTGAGGACCTTCGTTGCTGTCCCGGTGGTGGAGCGCCATGGACGGCCTTGCGGTGGGTCGGCTATTGAGGCTGCCGCCGCCATTGCTGCTGTTGCCGCCGCCGCCGTTGATCACCTTGGAGCCTCGGCCCAGGAGCAGACCTCTGCTGGCCTTGCTGCGGCCTGCGGCCAACTGACTGCGATGGCTGTGGCGCCCCTGCCCTGGAGGCTGCTGCTGGTGCCGCTGTGTCCCCCCAATCTGCCGATGGCTGTTGCCGCCGCCATTGCTATCTATCGTGGCGGCTTGGCTTTGGGGGGGGGCTGCAGCCTTCACCGCCGCCTTCACCGCCGCCTTCGGCGCCGGATCACCCGCTGCCGTCCCTGTCGCCGTCCACCCTCACTGCGGCGTAGCCTTGGAGGCCACGGCTCCCGGCCCGCTGACTGTCGCCGCCGACCCTGACGCCGGTCAGCGCGGCGTCTCGGCCCCACAGGGGGCCGCGGCTGCAGCCGCCGTGTTCTACAGCCGATCGATTGCCGTTGCTGCCGCCGACGATCGCGGCAGCTTGGAGGTTCCCACCGGTGCTGCAGTGCCCCCGACCAATCGATCTGTTGCTGTTGCTGCCGCCGACCATCACGGTGGCCAGGTCCCGGGGGAGGTCCGCCACCGCCATTGTTGCTCTTCGCGACTGCTCGACCGTCGCCACCATGGCCACCGCTGATCATCGCCGCTGGCCAAATCTGGAGGCTGCCGCTGCGGCTGTGCCACCCGGCCGGCTGTCTCTGTTGCCGCTTGCCCATCATGGCTTACTTTACAGCCGCCTGTCTGCCGCCATCACTGCTGCTTATCTTACCATCGCAGCAGTTTGGACATGGGGACCGATACGGTAGCTGGTTTGGACAATGCCTTTCCCCACTCCTTATCCCTTTCTCTTACCCTCCCTCCATTGTCCTCCCTTTCTTCCCTTTCCCCCCCTTTTCCCCTAGCCCTCCTCAAACCGTTATGGGTTGGGGATTGGAACTTCGATTTTGCTCCCCCCCCCTGCTGGACTGTTGTGGGTTTAGGGTGAGGAGCTTCCCAATCTTGCTCCCCCCCACTACCGGACTGCTGTGGGTTTGGGGGTGCGGAGCTCTCCATTCTGCTCCCCCCCTTACCCAATTCCCCACCCTCTGCTGGCACTTGAGGATACAGGACATTCTGGTGCCCTGGGACTACCATCTGCTGAAGACTGAGGTTGTCTTGCTGCCGTTTGCTGGGCCCAATCTGGCCCCGAGGCCGTTGCTGGCCCATCTGACGGTTGCCGGCCGGCCCCCATTGCTTCTTGCCTCCATTCTCCCTTGACATCAGCCGCCTGGAACCTCCAAACATCGACCACCGACCATCTCTGCGAGACGCCCTTGCGCTCCTCTTTTGCCCCTCCCCCCCTGCCTGGGCTGTGAGCTCATTAATATGCTATTTGTTTGTTTGTTTGCTTTTGCTTTTATTTGTAACCGATTTGTTGTATTGATGCGTTTTGCATTTTGATTTTTAGTTGTATTTAGTATTGTTGTTGTGGTTGTGTTGATTTTTTCCCCCTTTTCTCTTCCTTTTCCCTTCCATCCATCAGCCACCATGCAGGCAGGGACCGCCATACCTGTTGTGTCGGGCCGTGGTCGGTACGCTAGGGGCTGGAGGGTTAGTCGGGCAAGAAGAACTCGGGCCAGGCATCTTGCGCCTGTCCCCCGTTCTGACCCTCCAGCTCACTGTCATGTGCCTGGGAGCCACTCCGCCAGCGCCTCTGATCTTTCTTGCCTTCTGTTGAATGCCAGGTCGGTGCATAATAAAATTCCCATCATTTATGATACCATCGTTGATGGGAAGGCCGACCTGGTGTGCATCACCGAGACCTGGGTGGGTGAAGAGGGGGGGCTTCGCTCTCCCAGCTTTGCCCTCCTGGGTTTCTGGTGCAGGGGGCAGGAAGATCGGAGGGACGTAAGGGGGGTGGGGTGGCCATTGTGTACAGAGATACCATTCATGTCAGCAGGGCCTCAACGTTGGTGATTCCAGGGTTGGAATGTGTCCACCTGTTGGTTGGGCAGCGGGACAGGTTTGGCATTGTGCTCGGTTACCGTGCTCCCCGCAACCCAGCACAATCCCTACCAGAGCTCGCCGAGTTCATCGCCGCTGCTTTGTTGAGAACCCCACGCCTTTTGGTGGTGGGCGACCTCAACATGCATGTCGGCGGTGAACTGTCTGGTGCTGCTCTGGAATTCATGCAGTCCATGGCCTTCATGAACCTGTCCCAGCATGTTTTATGCCCAACACACAGATCTGGACACACCCTGGATCTGGTATTTTCCTCCGCGTCTGAGGACTCGTGTCTGAGGGTGTGGGACCTTGTTCCCACCCCCGTGTCATGGTCAGACCACCACCTGCTGTCTTTCTCTGTATCAATCGCCGCCCCACCCCGCGGGGACCCTCAGCCCGCTGTTTGGGCTCGCCCCCGTAGACTCCTCAACCCTGATCGGTTTCGGGAAGTCCTCGGGGAGCCTCCTGGCGGACTGGCTGACGATCTGGTTGACTCTATGGTAGATCAATGGTTCGACGAAACATCACGAGCTGTCGACCAGATCGCCCCTAGGCGCCTCATCCGCTGCAGAGCTCGTTCCTCTCCGTGGTTCACGGAAGAGCTTCGAGCGATGAAGCATGAATGGAAGAGGCTGGAGCGCAGCTGGAGGAAGAACCGGACGGCTACCAAGAAGGCTGCAGTCATCGCTCAGTCCAGGCGCTATGTTCATGCGCTCAGGGTGGCTAGAAGATCTTATAACACCCTGAGAATTAGTGAGGCCTCGAACCGCCAAGCGGAATTGTTCCGTGTGGTTCGCGACCTCACTAATCCTGGACTGACTAGGCCTCCTCCTACTGATTTCAGTAGTGAGAACTTTGCAGCCTTTTTTCGATCGAAAATAGAGGCCATCCGTTCCGGTTTCGAATCCTGTTGCCATAGCCCACTCTCGGCATCCCCGGCGGCTGTGCCCCCTCGGTCTCCTCGCATGGTTGAGTTTGGGCCTGTCACCTCCCTTGAGGCCTCCAGGGCTATTGCCCATTGCCGGCCCGCGTCCACCCCCTCCGACCCTTGCCCTTCATGGCTTATGAAAGCAGTTGCCACGAACATCTCAGGGTGGGCTTCGATCATCGCCACGGCCTCCTTCAGGGAAGGGATTTTCCCTTCCCGTCTGAAGGAGACCGTGGTAAAGCCCATCCTGAAGAAACCGAGCTTAGCGCCGGGCGAATTATCCAACTATCGCCCGATCGCTAACGTTCCTTTTATGGGCAAGGTGATCGAGAGGGTGGCCGCGATCCGGCTTCAATCCTATCTGGAGGCCGAGCATGCCCTGGATCCGTTCCAGTCTGGGTTCAGGCCTGGTCGGGGGACCGAGACAGTCTTGGTCGCTCTGCAAGATGACCTCATCCGGAGGGCCGACAGGGGGTGCTCCTCCCTGTTGGTCCTCCTGGATTTGTCAGCGGCCTTTGATACCGTCGACCACGGTATCCTGCTGGATCGGCTCTCCGAGGTTGGGATCGGATGCACTGTTCACAGTTGGTTCCGGTCCTTCCTCGGGGACCGTCCCCAGCAGGTTCAGCATGGGGGCGAGACGTCGGCCCCTTGGATACTCCCTTGCCGGGTTCCACAGGGGTCGTCTCTCTCTCCCATGCTGTTCAACATTTACATCAGGCCGCTGGCTGAGGTCATTAGGAGGCATGGAGTCTGCTGCCATCAGTACGCTGATGACACGCAGCTCTATGTCTCCTTTTCTACCGCTGCAGATGAGGCTGTCCGGACCCTCGATCAGTGTCTGGGCGCAGTCATGGAATGGACCAGGGCTAACAGGCTCAAACTCAACCCCGATAAGACCGAGGTCATGTTCTTCGGGGCTACCCCATCCAGCTACGGTGGCCCGTATCCCACCTTGGAGGGTGTTTCCCTCAGGCCATCGGACTGTGTCTGAAATCTGGGTGTAGTCCTGGACCCGGCGCTCACCCTGGAAGCCCAGGTGTCCGCCGTGTCCAGGGCTGCCTTTTTCCATCTTCGGCGTATCACCCAGATTCGTCCGTACCTGGATGAGGACTCCCTCAGAACTGTGGTCCAGGCGCTGGTGATCTCTAGACTGGACTATTGCAACGCGCTCTACATGGGGTTGCCCTTGACTCTCATTCGGCGCTTGCAGCGGGTCCAAAATGCAGCAGCCAGACTGGTGGCTGGTGTGCGTCGATTCGAGCACATCACCCCAGTCTTGGCTCGTCTGCACTGGTTGCCCGTTGCAGCCCGAATTAGATTCAAGGTCCTGGTTTTGGTTTACAAAACCCTCCATGGCCTAGGACCTGGCTACCTGATGGAGCGGATCGACCAGCGGTCAACTTCGGCCCGTCCGACTAGGTTGTCGCGGGTGCACATGCTGCGTGTGGCCACGCCCAGGGAGGCTCGGAGAACTTCCACCCGTACCCGAGCCTTCTCTGTGGCTGGCCCAACCCTATGGAATCACCTACCAGCAGAAGTGCGCCTTGCAGAGTCCCTGCCTGCCTTCCGGAAGGCGCTGAAAACCCTTCTCTTCCGGGAGGCGTTTGGGTGACACAATTTTTTTTTTTTTTAGTCCCGCCATCTGCTGCAGCCGTTTTGTTTTATTGTTTATTTCAGTTGTTGTTTTAATTTGTTGTTTGTACATTTATTGTAAACCGCCCGGAGTTCCTTTCAGGAAGACGGGCGGTATATAAGCTGTATAAATAAATAAATAAATAAATAAATAAATAAATAAATTTTCCTCCGTAGATTCAAACTGGGTTGGCTGGCGGGGCACTAAGAATAATGTCCCTGTGTATCTACGTATCCCAAGAGGCTAGGTAATATATTTTCCTTTAACAGATTTTTAATTTTAACAGTTTTGATATTTTAAGAGTTATAATCTCTGTTTTCAGTGTGCTTTTGTAAGCTGTAGCTGGCTGGATAACTGAGTGGTTTAAGTATCTGGCTGCAGGGCCAGAAATTCAGTGTTTGATTACTCCTGTGAGTAAAGCTAGCCTATATGGCCTTGGGCACACTGCACAGTCCTAGCATTTCCCCAGAAAAAGGAAATAGTGAATTACTTCAGAGTATTCTGAACCTGGAAACACCTTTAAAAGGTCACCATGATTCAAAATTGACTTGATGGCACATGAAGAAGAAGAAGAAGAAGAAGAAGAAGAAGAAGAAGAAGAAGAAGA
>JAHTLZ010000204.1:94390845-94402898 GCA_023846285.1 Phrynocephalus versicolor | reverse complement strand
GAAGAAGAAGAAGAAGAAGAAGAAGAAGAAGAAGAAGAAGAAGAAGAAGAAGAAGGAACATAGCAATGTAGATAAAAATTGTAGAATTAAAGCAGATGATACTGCCTGCAATTATTGCAAGTGAAAAGATTTATACCTAGACACTCATGAATTTTGATCTGATTGCAAATAATTGTCTAATTTTGTTCTGGAATCGACCCTTAAACTTATATAAAAGGCCAGTTGTGACAAGCATGGGCTTCTGAATTTTCGCTATAAGACTATAAAGCTTTGTAGGGCTCTTGGGCAGATATTTCAGCATCAGAATCACTGATCTGAAAACTTAAAATATTTAATAATCATAATTGTGTGTAATCCAATTCCAATTTATGATGACCCTCTCAGGCTTTTTAAGTATGAAGTAATCAGAAGTGTTTTATGAGTTTATGCTTCTCAGGGTGATCTGATTCTGGGGCTGTGCAGTTTGCCTAAGTCCCTCCAGATGCCAGGGCATATACACCTCATCAGCCAGGCAGGTTTTGAGTAAATTCAGCTGCCCCCTCTCAGGAGGCAGGGTATGGATTCCAGTGCTTGACACAAACTCCACAATCACTGCCTTTTAAAACATAGTACACTATTTACAGGCTACAAGCTGAATAAATAATCTGTTTTGTGAAATCCTTGAGCATCTGTCCTGAAATGTGCATTTAATAGGGGGCCTTTAAAAACTGCCCCCCCCCCAGATTGGAACACAACTCAGTAGATTCTTATGCAGCCCAAACAGCACCGTCTGCATAGAGGAGAGGAGTAGTAGCAGGGGACAACCCTAATGTTTTTAAAAGTGCAAGAGATATTTAGGAAAAGAAATCCTAAAGTATGAGTAGGGACACCAGCTGGGAAGGACTGTGTGTACTCTGTAGGTAGTGAATGCTGAGTGCTGTTTCAGGGCAGGATAGAAGGGGTGGATAGAACTGAATATAATAGAAAAGGGTTTGATGGTGGACTAAAATCATAGAATCATGGAAGAGTGAAGTTGGGAGGGAACTATAAAGCTATCAAGTCCAACCTGCTGCTCCATGCAGGAATACAAATCAAAGGAATCTGCCAGGTGGTTCTCCAATTTTCTCTTGGATGCCTCTAGAGGTAATTGGTTCCATTACCAAAATCTTGAACAGGGACATTCCACTCTGCAATAGTTTGTCCAATCCCATTTGTGTTTTATTACATAGGAGCATTTGCTTAACCAACCAAAAAGGGAACCATTCTGTTTTTAATTACAGCTGTAGAAAAAGCAGTATTAATTTCCCCAAATTTCTAGTAATTATTACAAAATATATAGTATATTTTCCTTAATAAAAATACATAACATTGGTTGTCAATTTCTGTTCGTGTTATGTTAACAAAAATTCTTTCTTCTTCTTTTTCACAAAAATGCATGGTCTAATCCCTTAGTTGTTCACACATTTCCCCCCTGAAAACAAAAGAAAAACTTGCTCTCATAGAACTCCATACTACATTAGTGTTCCTTTGAATTTCAGATTCCAGAGCCAAAAGTGTCGTCTTCCAGAATTTTGCTTCTATTTTGTCCCTGGCATTCAGCCCAGAACTTACAGAATCTTTTCTATTGCACAGTGATGGATAAAACAAGCAAACCAACAGTTTGAAAATTGGGCATTACCCATGGCTGGAGCACTGAAAAGCTATAAATAGAGATGGGCCCAAAATGAAAATATAATGTTTCATTTTGTTTCTCCTTTTGTTTTGCTTTGTTTCATTAGTAACAATTTTTTAAAGAATTTTCAGAATGAAAATTTGCTAATGGCTCTCTTGGGTCCTAGAGGAACCAAAATCTCAGGGTAGTTTCTTAGGATTCTTCCCCCATGTTTTAATAACTTCCTGGCACAATTAGAAATGATTTTCTTCTAGGGGGATCCCCTTTGGAGTTTTATAACACAGCCCCATGAATTCTAAACCTCTCCAAATTTGGGGTGCTTACAGGGAAGAGTCCAAAAAGCTACCCTATTATTTTGGTTCCTTCATTCATAGAGGAAGAAATGGTGTTTTATTTCATTTAATAACAAAGCACGTCCTACCATTTTTTTTTCATAATGAAGCGATTCATTACCTAACAAAATGACAGAACAGCATTTCATTTTTCATTCCGTGCCCATCTCTAGTTATAAATAAGATGTGTATCTAAATTTTCTAGAACTCTTCTTCAGGGAAATATATGAAACCTGGGGCTATCGGAACTATGGGAACTTTGAAATTCTTGGACTACAGCCCCCAAAGTGAGAAGTGATCAGGCTTTCTTAAGCCGTCTGGGAACTCCAAGATATTATGGATCTGTTAGTTTCCTGAGAAGCACTCTATACTGCACATAATAAGCAAGGATGTGACTGGTGGTCTCACTGCATATTTTGTGCCAGACAGACAACTCTCAGGAAATTAATAGAGGACACAGTTTCTCAGTTGAATGTGATTATAGATGTTTAAAGGGATTGGGGGAAGATCTCTCTACCCCTCCCCACAAAATCTGGATGACTTCTGGGGGGCTGTAGTCCTTGGATTCTGAAAATCCCAGGCCTAGAAACCAGATGTCCAGCAAAGCAAAATGGAGATCTTTACCTAATGCTGAGCAGGCCCCAGCTGTAGGAACAAAGGACCACATCCAGATAGCTTTTCAGAAACGAAGACCATCACTTTAATAGTTAAAGTAGTAACACTTTAGCACAGCATTAGGAATGGATCAAGAGCATGAGGGACTCTATTGCCAGCATGATGCTACCCACACGGATCCTCCAGCTGATGTCTGGGTTCCATCAGAAGTGACAATGTACTGGAGATCACATGGAAATATGCCACCTCAGTGTGCAAGAGTTGGTTTATGGACTTCCAAGCTAAGTCTGTCTGAGGTTTGCTCCCAGTTCCCTTTAAGAGATTCCTCTAGAACCAGAGCATGCAGGCTTATGCCTGCTATCCCACCCCGGGTATGAACCAATGACACAAACTACTACAAGAGCTGGACTTAACTCAGTTTCTACCAGGATATTGCAGCTGTAATCAATTCCCAGTGGTCTCTTGAATGATCACTAACCAGATATACTGTCCATCCTGACAAGTGCACCCCACCTGGTTGAAACAAGGTATCAATTCTGAAAGAAATGGCCAGGTGTTTTATCCAGCAGCCACTTCTGGAGGTTACAATTGACCTGACTGCCACTTTTTGACTTGTGATGTCCATTTTCAAATACAGTAATTACTTGCCCTGTGTCATACTTGCCTATTCAGGAAATCAGACCACATCACCATAATGGTAAGGTAGTTTAACTGATAGAATCTTAAATGCTTAATATTTGTTCTCTATTCTTTTAAAATATATTTTTCATTATTTTTACAGCTGGGAATATAATCCCTTTTAAATGTCTGTTTGCTCAGGAAGGGCTCCTGAGAGTTGTTTAATTTTGTCTTGACTGACAGATTAAATTGAGATGTTCAAACGAACACTCCTCAGTTTGGAAGTGAGCCACCTTGAGCCCTTTTGGCAGGATAGAAATATTTTAAATAAATAAATATACACATGGTTTTCGTTGGATAAATCAATCCATCATGCTGATTAGAGATGGGCACGACTAAAAAAAAACGGTGTTTCGTTTGTCGTTTGTCGTTTAGGGGGTCCATTTCGGTTCATTTTCATTTTTTGTGAATTTTTGCAAAAAAAATCGTTTTCATTTCATCACGTAACGAAACGAAAAAACAAAAACAAAAACAAAAAATCGCTGTTTTGTTAGCATTCATTACAGTTCAATGTATTTGCTGCAATGAAAACGAAACACATGACAAATTTCTGGTGTTTCGGTTCATTTAGTTTTATTTTGGAGACAAAATTCGTTTTTCATTTCGTTATGTAACGAAATGAAAAAACAAAAATGAAAATGAAAAATTGCTCGTTTTGTGCCCATCTCTAATGCTGATTTCAACACAGATGGGAGGGGCTGTGCATGCCACAACCTATCCTGGTCTATTTGCATGAGGACCAATTAGAGGGATTTATATTTCCCGGCGCTTGCAAACCACACCTTTCTATTTCCTTCTTTCACCCAACACGTAAGTTGATTTTATTTTATTTTATTTTTTTTAGACCTGCCCATTTGGGCTGGGCATGGGATGGGACCATGCAATTTTTTTGAACCATTCCACCAATGGCATGGCCAGGTTTTGATTGACACTTCTGGATGTACCAGAGGGCATAAAAAGCCGAGGCACCTTCCAGAAGTCGCAGTCGGGTCTTGGATGTGGAGGGTGGAGGGCTGTGTGGCTGGCTGCTGCTGGCTGATTGGAGGGAGGCTGGAGGCTTTAGATTTAAGTTAGGCAGGCAGGGAGGGAATTGAATTTAGAAAATAATTTCTTTGATTCTCTGCAGCTTTGTCTGCTGAAGGGAATAGCAGTTTATTCTTTTTTTTTTCCTCTGGCAGTTTGTGAGGATTTTTTTTCTGATATTGGGTAAAGGGGGAGGTTCAACTGGGAGGAGGTGTGGATTTATTTTAAAAATATATTACATTGGGATGTCAAATCACGCTAAATCGTGGTGGAAACGACAAACAACAAACGAAATGACAAAATGACAAATTTTTGAAAAATTTCGCGACAAACAGAAACGACCCGAAAAGGACCCGTTCCGACAAACGAAAACTCAAAACGTTATTTTTTTCTGGTCATGCCCATGTCTAATTTCTACACATCTAAACTGACTCATCTTTATCATGAAGTATGTACAATAATGCTTTTTCTTAGTTCTCTAGCTTTTGTTATTATTTTCTCTCTTCTTCATCCATACATAGTATTTTTCCCAGACTTTATGGTGATTATTCTTCCTGGAAACATCTAAGCATTCTGATAATTTATCCATCTCTATTGTTTCTAAAATTTTAAACATTAATTCCTATTCAGATGGTATTCCAGGTTCCTTCCAGTATCTGGCAAAGACTAATCTTGCTGCAATTATCATATGAATAGCCACATATGTTTTCCCTTGTTTATATTCAATAAGAAAATCTCTGGTTTAAATTCAAGACTTATCTCTAGAACACCTTCTACCATTTGTTTAACTAACACCCAAACTAATCTCATTTTTTTACAGAACCACCACATATGATAAAATGAGCCCTCCTTCCAACATAAATTTGAGATTTGAACATTCATTTTTGCCAACTTGGCCGGGGTCATATACCACCTATAAAATAATTTATATATATTTTCCTTGAAGGTAACCAACTTGGTTAACTTCAGGTTTCTTTTCCATATTTTTTCCCATTTTCAAACTCAATATTGTGACCTATATTTTGTACCCATTTAACCATACATTCCTTCACTGTCTCTTCCTGAGTATCAAAGTCGAGTAAAAAATTATATAAGCATTTAATATGTTTTTCTTTTGTTTCTATAAGAATTCTGTCGAAGGGTGTATTTTCTAAATAAAAACCTTGTTGATTATCTTTTGCATATCTAGATATTAACTGAGATCTCATCCACCAGTTCATCTCCACTCCCTGCGTCTCCAATTCTTGTTGTGATTTTAAAGTTCCGTCCAATTTTAAAAGATCTTGATACCTCAAAGAATTCTTGTCATCTCTGAAAGGTGGAAGAGTAAATGTTTCTATTGGTGTCACCCACCAGGGGATTTTCATATACATCTGTTTCTTTATTTTACTCCATGACCATAACAAAGCTTTCCTTATTATGTGGTTATTGAATTGTTTAAAGTCCTCTACTCTGTTATACCTTAAGAAACCATGCCATCCCCATTTCAGATCATGTCCTTCTAATTTTAACAATCTTGTATTTTCAAGTGTAATCCACTCTTTAATCCATGCCAGGGATGCCGCTCTATAGTATAATAATATGTTTGGGAGCCCCATTCCTCCTCTTGATTTAGGATCTTGTAAAGATTTCTGCTTTATCCTCAGTCTCTTGCCCTGCCATATAAACTTGGAGATGCATTTCTCTAAATCCTGGAATATTGATTGTTTTAGTAGTATTGGAATTGTTTGGAACAGGAATAATAATTTAGCGAGAATGTTCATTTTAATTGTTGCTATTTTAATTGTTGCTATTCTTCCTAGCAGTGATAACTGAAGATGTTTCCACTTTTCCAAATCCTTTTTAATCTCTTCCTTTACTCTTAAATAATTGTCTTTCATCAAATTACTAGTCTTTTTTGATATAATTATGCCTAAGTATTTTACTTTTTTCACTTCTTCTGAATATCGATTAGAAATTTTTTGCAACAATTTTAGCAACGAGACTGAAGAGAGTTTTGGCAGAGGTGATCCATAAAGATCAAACGGGTTTTCTTCCAAAGAGATATCTACACTCTAATGTAAGAAATATTATTAACTATTTAGAGTATTATGAAGCGGCTTTAATTTTTATAGATGCAGAAAAAGCTTTTGATAATGTGAACTGGTCTTTTTTAATAGCACAGATGGAAGAGATGGAGATGGAGATGGGTCAGAGGTTTGTAGAAGCAGTCAAAGCTATATATGTAGGACAAACAGCAAAAATTAAAATCAATGGAGAGTGCACATCCAAAATTGATATTCAGAAAGGCACAAGGCAAGGGTGTCCACTTTCCCCGTTTCTCTTCTTGATGGTAATAGAATTGCTGATTCATCAAGTGAGGATTTCAGAGGAAATCAAAGGTCTTACTGTAAGAGGAGAAACATACAAGATTCAAGCGTTTGCGGATGACCTACTTATAGTTGTAGAAAACCCACTAATTTCTTCAGAAAGTTTGATGAAGGAACTTAAAGAATTTGGAGAAGTAGCTGGTTTAAAAGTTAATCAGAAAAAAACTATGATACTAACTAAAAACATGAGAGAACAGGAGATTGGAGAGCTATTAGAGATTACAAAATTCCAAGAAGTGAGAAACCAAGAAGACTAATCCGTTTTTAAAAATGCTTTGCTTTTATTATATCCTGCCTTTCTCCTCAAGACCAGGGCTCAGGTGGTGGACATAAATGTGCTGACTTGGTCTAATGACTGCTAGAGCCAAGGAGGCATATTCCAGTGGTCAGCTACATCACTCTCCCTGGATAGGGGCTTATGGCAACAGTAGTCAAAAATGGACCACACCCAGATGCAAGAGGATGCTAAGGGTGATCCTTTGCCTATTTCCATTTCCTCCTTTCCTCAAACAGCTGGATCTAACAATAATATTCATAACGTACAATCAAGAACAACATAACTGTGACCACCCTGCTTGTGTGGAGAAGAAAGACAGCTATTAATAATACAGGAAGTATGAGACAAATTAGTACAGCAATGGCAATGTGCATTTGATTAAATTAATATGATTCAGATTTTAAACACTAACCATACAGTTTGCTGGATGGAAATATAAGATCCGTCTCTCATTCTGAAGGACTTGACAGTGTTATCTTTCTGAATGTGCAAGAAAATCCAGTTTTTACTCATTCATTGTGCAGAACCCTGATGAATTCACAAAAGGAGGACTTTTTATATGCCTCAGTATTCAGATTACTTACTGCCAGGAAAAAATGGTCTGTTCCTCTGGCTAGTCCACTTTGTCACTACTTTGAATGGTTGGTTAGGCCCTGGTCATGTAAGACAAAGTTTCTCTAGTTATTCTGATATTTTCTGTACTTCTGTTGTACTAATTTGTGGTCATATATTAGAGCTAATGTCCCAGGAATTTTAGCATTACTGATTTATTTCCTCTTATTGGAATCATTATGTGACAGAGTCGTATAGGCCGCATAATAAGAATAAGAATAAGAATAAGAACAAGAACAAGAATAAGAATAAGAATAATGGCAGCCACCTTCGATTCTGTATTTGATTCTGAAAAGAAGCAGGACAGGTTGTGTACACAGGCAATCCTGATAAGGAATGCACTAGCACAACAGACAAAAATAACACAATCCTCCTGGTGAGGGGGAAATGTTCCACAGTTACAACATTGGCAGGAAAATGTTCCAATCTTGGTTGTGCATTGTGTGACCAGAAGAAAACAACAAAGTAACTGGGGGATAAATAGAGCACATTTTCCTTGAGTAACCAGGATCTCAGTGGTGTGAAAGCTGCGCATAAGTGTATTATTAGAATCCATCAGATAATGCTTATGCCTTGAGTAATAATGTGTGGCAGAGCTGTTTTCTCTCTGATATGGCTATCATTTTGCTTTTTAATGAGGTTTTGTCATAGATTCATAGAATCATAGAGCTGGAAGAGATCTCAATGGCGATCCCGTCGAACCCCCTGCCATGCAGGAACCTCCATTAAAGTACTCCCAACAGATGGCCATCCAGCCTCTGCTTAAAAACCTACAAAGAAGGAAACTCCTCCACCACCCTCCGTGGCAGCAAATTCCACTGCCAAACAGCTGTAACCATTGGGAAGCTCTTCCTAATGTTCAAATTGAATATCTTTTCCTGTAGTTTGAAACCATTGCTCCAAGCCCTAGTCTCTGAAGCCATGGAAAACAAACCTGTCACTTCTTCAATGTTACATCCTTTGAAATATTTAAACATGGCTATCATATCTAGAGATCGGCACAAAAAAATTCATTTCATTTTTCAGTTTTCATTTCATTTTCTAACAAAACAAAAAATGAAGTGCCTTTAAAAATGAAATTTTTCATTTTGCTTCCTTTTTTCATTTTTCATTATTTATTTAATTATTTATTATTGTTATTGTTATTGCTTTCTTATTCCATAGCTTTTCGAGTTCTACATATTTCTATTTGGTTATCTTTTCTAACTCTTTGCCATTGACTCTTGTGTCTCCTGCTATTGCCACATCGATGATAAGAGCCTTGGACTATTGTGGACAAGGCGTCTGTGGCATTGGGTTTTGAAATCCCAGAGCACCTTGATGATTTCATTTTCAGTAACCTTTTCTGGCTGATGTTTCCACCAGTTCTTGCCTGGTGGCAGGTTGAAATTTTTACATATGTTCCAGTGGAGCATTGCTGCTACTTTATTATGATGGACTAAATAATTAGTCTCAATGATTTTTGGGTAACAGGTGAAGGTGTGATCTAAGTTTCATCCTTTTCTTTGCATAATCAACATTTACTATGTTTCGATGAATTTTCGCTTTTATGGCATTTGTTCTTAAGGCTTGATCTTGAGCTGCCATGATTGGTCCTTCAGTTTCTTTCTTCACTGTTGCTATTTTTAATCAAAGGCATGTTATTCTTGGTTAATCTCATTGGTGACTCTTATACACTGACCATTCAGTACTTTACTATGCCAGTCCTCTATTCGGTTTTGCATTTGTTGACTTTTAAATTCTTGCTTAGTTTCTGGATATTCCTTCAGTAACTATTGACTGAAGCACAGCATTTTCACTATGATGGAGTTTTTCTTCTTCAACAGTTTGATGGAACTTGCAAGAGGCCTCTGCCTCCCATTTTCCTTGGCAAGAAGAGCCTATTGACATCACTTTGTGAATGTAGTGCATGGTTTTATTACATTGCTTTTCTTGTCTTTCTATCTAATGCTTCTAATTCTGCCTGTGTCCAGTTTATAATACCTGCTGTGTATCACAAGACTGGAAGAGCCCATGTGTTTATAGTAGCTTGGATGGTATTCTTTCCATTTAATTTTGAGTTTAGTATCTTTCTAACTCTTCTAATGTATTCTTGGCTGACTTTACTCTTTACTTCTTTATGCTTGATGTTATCTTCTTGTAGTACTCCAAGAAACTTATATGATTCTTCTTCGTCCAATATTTTTATAAAATTATTAGGCATATCAATTCCTTCATTCTTTCCTCTGATGATGCTGAGGGTTGCACACTTGTCTAATCTGAATTCCATTGCAATGTAATTGATGAAAATTCACACTGTATTTCTTGCTGTGATATTCTATACAGCTTCAAACCATCCATATATAGCAAATTGTTTATTCAGTTTGATGTTTTTGACATTTGATAGCCCATATTTGTCTTGTTCAATATTTTTGTGAGTGGAATTAGTGAAATTACAAACAGCAAGGGTGATCATGAATCACCTTGAAATATTCATCTCCTAATGTTGACACAACTAATTTGTTCACCATTGATGGTTAGCTTGGTATTCCACTTTTTATTGATGCCTTGATAGATTCTTGGCTACTTCCAATAATTCCTGCTAATTCCAAACTTTTTAGTATCCAATCATGTGGCAAATGCTTTCTATAGTCAATTCATGCAAAATGCAAGTTGGTTCTGCATCTCTTACAGTTTTCAATTATCATCTTGTCAATAAGTAGCTGATCTTTGGTGCCATGGCTATTTTTAAAATTGACCTTTTGTTCAAAAGCCTATAAATTGTTTCGTATCAAGTGACTCTGGATGGTATCAGCAATTATTCCTATAAGGAGTTTGGACATTGTTGGCAAGCATGTAATTGGATGATAGTTGGTATAGGCCCTTTGCTCAGATTTTACATAATTAAGTATGTTCTTCCTGTTGTTAGCTATTGATCTATTTCACCTTGCTGTATTGTTTCATCAAATTGTTCAGCAGGTCTTGAATGCATACTGGTTAGATGTTTTAGCCAAAATCCATGCAATTCATCTTCTCTAGGGGAAATCCAATTCTTATTTTTTTTAGTTCTTGCTTTTATCATTTGAGATGTAATATTCATTCCATTTAAGCTAGCAGCATCTGTGGTCAATTTGACTTTCTCTAACCAACCTGCTTGCTTATTATAATTCTTGGGGTTATCCCAAATATCCCGCCAGAAGAATAGCATTTCATTTGATGATGGTTTTACTCTGCTATCTGTTGTCTGGTCTGCAGTCTTGGTGGAAATTGACTGGTAGAACCTCTTCTGGTTACACTGAAATAGCCTATTTTGCTTTATTTTATCTTCATATCTTTGAATCTTCTTTGAGACTGCTATTATTTGCTGTTTGACGATTTCTAGAGCTTCTTTGATTTTCCTTTTGTCCAGATGGTATTTATTGATCAAACAGCCTTTGGCCTTGTTGTTATTCAGCTTCTTTTCTTTCATTTCTTTCAGTTTACTAGCATCTGATCGTAATGTACCAATTTTTGTTTGGAGACTTATCTTCCATTTTGCTACTGCTGGCATTCTACCTTTCTTCCTTATTCTTTCTTGGCATTAGGTCTTCTCTTGCTATGAAAGCAGCACTATACATTAGCTGGTTGGTTTCCTGCAAAGTTCTGCTTTCAATATTCTCTATTGCAGCATTTATGTCAGCTAGTAATTTCTTAGGCATGAATTTAATTGATGGTAATATTATTCTTTCTTCACAGGTCTTCATATGATTCATTATTCTTTCTTTAAGCTTTTCTTGGTTTTTCAGTCAGCTGCCTTTTATCAGATTTAATGAGAGCAGAGGAGAGGCTTGTACTTGATCATTATTTGGTAAATCTACATGTGTTTATTCTTTCCCTACTGCCACCACTACCTATGGTACACTGATATTTGGGGTTTCTTGAATTTCTGCAGCTTGTATATTGCTTTGTATTTTATTTAATTGAAGTTGAGTGAAAACATTAGTTTGGGTAATGAATTGTCACTGATCAGCTAGCCTCTGTTCTGTTAGGTCTCATTCTGGATGTAATTCCTTCCAATTGTGCGTTCTTTTCAGATATCCTCGTCTTTTGGGGCTTGACTTGTAATAACAGGTCATAATGTCTTTATTGATCAATGTTGAAAATGTCTGCCTTGCTTGTATAGGGTTTTGACTATTAGGAACTTCAGGTTGATGTTGGTTTCCTTCTGGTAGTGTTGCAGGGGCCGGCCCTGGTTGCTCAGCCAGTTGCCCTGAGCCCTGTAGCCCATTTGTCGCCAGATAGCCAGAGACTTCACTATCTAATGTAGTCCTTGTTGACCTGGGCATCAACTGATCGGTTTGGGAATCATATTTGTCCTTCAAACCATTTTGCTCAGGAGGCACCTTTTGTCTGTCTTCTCAACAGTGGCCTGTCTATTATGGTTGAACCTGTATAGCATAGCCCACTGCGTCCTCCAAGCATGCAAGCCCCCCCCCCCATGACAAGGTCATGTATTATTATTATTATTATTATTATTA
>JAHTLZ010000204.1:94368848-94390835 GCA_023846285.1 Phrynocephalus versicolor | reverse complement strand
TATTATTATTATTATTATTATCATCATCATCATCATCATCATCATCACCATCATCATCATCATCATTGGCTGCTAGAGGGCATAGGTGTCAAAACAGAAATATTTTGGGAGTGGGCAGGGGAATGGGAGCAAGTATGACCTTTCAAGATCCAATGATGGGTCAACCTTGGTCTATGAGGGAGTTCTTTTCTTGCTTGAGGGTGCCTAAGGAAGAGCCCCACAAGAGGAAGGAGACAAGGAGTGAACTATCCCCTCCCTCAGTTCAGGTGAAGGAATGTGAGACTATGTATAGCACTGGTGGCGAACCTTTGGCATTCTAGATGTTGTGGACCACAACACTCAGAATTCCAAGCCTAGATTGCTTATGACAAAGGACTGTGGGTGTTGTGGTCCAAAACATCTGGAATGCTGAAGGTTCGCCACCAATGATGTCTACCATGATACTGGCAACGAAACAAATGAGCCTACAGGGGGCAGAATGTGGAGAGCAGAATGTGATGGAAGGTGGAAATGCAAAGGCAGGACAAAAGGGACCAATAGGGGATGGGGGGTATAAGATTGGAAGAATAAATACAGAGGACGGGAATGGTTGAAGGGAGAGACACAGAGGTGCAGTTTGTAGAGACTGATCCTCCAGAAGGGAGGAGACCTGGCAGGATGAGGCAGCCAATGGAACAAAGGATACCAGCAGTGAAGGAGAGTGAGGCCAAATGGGCCAGACATCCACGTTGTGGGACAATTTGTATAGGAGGAACAAGTCAGCAGAGGAAGCTCACAGATCAGGAGCGGTTTGGGGCATACCATTTCTAAAGAGGACATATCAGACTCCAGAGGGGGCCTATAGTTGGAGCCAGAAGTTAGATGTTGCCGGGACTGTTGTGAACCCCACTGTTGAGTTTGATGGAATGAATCAGATGTTAAATAAAAAGTTGTTTTCCACATCTTTGACTCCTCTTGTGGCGGCAGATTGGATGAAACTGCCAAACTTAAAACTCAAACTCAGTCACAGTATGTTTCTAAGGAGAAGCTGCATAGTGATATATTGGCCTAGAATTAACACACACCAAATGTGTTTCTCTGTATACATTTAAATAAATAAATAAATAAATAAATAAATAAATAAATAAATAAATAAATAAATAAATAAACTGGGGGGAGAGTAAACACTATCCATGGACACAAGTGTACCTGGTTCATTCCTCTGATAACCTCTTTCACCTGTTCTCCATATATTTTTTTATTTTCCCTGCCTTCTAGATTTGAATTATAGGCATGACAGTGCAGCTAAATCCGTGTGCAGCATTTTGATCTTCTGACATAAAAATTCCAGATTTCCCTTGGAAATCTCAATTCCCTGTCTTGCAGATACTTGTTTGAGATCAGGCTTGTTAAACTTCCTTCTCCCTATACCACAGGAATGGTATTCATTTATTAATATGTATTTTCATCTCCTAAAAAGCTTTAAAATAATTTTTTTTTAAAAAATGATGATATACATTCCAGATCTTTTGTTGCTCTCTGTTCTGCTTTCAATGACAAAACTTAAACGGTTTGGATAAATCTCAACAATCTCTCTTAATTCACTTTGTACACTAAATTAATTTGCTTGTATTACTATATCAAGGCAATTAGGCTTTGCTCTTGCTGTATATATCATATTAGTTCCATATATGCGTGCTGGATTGGGGAAATGTGCTGCATTAAACAAAGGAAAATGAGCAGATTGGTTGCAGATAATCCAAACATTTTTGATTAAAATGCATAAGAATTTGAATAAGAATGCATTGTTTGGAATACAAATAAAGCAGTTCCCAAAAGACTATCCGGTTTCAGGCATATATGGCTTTAATTAACTGACTGAGAACTTTAAAAGACACTGGTTACAAAGAACTAATTCTTGCAATTATATCTTTTAGTAGATGTGTGATAAATCGTAATTAGAGCACTTAAGAGGAAGACTGCCTGTTTGAAAAGAAAAGAGTGTTTGGCATGACTGAGGCAAATGTACAGTGAACAGTCCCACAGGGCAAAATCACACGCTATGCTAGCCGTAGCATCATTGTCACCCCAGGCCCCGAAATAAAGAGTCGACACATTAATAACTTATTAATACTTCTACTATATTTAACTGTAACTATAAATCTTTTATTATGATGGGCCTCCCGTAGTGCAAGTTAGCTTTACCACTATTTAGGTTAGATTTTTAATAACGTCATGTGCCTCTGAATGGGAGTGCCCTTCGTACAGCATGGCACTCGAATATTCTATTTTGGTGCTGTCACTCCAGGCCGCCGTGCATGCCCTGCCACTTTTGGCCAACTTCTTATTAATGGCCTGTTGGGCCATTCATCTCAATCAGAAAAATTTTATTGCACGGCCGCCTGTTTCCCTGTTGAGCGAACCTTGCACATGACGTCCCAGGATGGAATTTACTTGCACTACCTGCCAGCCTCAAGTACCAAGTGGCCGTGAAAACCTGCCTGCCATGCCTTGAGAATGGAATGGGCGAAAACACGCTGGCACCACAGGCCAATCAGGTGCCAGCCAAAAATTCCCATTCAGCCCCGAAGCAACCAGCATAGCTCATTCTTATGACAGCTAAGGGAGGGTGGGTCGGGTGCCAATCGGAGCGAAAAGAGGCCACGGAGAGCGTAGGCAGCCAATACCTGGGCTTAGAAACCCACGCTCTCGCGAGGCTTCACTCGCGGCTCTTTTTACTCCGGGTATGGGAAGCCGGAGGTGCCAAAGACACCCCACTCAGACTAGCCTTGTGGAGCGAACATTGTCACCCCAGGCCCCTAAATAAAGAGTCGACACAACAGCATATGGGTTTTAAAACTGGGCCACAACTTTATTAATAACTTATTAATACTTCTACTATATTTAACTGTAACGATAAATGTTTTATTATGATGGGCCTCCCATAGTGCAAGTTAGCTTTACCACTATTTAGGTTAGATTTTTAATAACGTCATGTGCCTCTGTATTGGAGTGCCCTTCGTACAGCATGGCACTCGAATATTCTATTTTGGTGCTGTCACTCCAGGCCGCCGTGCATGCCCTGCCACTTTTGGCCAACTTCTTATTAATGGCCTGTTGGGCCATTCATCTTGGTCAGAAAAATTTTATTGCACGGCCGCCCGTTTCCCTGTTGAGGGAACCTTGCACATGACGTCCTGGGATGGAATTTACTTGCACTACCTGCCATGGCAAAGGTGCTGCTACGCATGCGCCTTGCCCACCAAAGAGCTGACCAGCTCGGCCTGGAGGCCCATCCACAAATCATCGAGAAAAAGTTTTTGGCCTTCGTTCGAGAGATGGACACCATCTGGCCTGAACAATTCGGGACGAGTGAATAAAATCTCCAGATGAGAAATGACCGATCCCAGCCCGTGGTGCATCGCCTGGCGGATTTCTCTGCTCAAGCATCTTCTGGCCCTGTCAACCCTAATCGGGTTCCGGGCCCCCAGCCACACCAGCCGTGGCAACATCGCTGACCAGACCAATCTGGTACAAGGGGATTGGGCCTTAAAGGCCTTGAGATCATCTGTAGAATTAAGTCCTTCCCCTTAGCCCTGGTCAGATCATTACCACCCAAATGGATGAGCAGGATGTCAATCAGTGCCTCTTGTGCACTATGGGATGCAACTGCAGATAAGCCGTCCCATCGCATTCCACGGGCTCCTTTCCAATCAATCCGGATCCGGTCACTGAGTCCCAGATGTGGGCCAAAGGCTGAACGCCGTGCATATTTCACGGCCCAAAAAACAAAGCTGTGGCCACAAATAACCACTCGCAAATGTCCTTGTGTAAAGTAACCTGTAAAGACACAACAGTTAACAACCGTGCCAGCAACTTAACAATCAGAAAGAGAGCGGATACAGGTCTTATATCTGTCGGAGGACCAGCGCCCCAGGGCCCTTATGTCAGTGACCCCGTATCCCATAGTCGTGGCTGTGGAGGCTGCTCCAATCCGAAAGGAATGGGTGCCAAATTGCCTGGTATCGAGGCTGGCTGCCTCCAACGCCCTACAAGTTACAGCCCCAAACTGATAACGGGTAAGGGGGGCCATATCAATATGGGCAAAGAGTCAAAGTTAGAGTGAAGGCATGAAAAGGGGCAGATCTCTGAATGAGTACAGCGCCCCAAAGTGATTCAGGAGGCCCGTCCCCACTGATCAGTCTTGGATTTCCACAAATGTATGACCACCTCGTGATCAGTCAATGAAACATCCGAGTTTTGAAGAGATGCGTTGGAGGTATCCTGCCTGGCAGCCGCCAGCAGTTCACTAATCCTGAAGGCACCAAAAAATGCTATCGAGACCGTTGCTCGAAAAAGCGCAACCTCAAACACATCCCTACAAACAGCACACCAGATGCCATGCAGTTTAAGTAAAATGTCCGGCGTAATGGGCAAGCGTTTGCCACTGCTGCAGCCCTTCTCTTTGGCCCAACCCTCCAGCATCTTCTGGAGCACAAAGTCGTTAGAAGGATGGGGGAATCTCTGCGTTTTCGCATAGTAAGCTAAGGCAGACAGCTTACCTTGAATGGAACGTGGGGCCAACCCATTCCGATGCAAGTGAACCGCATATTGGATCAAATTATCGGCGTGAGCCAGCCATGGGTGTAAACCTTGGTGGGCACAGAAACTCTGGTACTTCCTGCAAGCTGTCGCGTACGTACGCCTAGTGCCTGGCACTAACGCCAAGCCCACTGCTCTAATGGCCTCAGCTTGCCAAGACTCCATACCTCCAGTGGCAAAACCTCTTGCTTCGCCCGCGCCCCCGGTGCCAGCAGTCGAAAACGCTCCATCTGTTGATGGGATAATGCATCAGCGATTTCATTGCTGACTCCGGCAACGTGATGGGCATGGAAAACTATTTTATGTTGGAGGCAGCGCAAAGTAAGCACCCGAACTAGCTGCATGACCCTGACGGACTTGGAGGATAAGGTGTTGACTATGGCGACCAGAAGGTGACCGCCGAGTTTGCCCATAGGTTCTCCCAGAGCCAAAGGGCCCCCACAATAGGAAAACGTTCTAAAAAAGTGAGGTCCCTAGTTAAGCCCCGGGAAATCCACTTGGCTGGCCATGATCCCTTAGACCAGCGGCCCTGAAAGAAAATGCCGAAACCATGTGCGCCTGAGGCATCAGTATGGACCTGGAGGTCTGAGCCTAAGAGGAGTTCGCTCCTCCAAAAGGAAACCCTGTTAAAATCTTGCAGGAATACCTGCCAGACCATCAGGTCCTCCCTCATTTCCCTGGAAAGTTTTCGTCTATAGTGCGGTTTTGAAAGGCCGGCCATGGCCTGGCAAAATTGACGCAGAAAGGCACAACCCGGGGCCACTACTTTGCAAGCAAAGTTCAAGTGGCCAACCAGCACTTGTAGTTCTCTCAGGGTCACCTTGCATCTTGCAAGCATGTCATTAAGTCTAGTACGTAAGTCCTGTATCTTATCCTGCGGGAGGCGGCTGGCCTGTGCCCGCATGTCTAGTTCAATCCCCAGGAAGGTGAGGACCTGAGCTGGTCCCTCCAGTTTTCTCCTCTGCCAGGGGGATGCCAGGTTCGGCTGCCAGGGCCTTGAACTGGTCCATCAAAAACTTGCAATGGTGGGTCCCTGCAGGGCCACATAAAAGAAAATCATCCAGATAATGCACTGCAGGACTGGAGTGGGTTCGAGTCTTAAAGGCCCATTCAAAAAAGGTACTAAAGCATTTGAATGCTGCACATGAAATAGAACATCCAAAGGGCATGAACCTGTCCATATAATAAGATCCCTCAAAGGCAAAGCCCAGGAGCTCAATGTCTGCTGGGTGCACTGGCAGCAACCTAAATGCAGATTTTATGTCACATTTTCCGAGCAGTGCACCCGTGCCAGCCCGACGGATCATACGTACAGCTGCATCAAATGAAGCGTACCTAACACTACAGAGTTCTTGTGGGATCATATCATTCACCGACTCCCCATCAGGATAAGACAGATAATGAATTAGGCGATATTCGTCAGGTGCCTTTTTGGGTACGATCCCAAGCGGGGAAACCCTGAAGCGCTCAGATGGGGGGTCGGCGAAAGGTCCCAGCACCCTGCCTTCTTTGATTTCTTTCTC
The DNA here is from genome assembly GCA_023846285.1 of Phrynocephalus versicolor. Taxonomy (NCBI): domain Eukaryota; kingdom Metazoa; phylum Chordata; class Lepidosauria; order Squamata; family Agamidae; genus Phrynocephalus; species Phrynocephalus versicolor. The sequence goes on along the minus strand of JAHTLZ010000204.1, from coordinate 94,384,731 downwards.
AATCTTAGTACGCACCACATCCTCCATACCCCGTATAGACTTCAAATTATTAGCCCGGTACGGGATACGGGGGCCCTGAGCAGGGATTCGAAATCCAGATTGAAAACCGTCGTGTAAATATGCTGAAGCCTGTCAGTCTGGGTAGCTGCAAAGCCATCCCATCAAGGCATCCACCTTGACTGGACTATGAGCTTTTGGGAAGAGAGCCGCCCCCTTGAGCGGGGGGCTTCTTGTTGGCCTGGTCTCATCCCCCCTGGTTCCCCTGGTGACCCCTATGACAGGTGTAGGATGTGTGGGGCCCGTTGCAGTTGGCGCACAGGTGCCGGAATTTGCAGGGTCTGCGGGTGCAGAAACCCTTCGAGTTATACCCCCAGCATACCAGTCGTGTCTGAACCGACTGGCCTGCATTAGTGTGGGCAGTACTTGGCTGGCAAATCCGTGAAATCAAATGACCACTATCAGTCTGGTCGCCGGTCAGTGGGCATTGCGGCACCATGAGACGCCTCCACAATGGGTCCAGGGGTACATCCCATCTGAGGTAAGGCCTGGCAGCTGCTCTCATCCTAAATCCTTCATCATACAACATCTACGCATGGCCAGGGAATTCAGAGTATGCCCGATAAATCAAATCCATATACTGAATCAAGTCCAAGGCGTGCTCAGGGCGAGCCTTGACTATAGAGGCTGAGTAAATAAAGAAAGCCGGGAGCCAATTCGCCCAACAATAGTCTGGATGCTTCTTCCGGATCCGCTCCTTATCCTGGGCCTCCATATGCTTAAACTTTTTCTCGTCCACCTCCCTGTTCATCAGCTCAAAGATGTCCACATAGTCACCTCTCAATATCCTTTCTACCGTTGCTGGCAGGAGGTGGTCCCCCAAAGGCATGGACTGATCCATTTCAGGATAGTGCTGTGGTGGGATATCCCTATCCCCCCCGACCACCGGTCCCAAGGGGGCCGGCAGAGTCACAGGGTTTGGGGGTGCTATGACAGCTGGCATCTGTGTACTCGCCTCACAGTACTTACTGTACTGCACTTGGGCACCCACCGAAGGCGGCGCTGGGGTATGGTACTGAACTTGGGAACCAGATAGCAGGAAAGGTGGAAGCAGCGGCCCTTGGTTAGGAGCCACTGACCATGGCCAGCTACCTGGAGGGCTAGTGGTCCTGTGCAGCGTGCGTGACTCACCCAGTTGGGTAGCTGGCCCTGCTACAGCGGCTGGTTGGTTCTGGATTGTCAGGTCCAACACCTGTGGTTCCAGTGGTTTTGGCTCGGCCCGTGGAGGAGTCTCCGGCTGTTGAGGGCCCCCCGCTGCGCCAGCTGCCTCTCCATCACACCTGGATTCTACTGGCGGCAACCCACCAGCCTGTGTCGACGTCCCCACGTGTTCACCTTCAAGAACAAGAATCCGGGATATCATTAATTCAGCCATGCGATGTAATTCGGCAATCTTACGTGCCTCAGACTCCCTTGAAGATTGCCTGACCCCAAAGCACTCGGCCATGCCCTGTTGCTGTGCCCTGCCCTGTTCTAATGTGCTAAGTTTATCATATATGGGCCAGAGGTCTGGTAAGTCATCATCATCCAATGATGACAAAACAGGTGGTGGGCGAGCCACAGCCCGGCGCTTCACCGGCTGCTTGCCTTTCTGGCTCGGGGTGCGTTTAGGTGACATGGTGACTGGACAATTATTAGATGGGCGCTCCAAAATAGCAGTGCCCTGCCAAACCCAGGGGCACTCTTGGGGTTTGACTGTCTATTATCCGGTGCCCCCCGTATTAATAGGTTATGTAATTGTAATCCCAAAGTATGGATTTTTATTTATTTAATTTTAATTTTAATTTTAATTATTATTATTATTATTTGGTAAATGACTTTCAATATTTAGTGCATTCAAGCCTGTGCCAGCTTTTTTGTTTTATTTATTTTATTATTATATTTATTTATTTATTTATTTATTATTTAGTTATGTATTTATTTTTTATTTGTATTTATTTTTATTTTATTTTTTATTTTTATTTTTTATTTTAACCTGGCTGTGCCATGTAGGTGGCGGCCAAGCACCCGACCCCGCGGCATGGCCACGGATCGGTCAGACTGATGCCCGGCTCCCTTCCTCCCCGCTACCTCTGGTCGGCTGGGAGCGTTTTTCTTTGTGAGTGTGTGTGTCTGTGTGTGTGTGTGGGGGGGGTGTTAAAACTTATTTAAACGGCCCTCTGAAGAGGCACATGTGCACCCAAAGAGGGAGTCAGACAATGTGCCGCACGCAAAAGCAGCAAGCCGGGACCGGCAGGTAAGCTGCTCGATGGCCCGGGCTTACACCAGGGAAGGGGGTATCACCCAGGGCTCGGCTGAAGGCCACGAGCCCTCTTCACTCCCGCGTTGGCACCGTCCGAGGTGCGTGTCCTCTCCGTGCCAATCTGAGCAAAAAGAGGCCACTGAGAGCGTGGGCAGCCAATACCTGGGCTTAGAAACCCATGCTCTCGCGAGGCTTCACTTGCACCTCTTTTCGATCCGGGTATGGGAAGCCGGAGGTGCCAAAGACACCCCACTCAGACTAGCCTTGTGGAGTGAACATTTTGGCTGTACCTCTTCTTCTCCAACCATTGGTTCCATCCAAATCCTGATGTGAAAGATTTCCTAGTTACCCAGAGCTTGTTTTAGGGCATATGGGTAACTGTGAAAGTAAGATGGGAATGTGTCCTCCTCCAGGGGCATTCATGGAAGTTGCCCATGTGAATGAACTCTCCCTGGTGGTGTGACTCTAGGAGTTAAGCACTTCCTCCTAAAAAGGATGTCCTTTAAGGCAGTGCTCCCCAACCTTTTTATCCCCGCGGACCAGTAAATGTTTGATAATTTTTCCGTGGCCCGCTTGTTTTGATTTAATAATTTTAATTTAATTGTCACTTTCCCCGCGGCGGGGGCGAGGCTTGGGCACCTTCCCGCCCCATCTCCAAGTGGCCTCCACATCTTTTCGATGGAATAACTCCCCCCCCAGACACACCCAGGAGAGGGGCCGAAGGGCTGAAACGAGTCCAAACCCGGAAGCCAAGCGGACTTCAAAAGCAGCCCCCGTGCCGTCGAACGAAGCCCGAAGGCGCGGCAGGACCTGAGCGCTCCTCCTCGTTCTCTCGCCAACCTCCACCGACCGGCCGGCTGGCCGGCCGCCTTCCCTCCGCGCGAAGGGGACCTTATGGTTCGGCCCAGCCTAGCGTCCGGCGCCGGCAGGAGCCCACCCGCCTCTCCCTCACTTGCCAGAGCGCGCTTTTTTGGAGGAGGTGGAGTGGGGGTGGGTGGGCTGAGGCGAGGCGTTGAGGGGGGGCAGCTCCTGCGGGAGAGAAGCAAGCTCCGTCGGGCAGGGCTGGCCCTTCTCTTTCCTGGGCAAGGCAAGGTGGTGCCCCACTCAAGCCCACCCCCGCTCGCTCGCCTGCTCGCTCACTTGGCCGGCAGACCGCGCACACTTACCTCGGGCGAGCCTGCAAAAAAGGGCTTGTGCCGGTGCCGGTCCTGGCTCTTGCTCGCTTGCTCGCTCACTCGCTGGACGCCTCCCGGGCTGCTCGCGCTCTTCCCTCCTCGGCCAGTCGGTCTTCTTGTTCGCCTCCTCCTCCTCCTCCTCACACACACACCCCACCCGCCCCCGCCGCGCTCATTCGCTCGTTCGCCCGTTCGCCCGCCCGCCCCCCTCTGTGTGTGCGAGTGTTTCCTCTCTCTCTCTCTCTCTCTCTCTCCCCCCCCACCTCTTTTTCTCTTGAGGAGAAGCTGGGGCGGGCGGGTGGGAGGGAGGGGGAGGGGAAGAGATGGAGAAATCTGCCACCACAGGAAGTGGAGCCCTCGGCCAGGAGGGCCCGCGCGGGAGATCCACAGGGAGCCGTTGCTCCTCCCGGCCAACAAAGAAACCTGCTCCCGAGCAGCCGCCAGCTCCGGAGGCGGCGGCGGCGGCACCGCAAGCGCCTGGGAGCTGGTCTGGAGGGGGGAAGGGGAGGGGAGGGGGGCACAGGCATCTCCAGACCTCCCCTCCCTCTCCCCCCTCAGTCTCTTATCTCACGAAAACATGGGGTGAACCTCCAGTCCGGATTTCTCAGGATCCCCCTCCGAAGGGAGTCGGCTCCTCTTGCTCTGTCCTGGTTTCCTCGCGTGGCCCGGTGCCGATTGATCCACGGACCGGCACCGGTCCGCGGCCCGGGGGTTGGGGAACACCGCTTTAAGGTATGAAGTTGACATGACTTAGAAGTTGTTTGTTTTCACTGAGCCTTTTAGAATTTTTCCCCCTAAAGGTGAGACAGTTTACTAAGATACCATGTTATTTGATCTTGAAAAATGTAGCAATAAACTCAATTTTGGTACGTGAATTTGTGGATTACGCTATGTGGTTATGTACAATTAAGTTGATCTCAATTTATGGTGACCCTATAAATTAGTGACCTTCAAAATATCATGTCATCAACAGCCCTGCCCAGCACTTGCAAACTCAATTGATCCAACCCATTTCATATTAGATGCTCCTCTTTTCCTGAAATGACTTCAGCCATTGCAAGCAGTGTTGTCCTTTCCAGCAATTCTTGCCCTCTCATGACATGCCCAAAGTTCAACAGCCTCAGTTTCCTCATTTTTGCTTAGAGAGAGAGAGAGAGAGAGAGAGAGAGAGAGTTCAGGCTTGATTTGATTTAAGACCCCCTTGTTCATCTTTTTTTGTGCTGTAGAACAGCCATTAGCAGCAGGGGCCATTTGGCCCCTTAGAGAGAGAGCCCTGGCACATTTGAAGGGAACCCACAGACTGGAAATAATTCTCCACACACCACTTTTTAAGGTTTGTTATGCGACATACAATCCTTATTCGACTTATACTTCTTTCATAATGTGTTTATGGCTGTGACCAACAAAGGGTTGAGAATGGCTGGTTTAGGGTATGTGCAAATATTTTCCCCAGCACTGTATTTCAAATGACCCCCCCAAGTTGTGTTTTTTCAGTGTTCAGATTTCAAGCTGTACATTGTTATCAGCAGAAATAATGGAGTGGTTGCCTTAATCTCAAGTGACACATCCTTCAACTTGGCCCAGTGACACACCTTTAATTTGTGCACAGAACCTGAAGAAGGCAATGGTAAACCACTTCTAAATATACTGTATCTAGACCACCCTGGAAATGGTATCCATAAGTCAGAATTGACGTTGATGGCACCCAATTTTTATTATTACTCATCTGCAGTCCTGCTTTTGTAGCTTCTTATTTCACCTCCATCAAGTTTCAGATCATTGCTGCTTTCTGCCACTAATATGGTATCATATGTATATCTTCAGTTATTGATATTTCTTCCCTCAATTTCACACTTTCTTCATTTGAATCTAGTTTAGGTTTTCATATGATGTGTGATGCAAATGGATTCAACAGGTAACAGATAAAATGCACTATTGTCTTTCACTTTTTCCAATGGGAATCCATTTTTTTCTCCATATTCAGTTAAAAACTTCTCTTTGGAAACAGCAGCTGAGCAGCCCAAGGTCAGTTTGATGAGGTGTTAGGGGTTGGTTACAAACCTCTCTTTGGAAGCAAAATGCAGATGCCCCAGCAAGGGCTGTTCCTGCTGGCTCCACTTGCAAAGAGAGGTTTTTAACCCTCTCCTGACACCTCAGCAAACCTTACTGCCAGGAGCTCAAGGTCTGTTTGCTGAGGCGTCAGGAGGGGATTAAAAACCTCTCTTTGCAAGCATAGTCATCAGGAGCAGCCCAAGCTCTGTTTGCAGAGGTGTCAGGAGGGGGTTAAAAACCTCTCTTTGGAAATGAAATGCAGATGCCTCAGCAAGGGCTGCTCCTCTGGCTGCACTTGCAACGAGAGGTTTGTAACCCTCTCCTGACACCTCAGCAAATCTTGCTGCCAGCAACTTAAGTTCCTTTTGCCAAGGTGTCAGGAAGGGGTTAAAAACCTATCTTTGCAAGTGTAGCCAGCAGGAGCAGCCCCATCTCTATTTACTGAGGTGTCAGGAGGGAGTTAAAAACCTCTGTTTGAAAGCAAAATGGAGACGCCTCAGCAAACAGAGCGGGGACTGCTCCTGCTGGCTGCACTTGCAAAGAGAGGTTTTTAACCCCCTCCTGACACCTGAGCAAACAGACCTGGGACTGCTCCTGCCGGCTGCACTTGCAAATACTGTATAGGTTTTTAACCCCCTCCTGACACCTCAGCAATCCTTTCTGCCAGGAGCTCAAGGTCTGTTTGGAAGCTTGCTTCTCTCAAGGAAAAAACTGTGATATACTGAGACCGTAATATATGAACTGCGTTGTGGCAGGGGACTACTGTATTTGTTATATTTAAATTGGAATATCATTGATTAATTGATGATAAAATGTATGAATGAAATTACAATTCTATACTCATGTATTACAGAAGCAGCTCAACTTGGGCATGATTTAGTGGCATTTTACAAATAATTGGATATGAAATTGGATTCCCCCCCAAAGATGGTGAAGACCTCCACTTTGCTGGTACCGTAACTTCATATGATATACCAATTGGAAATGGGCACAAAAAGCTTTGTGTTGAATCATCAAAGACAGTTTGGCATTGCAAATACTGCTTGTTCCCTTTCCCCGTCCCTTGGCCAGCTCCCACACTCACTTGCTGGCACACACTGCCTCCTCCGTAATTCATGCCCATCTCCAATCTCTAATGAAAGCTGCAAGGATATATATTTTTAATGTGCTATGTGAAGGTGCATTACTATCAAAGCAAAGTATGCTGCTTATATACAACCCTATTGTGCTTAGAATATTCTCTGGTCAGTTTACAATCTAATTATCCAGGCTATACATTGCTTGCCCCCCAGCAAGATTCCAATTCTAGTCTGAATCTCAAGTAAAAGAAATTTTGGGGGAAATCAATCTGCCCAGTCACAGACTCACCTGTTTCACTTGAAATGTAATTTCCTACCATGTTTTTATGTGCATGTTTTCAAATAGAAATCTTTAGTCACGACAACTGTGGTCCTCATCCTTCTCTGCATAATTGGATTGTAGTTTTAAGGCCGTTGAAAGAATAAATGTAAACTGAAGGCAAAAGTCAGATTCTGAAAAAAAAAACATAGTTGGGCTACTACTAATAACTGTGTACCATCACCTCAATTACAGTTTGAGCTGCCTTGTGCCCCCTGTGGGGAGAAAAGTAGCATATAAATAAATAAATTGAAGACCTTACTCTTTAGGGAGCCTTGCTATTTCAACCCTAGTTGAGCCAAGGTGGACCTCCCACCCTCCATCCAGTTACTGCTATCTTTTCCCCCTCATTATTTATTTTTGTTTAGTTTTATTTTTGCTCTGGTGCATTTCTTTTCCAACCTCCATGTGAATCGTTCATCGTATGACATTATTTTATTATGTATATTTCAATGTGAACAGCCCAGAATAGTGCTGCAGCACTGATGAGAGGATATAAATTGAATAACAAACAAACGAACAAACATGTAGCAACATTTTCCAGGAGTTTCTAGTATAAAGCATTGCGGCAAACCCATACAGAGCCCCCAATCATTTCACAGACCATTGGCCAGTACACACCTTCTTCTTACTCTCGCTGCCACCGTTCAGGGTTACCCAGTTGAAATAACTGAGTCTCAGTCAAGTTGTAATGTTAATAAAATAAAATAACCTTTATTGAATTCAACAAGCTGCCTTGCACAACCTTAATTGAATGTTCCGCTAAGCAGATTATACTCAAATTCTGTCCTTTTACTGTTCTCAAACCTCTCTCATCTGTCTCATATCTCACATTTCATCATTATCTGACCCTTAACTTTTCTTAACCTTATCTCACTCACACAGGCTGAGCCTTTTAAACATGTGGGCTTTGCCTCTACACTCCCTCATTGGTTCACAGCATTAACCCTTTTTACATCCTCCTTCACAAACACATTTGACTATGGAGGGGTAAACACCACAGGCATTCAGATGTTGACTGTTTTTTTTGTTTCAGGATGTTGTCAAGGTTCTGCCAAACCATGAATGAGTGACCTCCAAAAATATCCTGTCATTAGCAGGTCTGCTCAGCTCTCGCAAACTCCAGATCATGGCTTTCTTTATGCAGTAATCCATTGGGCATTTGGTTTTCCTCTTTTCCTGATGCCTTCTGCTTTACATAACATTGGCCAAAACCCCAGAGACATAAGTTTATTCTTCCCAAGCTGGATGACATAATTGTCTGGCAGTGAATATAGTTAATTTAATTAAATTAAAAACTTGCTAGCTTCCCCCTCAGATTCTGAAGCTGTCTAGGGATACCTTTTGGCCATCAGAAGCCTTTGGAAACTTTGGGATGGAACTGGGAGAACACTTAATATCAGAAAAATCCTACTGGATTACTGCCACTGGTCATCCAACTTTGGTATTCAATCATTTTAATAAAAATATTCTATTTGTGGTGAAAGATTTCTGCAATGGCAAGAGATAGTGGTTTGTGTAGTCACTCACAGTCTCAGAATGCCCTCAGAAGAAGGGCATGGTCAACCACTTTTGAATATTCACCACCTGGGAAATAGATTGTCATAAGTTGGAATTGACTTGATCTCACACAATTATTATTAAGAGATAGAGATAGATTTTTTTTTAAAAAAATGGATACTGTTGATTTCCCAGTCTGAATAGGTGGGTTGCTTTTGACTCAAATTTGGTCCGTGAAGAAATGTTGATTATTTGTCTCTCCTGAGATATTTGAAACTGTAAGAACTAGAAACCAAGAAGTCTGAACAGTGACTACAGATGTCTAGACTTAAATAAATGGATTTGTTATATCTCAAAACTGACCCTCCCAAAACCTCAAAACAGCCTGCAGATAATTAGCTTTTAATAATATGTAATCATAGACATTTGCTGGACTTTTCTTTAAGCTGAATGAATGTCAAATTTAGGAGAGAGGGTGAGGGAGGGAGGAAAGGAGTTGAAGAAGTAACAAGGAGCAAATTTATTTGGTGGGAGAGAAGAAGGAGAGCACCTGTGTGAGCATGGACCTCACAGGATTATAAACCAGGTGAAATCAGAAGTCTTTCCCAATGCTGAATTCTTGATTGCTATGGCTGCATCAGACGTTAGTTTCCAACCAACTCCTTGGCTGTTTCCATCATGGCTGACAGTGAAACAAGATCTTTGTTTAGACATCTGTCTCTAAAACACCAATCGCATACTTTGCCTAGTTTGTTTGTTCTAAATGAGGGCTGCTGTTAGAATGAGAAAGAGAACTTCATCATATTGACACAAAGTGCAAAATATAGACCTTAACTCTCCGCACATGTGCCCTAATTCCTGCATATCCATACCACCAGCCCTTGTATCGCCACAAAAAGGAAAGACTGCTATCAAAGGTATGAATCCTTTCTTCTTAGGCATGTGAAATGGCTAGATTATTCTTTTAATGCAGCACTGTGTGCTGAGTGCAGAGTCATTGCCTCCCTCTGGACCGTTTTGCTTGCAGGAGTTGAGATCTATTGTTCAATTACATTTTCACGGTGCATCATACCTTGAGAGGGAGGGTTAAGCAAGGTGACCTGAGCCTTTCCAGTCCAGTCTAAGACCCTGCAGTTTATAAGATGTCATGATTCTACACATGCTCAAGTTTGGTGGTACATTATTAATATAATGGCCTGGACCCTTAGGTTTTCCTGACATTCCATCTCAAAGACCAAGGAAAAGCGGTCCTTAATAAAGGCCATTTATAACTTCAGCTGTTAGGGAAACGCAGCCACTTTCATTAAAGTGCCATTTAACTGAAATTATGAATGTAAAGTTCAAATGGTTTCCTGTTATGTTACATTTTTCATTCTGACATTCAGATGCTCTGCTTAAGTTTAAAAGCTGATTCACTATTTTGCCATATTTCTTAAAAGAATTAAGTGGTGGTCATAGAAGGCCAGGATTGTCCTGAAAATTAGCTCACCTTGAGGTCTTTAAAGCAACAACAAAACTCATATTTATGACATCTCATCAAAGATTTTTAGCTTTCTAAAAAAATAAAAACAAAAAAACCAACTAATTATCATTACTATCAACTCTGACAGAGATTATATTTTAAAAGCAAGGTTATGGGTTTCTTGCAAAGAAATCCTATTGATCTTTCATCTTCCAACAAATGTGTGTGGACAACAATCTGCTTTAAAAGTCTAATTCAATTGCAGGGAAAGTACTGTACACTACATAATCTGTATCTTGTTCCTGAATGTTTGCTGTGCAGATGGGATGAAGAAGGGAGTATATCACATGTTTTAGAAGCAATATATATATATAGCTTCCAGAACACCATTTAGTTCATTCAGAATGTTCTTCTTAAACTCATTTTTGTAGGCTTAACTCAGGGGTGCCCAAACTTTTTGTGAGGGCCAGATTTGGTGGCTGAGAATGTGTCAGGGGCCGGTTGCTCCCCATCCCTGCCACCCCACTGCAAGCCCCACCCACTTTCTTTAAAAAAACATGGGGCGAAGGAGGGGGAGGGAGGGGCAAGCCAGCCAGCCGCGGGCCACTCAGAATGGCCTGACGGGCCGGATTTGGCCCCCGGTCCGGACTTTGGGCAGGCCTGGCTTAACTGATTTTATTAATTCTTCCTGTTTCATTATTTAGGATTTAGGATTGTCTTTCAAGAAAGCCTAATCTATTGTAATTATAAATTAATTAGTGGATGAACAGGAAGGATGATACTCTGCATTAACATTTACTACTGTTCTTTTCAATATTATGTTGCCTTTCAAAATATTTAACAGGCCTGATTAAAATCTCTTTGGTTTGGCAACAAACTGTTGATACATATGTTGCAGCATCATAATCTTTTGATCTGAAGTTTAACTATTTTAGAAGGTATAGAAAAATTTCCCAATAAATTGTACATTTATTTATCCTTTTTGGTTCAGTTCAGCACATGTGCTTTAGGATACCCTTGGGGGGGGGGCTCTTTTCCTTCATCTACTCTGTTAATATGTGTTTGAGATCAATTAGGGATCAAGTGAATATAATGATATCAGAAACCAGTCACGTTTCATTACAATCCACTATCACTCAGGGTAAATGGAATAAAATTCTGCTTTCGACAGCTGAGGCAATTGTCAAAGAAAAAATGCCAGTAAAAACGAGAGTTTTGAGAAATTTTAGCACTGCTCTAAGCTAAGCTTGCTTCTTATCTTTGGAGACCCCATCAAGATGAAACTTGCTGTTATTCACATAGGCCAATTCATGGTTCTGCTTTTTGGTTACAGCTCAATAATGGTGAGGATGAACGTGTTTGTAGGTATCAACTGCAGAAATAGGGATCCAGACTTACCTGGTATCCCTTGTTGCTGTTGAGCCCCCCCCCCCTCCAGTACAACAACTGCACTGTAGAGCTCAGCAACAGTGGTATCTACATGGACTCACCAGAGCCAGGGAAGACCAGGGGAGTGGCTGTGCATCTGGACTTCACTGCCTGTATATTACCCTGCAGATTAGTGTGTCTCTTGAATGGCTGCTCAGAGGGTCCAAGGTTGAAGTCTGTTAGGAGAAGAGACCTTAGGAGTGAGGTATCCAGTCCAATCTGCATAAAAGTGGCACCTGGCTCTGAATGCTGCTGCTTTTATTTTGCCCTGCATTACTAAGGAAGATATTCCGGTCAAACCACAATTGGTTTCTTTAATGTTTATATGTCTTATTGCTTTGAGAGTGTATTATGTTTGCATGTTTTGGAGTTCCATCCTTTATGTATAGCAGCTGTGTTATTGTGCATGTAGGCATGTTTCTTCTTATCATTTGAGTAAACATATTTTTATGGGTTTGTGCTATGGGTTTGTTATTCTATACTTGCTGTTACCAGGACATATAATTTCCAAGTAAGGCCTTTTCAGATTCTTATTAGGCAGAAAGGAACTGGTAATAAATGGTTTCTCTATTTATTCAATTCCATCTGGATCTGCTGTCTCCTTTTCGCAAGTTACAGCGGATCCCAACTTTTTTTAAAAAATGGATCACATCACTATAAAGGCTGACTAAATGTTGGCAGAGAAGCACAAATTTTGGCTAACACAAAGGCACAAAACGTAAGCAATATTGTAACTTCAAGAATGGCTATAACTCAAAGTGTCCAGCTGTTGTAAGGTTCACATCAATTTTACTGAGCAATTTTATTTAAGGTCTGTTTAATCAGAGTTGTTTTAATTTTGTGCACAGTGGCTGTACTAATTGTTTCTGAAAGTTAATTCACTATAATTTTTTTGTCGGGGAAACCTTCCCCTGATAATATATGAAACAAGAATGTGTATTTTATTTATACCTTGAACTATTAAAATGTTTTAAAACACACGTCTTTTGATTATTTAATGCAAAAGAACAGTCATTGGCTACCGTCCAACATGGAGAGATAAGCCCCTCTTTAAGCTCATTGAAAACAGTGAGTAAAGCATACCGAGCTCTGTTGGATTTTGGCCATTCACAGTAATGTAAAGTTAATATACTAGTTTTGCTAGGGGAAAAAATGAAGAAAAATGTAGTTCCATCTCCATACATTGATTTTACAGAAACATGTTTTAAAGGGAGTTCCAAGCAGTCACTGAAAGTTTGTGAGACATGATTTTATTAGAATTTAGATAAAAAGATTTAATGGTTTTAGTTACGGAGAGCACTGGAGGTTAAAGTCACCATCTGAAGTTAGTTTGTGTTTTCATATAACTTAAAAAAATACTTTACAGATCTGCTCATTTAAAAAAAGAATTCAGAAGTCATCAAAGCCCACTCAATAAAGTATTTGATTTGCCTTCATTTGCTGTAGAAGGTAGGGACTTTTCAGAAACAGGAGCTGTATAACTTTTAAAACATTTCCTGGACTATTAACTATTGCTATTTCCAAATATGAAGTTCATCTCAAAGATCGGACAAGCTTTCGAAGGCCATCGTTCAGAAGTAGTTTCACTCACCTGCGTTCCAGTAGTATTTTATAAAGTTGTCAGCCCCTGGCTGTTTTATTGCAGTCAAGATGAAATGACAGTTACTGGAATTCCTTTTACCCATAAATTACACTGCCTATAGACATTTCTGTGTTCATTAGAACAGGAGGAATAAATAGCAGTCAAAGTAGTTTCATACAGGGTTCTTGATGAACTGAGTCTGAAGAGGCAATGTGCTAGCAAAGAGACCACAGTATTATTTTAAAGTTTTAAAATCACTTATTCCACCTCTTTAGCCAAGACAGTCATGAGAGTATCAAAGAGCCCATAATAACTTGCAGGTTATGGATCTAAGTCAGTTCAGACTTTATTAAGGTATTCAAGGAGGTCAATCAATATTTTATCTCTCACGTCAGCTTATTGGAAACACAACCATAATTGGAAAGAGGGGAGACGAGGTTTTGCTCCCGATGCAGCTTTCTTGAGGACAATTCCCTCAATGTTGTATTTGTCTCCCATCTTTTTCTGTAAAGTAAATGCCATTTCCCCATACATGTGCAAAGATTAGGAACAATTTTTCCTTCCTTGACATTCCTGCAAAAGGGAGTATGGCTTTCTCAAATGGCAAGAAAAGTGGAAGAAGGCAGCCTAAATGCTTATAACCTAAGTACTTCTTTCTTTTCTAGGTGGAAGTTTCTGTTCACTTGTTAGGTCCACTTCCTCAATGATTGTAAAAGCTGACCCAGAACTTGCAGTGTATCCCTGGAGTTCTGTCCTGCCCACATGAAACTTGTCTTCCTCTAAAAGAATCCTCTCACCCAAGAACATCCCATGTTCTCAATGCTATTATCACCATTTTTTATTAATGTACAACAATCCTGCTAGTCCGGGCATAATCATACCACAGTAGCTTCTTCCAAGGCTATTACTGGTCCAAGCTGTTGGAATATAGAAATGTAGAGCTCAGGGTGCATGCATGTTTAAATGCATATGTGTCAAAGATTGGAATGTGTCATTTGTAGAGATGTGGCTGAATAAAACTCATCAAAATTTATCAATCCGTATTCATCATAAATAAAGCCCCCCCAACAAATACGAACTGATGGATTTTTAATGATTGTTTGACTCTTCAATTTGTCAGGCTATAAAATTGCTCCCAAGTCACCAGAGTCATCCCTGGACAGTCCTCTACAATAGCCCCATGTTTGGTGAATATTTGGTTTCCCCAACCCAGTTTCTAAAGGACAGTTTTCTGGGGGGGGGCACTTTGTGGGTGTATAACTCAGGTATAACTTAGAGGGCTTGTATAAGAGAGTTGGGAGAAGCGTCTCTGCAAGGTGTCTCTAGGTGACTGTGGGGCACCTCTTTGGGGTTACATAAATCATTCATCTCAATCCCAATCCGTAATTTTGGGGCTTCTAGAGAGGAGTCAGAGGAAGGATCACTTCAAATTTGGGGCCTCCAGATGCTAGGGGGTTCTTAACAGAGCATTTTAAAGGGGAGAAAATTTAATTCATTGATTTGTCACTGGAAATTCATTGATTTCTTGATTTGTCAGCCCCAATAAATAATGTTGTGTCTTCTAATCTGGTGCAGGGCAGGGTTAGGGTTAGGGTTAGGGTTAGGGTTAGCTGAGACTGTGCTCCTGTGGCCAGAGAGAGGTTGAATCATTACAGCATATGCTGTTTCACTGCATCTGGTACCAGGATATCTGCCAGTGACACTGTACCCTCTTTCCTTTTTTCCTACCCTGGTTGGGATGACCTAGACAAAATTAGGCACCTGCTGGGTGGTACTAATATGGAACTTGCTGTGATTATAGCTAGATACATCCACCTCATCATCCAGAAGAGTCACATCAGGTTGCCATATACTATTGAGATCTAACAGCATATCCTGGGTATCCTCTGATATATGTCTACTGCTATATGTTATGTTATGTCTACTCCTATATGTTTATTAGCACTTTACAACATTTTTTACCAATAAAAGTTCTGAAATTGAATCACAAATTATGATGAATTGCCTTTTTTTAAAATCCCATCTCTAGTTATTTGTTTTATGGAGCATTCTGACCAATTAGATTCTTTCTGGTGTTAGCCAATAGATGTCAAGAGAGTAAACTGCCAGATAGATTTTAAAAAGTGACATTTTATTCAGTTAATTGTCTAGTAATAATCTGGAAGTTGTCAGAGATAGAAATATGCTTAGCTGTTATTATGTCTGATTAGGAAGATAAAATATCAGTATAAGTCTGTCAAGTGCAAGTCTATTATGTTTTGAGTACAAATATTTATATAACTATTAGTTTATTGTACATACATAAACTAAACATTTTTTAAAAAAGATTATGAGAATATTATTTTTGACTACTGGCACACACACAAGTGAATGTATCATTCATACTTTGTGTGGGGTTATTTTATGCTACGCTTAAACTGCTTTGTACAAACTCTCATATACATTTCTGCACAAGCATGTAGTCTAGAGGCAGACCATTCACTTTTCCTCTATTAGACGGCTCTAACACTGACCTGGGAAGTTTTTATAATGGACTACCAATGCTATTTAGTTGGATAATTTTGCTATCTTAATGGGGGAAATGGGGAACAGTAAAATGGGCAAAATCATCTTATCCCAGACTTTTCACCCCCTAAAAAAGAGAGGATTGTATCTAGCATACAAGTTTTCACCAAAGCAATATCTATCATTCAATTCTATTTTTCTGCTTCTGTTGTCCTTCTATATGGGGTGCCTATTAAAAGGGCCCACCCATGGAGAGTAAAGAATCCAATTATTAGTCTCTGGGAGAATGTAATGTCATAACAGCAGATTCTGTGAAAACCTGACTGACTTCAGGAACTGAGAATTGCTCTGGATGTTTGGCACGGTGACTCTGAAATATTAACCGCCCAGAGTGGCCATTGTTGCTACATGGTGAGGTATAAAAATCTAATAAATAAATAAATAAATAAATAAATAAATAAATAAATAAATAAATAAATAAA
>JAHTLZ010000204.1:94346667-94368838 GCA_023846285.1 Phrynocephalus versicolor | reverse complement strand
AAATAAATAAATAAATAAATAAATAAATAAATAAATAAATAAATAAAAATAACAAATGCCCTCTTCTGTAGGCAAAAGTCTTGTCAGTTTCTTGGTTTTTCAAGTGAGTAGAGGCTATGGCAAATCAGAGAAGACAACCAAGTGTTGATGGAGTGTTAAAAGTCTCAATTAAAACCAGATAGCGCTCCTGTTACAATCTCTTTTAGGGTAGGAATGGAAAAGACATTCACATGAACCCAATTTATTAAACATATTATCTAATTCATGGTCTGTAGGATTATTGAGAACAGTGCACACTTACCTTCTAATTTCCTACTACTGGCAAGACATAATTGGTAGATTCTTACATATACGCTTTTCATATTATATCCAAGAAATATACGATTAAATGTGAGCAAAACAAGAAATGTTATATGTTTCAGCATGTATAGAGCGACCTAATTAATAGAAAAAACAATTTTCGAAGAATTATCTGTATTATTCCCTCTCAGCAATTTGGCAAAATTAAAGAGGGAAAAAGCAGAACAGCAAAAAAGCAAAAATATTGCCTCATTTTAAAGACTAAAGCTTTCATGTTCTTCAAACACAAGAAGTGCAGTTACAAAGTCAGTCTGCCAAGGGAGACAACTATTGTATTATAAGATGTTATAAAAATTGGTGTGCTATGAAATCATCTTTATTTAGGCTCTGAGAGATGCATGATATATATATATAGAGTATACTGTACCTATGGGCATAAATATGGCTTCACGGCAGACCAATATACATGAGTCCCACTCTGACTCCAGTTCTTCCCCACCCTGTCAAGTGTGTTCTTTTTCACTGGTCTCCCTGTGCCTTGGGAGTCATTTGGCTTGTACCAGCTTAACAGAAGAGTCCAGCAAATGTCTATGATTAGACGCTGCTAAACACTATTCAGATTATAGTAAGCTAATTTCCACTTGCTAAAGCTTCAAAAGTGGATAGCCTTACATACTGTACTGCTTCATGCAGCTCCATGTCTACTTACAAATACTGTATGTCTGTTTTTGCCCCCAGGCATCAGTTTTTGAAATCTAGCTGTTTTAATATGGAGCAGCCTGAATGGAAAGAGTTCCACAAGGGAAGGAGTTAAATGGCAGATGATCTTTCATTCCAGCCAATGACGTGTTCCCTACACCAGGGGCGGGGACTTGAGTTGTGGGACTTGCTGTCAAGTCAGACTTACCGGTAAGTGACTTGGCTTGTACTGGACTTAATAGGATTTTTCTTTCCAGTGACTCAGACTTGATTCATGACTTGGGACCCACCCACCCACCTCTCTTTTTTCTGGGCGCTAAAAGCTTCATTTTAATAGAGACTTAGGCTTGGAACTCAGATCCAAAGACTTGCCAACACCCCTGCCAGGCACTTCCCGCTAGTGCAGCCAACTAGAATTGCTTTTCTTATCAAATTACTGTTTGCCACTTAGACCCTTATAGCCATTCATTTCCAGCAGGAATCTCTCCAAACACAATGTGGATCCAATCACTGGTGAATATTAACCATTTATTTATTTATTTATTTATTTATTTATTTATTTATTTATTTATTTATTTATTTATTTATTTATTTAGTCATTTATGTGATTCATATCCAGCTTCTCTTTTAAAAAAATCGATTTCAAGGGTTTTGTAGGATGACTAACTAAGGGCCTTTTCACACGACCCCTAAGATCCACTGGCCACTTAAATTCGGACCAGAGATCTTGGGGGTTCGTTGCTCTTCCTGTGTCCCCACCCCTCCGCACTTCCTTGATCCTGTCTGCGTGAGGGGAGGGAGAAAAAAGGTGACAAAAGAATGCAGGCTCACCTCCATTTGCCGGTCCAAGCCTCCCCAAGCCCCGTCATCATCCTGATTCCTTCTCTTAAAGGGGCGGGAGGCAAAAAAAAAACCCCAACAACAAACAGAAGCGAGGAGAGCCGGGCACTCACTCCTTTGCATCCGGATCTCGGATTTTTCACCCTCCAAGAGCAGGTACCTGAAAAGTGAGCTGGGATGTGCTTAGGTGGGTGTGGCTGCACTTAATTTTCTGTAAACTCCGGAGCTGGTGGGGAAACAATTTTAAGCTCCGGAGCTGGGAGCCACTTGCGGCGGAGTTTAGGCGTTGTGTACAAATACCCAAAAAAGATACCGATGAAAACACAAAAATTGCAATAGTAAAACAATCATAACCACATTAGAATGCAATAAGAAATTTAAAAATACATCAGTAAAGCAGTGTAGCACTCAGCTGCCAAAAGCCTCCTTGTCGGACAGCATCCACTTGTCAGAAGCATGTGAAATCCTAAGCAGATAAGAAACATTAATACAGAATTTGTAAAACAAATGAAAACTTTGCTGAAAAATACAACCACAGGTAGTATGTTTCTGTGTACAATTGACCAGGTAAACCAAGCAGAACACATCAAAGGGCCCCAACTGATTACATATTCACATGCCTCAGCTGAAAGTTTCAAAGCCACCTGGCCATTTCATGTACAATTCAATTAAGAAGTAGAATACAGACTGTCTAAATACTAACACTAATAGAAATAACAATACTGTAAAGCACAATTTCTTTTTTAAAAAAATGTAGTAAAACCTGGCTCTTGCAGTGGTTCTTCTCTTCATTTAACGCAGCCAAGCTGAGGTCCACTCGGATGGGAACCTAAAAGGAAACAGCTACTGGTTGTTCAAATTGTGTGGCTCTGAAGCAATAGAGAGATTGCCAATCTTCCCCTTCCTCCCATGTAGCTTCAGCCCATCTCCCTCCTCTGACATTTTCTTCGAAATGTATGATAAAAAGAGGTATCCACTTTCTACCGGATATTCCTATGGGCCACGGAGGACTTTGGACTTGTGAATCTAGGCAGGGTACCAAATGTGCCATGGCTTAGACAAGACATTTACTTGTGTGTCTACATATCTATATATCTATGGAGGCAAATCGTTAACAGCAGTTTGTAGGGACAGATGTATGTAACGACAGATACACACTTGGAAGGCAGCATCTCATTCCTGCTCTCACTAATGTAAACACACACACGTTGTTATTGACCATCATTGATTTCAGAATCAGCAGCACGATTCCTGGATCCTATATTGTTCCTGCTCTCATTGGAGGCTAAACTTTTGCTGCACACACACACACACACACACACACTAACAACATGTGCCCCTTGTGGTGGGTGGAGCAGAAGGCACAGAAGCCAAAACTGGGTTGGGAAGGGGGCAGGATGACATTTGGCTGCTCCCTCCCCCCCCCATCTCCCCCCTTTCTCTCACACATATGCTTCTACTTGCAGTGAGGCTGCACCTTTAGCAGGAGGAGAGTATGGGCAAGGCCTTGAACACAGGTGGGTTTCTCTGTTAAAGAAGCAGCCTAGAGTAGGTGAGCTGGCTTGAACCGGAGAGAGGGCTGTGCCCCATTCACCCTAATGGTGACTGTTGATGATGATATGTCTCCAAATTCAAAGCAGCTTACTATGCATTTTTTTTTAGTGAAAACCAAAGGCAAATGAAATACTATGCTGGAGACCTGCCACCTTTCCCAAAACACTTTTAACCATGTGATATGCGAGTCTGAATGGAATACTGATAGTGAGGAACTCATCTATTGCTTTTCCTGTGCAGCTTTCTCTTGGTTCTTTAAAAGAATTCCCTTTTTTAAAAAAGCAAATCTGTTAACTTTTGAGACCACACAAGTGAACCCGGTGCTCGCAAATAACGCGCTTGCCCTCTGACTTCATTTTAACAGCCCTCCGAGGAAATAAGGTCACAAGTTCATGGATGGCAGGAAAGACCCACTGGTGGCTTGGGCTATCCCAAACATTTACTGTACAGTTCCCAATTTGTAAAGAAACGACAGCAGGGTTTTGATTTGCTTCAGAACTGGATGAGTTTTCCATATGTTTTATATTTTTGGTTCCTACCATCATCTCCGAGAGTGCTCCAAACATGTGTTAAAAGGCCTGCCCAGCGGCCCCATATTATGATAATTATTTTAACTGCTGTTTTGAAACATCACAGTGGTACAACCCGGAAACTTCCTCGCCAGTAACTTGCACAGTTGGTTAAAGGAAAAAAATGGATCCCTAGTCAATCAAACACATCTAATAAGGTGTAGATAAATATATGATTTCATCACCTATAGTATGCACATCCAGAAAGCAGCAAGTCATCTTAGGCTAGGTGTTGATATCAACCTGTAATAAATGGGAAAGCCGTACCTTCATGCTAGGCAATAAATGAGCTCACAAGCCGTGCTGCTATAATAAACTCAAACAATACCAATGGGCAGGAAGGAAAACACTGCCCATGGTGAGCACGGTTACCCAGAAACATGTCTTAACGGCAAGAGACATAAATTAGCCCTTATAAATCTTCCCTGGCTCTCGTTGTCCTGACATCCACCTCCTGCCAAAATGTTATATTCTTTGAAAGAACAGTATGGCTGGATTAAATGCTTTCTGTTCTTGGAATGTGGAAGACTCTATTTGTTTTTGTGGGTTTTTTTTTTAAAGAGCCTCTGATTATATACCAAACAGATGTCCAGGCTAAAAGTGCCCTGATCACCTACGTCTTCATCTTCATTCTCCTCCTCCTCCTCCTCTTCCTCCTCCTCCTCATTATTATTATTAGTTTTTAAAGAGAGAACCGAGTCGGATAGCCTGAGTAGCACCTGACAAAACCTGGCATTGCAATAATTGTATAAAGACAAGATGTATGGCTTTTAACTGCAACGCTGGAGAAGTCAGGATAGATTTAAACTTTACCAGCCAAGTTAACATCTCCGATGGACTTCTATATATGAACTTAAGACAGCAGTCATGGGCTACAGAGACAGACAATAATTTTAAAGGCAGTTCAAGCTTATGCAGTATTTATTTACAGGTATATAAAATATTTCTATGCCATCTTCTAGTGCAGGGTTGGTGAACTATGGCACGCGTGCCAAAGGTAGCACTTGGAGCCCTTTCTGTGGGCACCTGACATTGCCCCTTCACAGCCACCTGTATTCAAGTTAAATTGCTGTATTGGCACTTAGTGAAAAATTAATAGGTTCTGAATTGCAGTTTGGGCACTCAGTCTCTAAAAGGTTTGCCATCACTCTTCTAGCGTCAATTCTTTCTCAATGTGGCTTATATGAAATTTTTTTGGCAAAAATCTGTACAGTAAAGCAGTGAAAAATAAACTAAACAAACAGCAGCAATAGAGATACCAGAGCCAGCAATATATATAAAATAAATAAATCAGAATTATAGCTAAAAACCAAGACCAATCCTGTTCAAGTCAGGTTAAACAAGAATGCCTAAGCATTTGGGGGCTGGTTTAAAAGCTGCCAATGATGGGGCGTGATGAACCCCAGATGGCTGTTGTAGGCATGTTTTCATGAGTATTTACTACTTGAGTGAGACACAGAGAAAAATATTAATCTTTCATTTTGTGTTGCAGTATAAGTTCAGTATGGATATGTGAGTGTGCAATCGTAATGCAGATCCACAACAAAGGTAGGAGAAACAGTTAAAATCAAATAATTAAACTTTTATTGACAATGTTATATTTCAGATTGGAAAGCCCAAATCCTACTCCTAAACATAATTCCAGAGGTGTGGGTTCACGTGAAAACAGTACTTCTCAACATATTTGGTGATTGAGCTGCCTTCAAAACTGGGCGAGTGATAAGGGCCTCTGTCTCTCTTTTTAAAATGCAGGCAAGGATACAAGTGAAAATCCATGAGGGGGTCCCCAGTCATTTAATTATCTAAAGATTCAAACAAACACATAGAGCTAGGCTAGAAAACAGTGGCAGTTTGTGACTCCAATTCCAGAGGTGCTGTGAATTCACTCCATATTTTAGTCTGCACTTCGAAGCAGTTATGCAAGGTGCTGAACCTACTGGCAGGGGAAATTGGGTTCAGCACCTCAGGTAGCTCCTGTCAAGTGCCAGGATGAAGTGTTTATAAAATTGGCATTTAAAGCAAAGTTGATTCCTATGTATTGTATTTGGGGAAAATGCTGTCTTACTGTACATTGCCTTACATGTAATATCCTATGACTGTAGGAAGCAAGGTAAAATTTTCATCTTTGGTTCTGAGTTGATCTGGGCAACATTTATATGGGAGTGGAGCAAATAAAATTAAGAATTACTAGTCTGAATCCTATTAGTCAAACTCACTTGGAATAATTCTGTTGGTGTAAATCTCCACTGTGAATTGCCATACATTAGAGTCAGTATAGGCATTTGCTGTTGCACACCAGGCTCATAGCTTGAGGAGCTACAGCAAACACCTATACCAACTTCCTAACATGTAGCAATCTGCATCTGAAATTTACACTGATGAAGTTATGCCTGTGTCATTTTTCAACTGTATTTTGACCATAATTAAAAACACATAAAAAAAACACCTTGAAAAAAAATGTCAGCTGAAATCAATGGGGTATACTTCTCTTTGGTTTTAAGTAGAGGGGTTAGCATCAGAATGTGTGAGGGCAAAAAGAACAGAACATGGAATATGCTTCTGCCTTCCATCTTAAATAAAAATGTCGGTGCCATCTGTAGGGTGCATAAAGTTATAGAGACATTATGCATGTAATAATGCATAATAGTGTAAAATTCCTGTCTGTGTTCTTACTTTGAAATATGGTTTGAGATGAAATAAGGTTTAAACATGGAATGGTATGATTTCATGATTAATATTTTTAGTGAGGTAAAAATATAGCTCAGTAATTTAAGTACCTGCCTGTGGAGCCAGAGGTTGGGAATTCAATTCAGCACAGTGCCACTGGGGAGAAAAGCCAGTCTGTGTGACCTTATGCACAGCCTGTGTGAACTTGAGTGAGCTGCACAGTCTGGGATGCCCCAGAAGAAGGGAATAGTCAACTGAACTATTTCATTCTAGGTATTGATCCAGGAAAACCTGAAAAGGGTCACCACAAGTCAGAATTTACTTAGCGGCACATGGTTATTATCATTAACTCTATTTACACATCCTTATTATTACATCTTTCAATGTGTGTGTGTAATAGTCCTCTTTTCAAGATATACCCCCTCACAATGTGAATTGCCACTTACTTTTCAAAAAGGTAATCTGACCTTTAAAACGGCCACCCAAAAAATGATTGAAACAACAAACAAAATAGGTACAAAAAAGTCCCTTAGGTAAGAGCACAGTAAAATAAAATTAATGAAAAACAGGCTGAGGGCTGAAGGGGGAGGAAGGCGTTGCAATGTTGTGGAGCCAACAAAGAAAAGGCCCTGTGTCTCTTATCTTCGTAGCTTCACAGTTCCCATGGGAGACCAGAACTTTCAACGTGATGCTGCTCTTACAGACGTGCTCGGTTTCGCATCTGCTGCACAGTTCCTCTTGTTTCTCCTTTTCCTGCCTAGGTATGACTCCTTTATCTCCGAACAAATTTCACAAAATCAGAGGGGTCCATGCAGATCATCATTCTGGCCAGAAGAGTAGAATTGGCGGTAGTGGTCGATCCTTCCAGATGGTAGCCCACTTGCAGCCTGCTACTGTACATCAGAATCCCCGAATCAGGTCCACACCGTCCCTGTGCTTTCAATGTCAGCAATCATTTTACATTTTGTTTGAAAACATTGTCTTCACCTGGAAAAGAAAATTATATCTTGGCAAGCTCACACCTGTTTTTAATACAATATATTTCAGTTCAACCACATATGCTTAGCATTTCCATTTATTCATGCAAGCAGATTTTCATTATTGCATTTTAACTACATATCTTCTGAGGACTGCAAAGAAAATTATCACAGAATTTTGCTGAGTAGATTCTTTCAGTTTACTTTTTTTTAGTGAATTACATCTACATACTTTAAAAACTCCAACACAAAAAATGAAACATCATAAAATATTTATCATGATATCTGTAGAGGGATGGATCACAGTGAATGCAGATTTATATATACAAAATAAATGGAAACAGCATTTTTTTTAAAAAAAGTGGCCTCCACATGGCCTTAAATTTTGCATCTGCAATCAATTGAGGGTGCAAAGAGACAGACATAAATTATAAAATACAGAAGAGTATGTGCATCTTTTGAGGATGAAATCAAGAATTCCGTTGTTTAAATTCAACGAGTTTATTTTAAAACAATTATAGCTGCAAAATTCCAAGTGTATTTTAAAACAATGACTATGCAGACAAGGAGTTTTGAGCACTTACCAGTGAAAGACATAAAAGGAAAGATATAACATTTTATGGTTTCAGGTATTTCCTTGATATTTTAGCATAAAAGCAACTCTGAACAGGAGAACTGTTGAAGTATGGCACTCCAGATGTCAGACTACAGTTCTCACAGCACCTCACTCTTTACTATGCTCACTAGGGCTGATCGGATTTGGTGGCCATCTACATTTGGTAGGTATGGCTGTGGGTTCACCTGACTGGGACAATAATGACATTTAAAATAACTCTAGTGATAACTAGAAATGGATCAATAGCTAAGGCGTTTTATGAATAATGCTTTTTGGAGTGAGGGACTGGTATGATTAGTCTCCTAACATTCCTCTTGGTGTGCTAATCTTAACTCAAGCTTAATCTATATGCTTCTTGGGAACTAGTGCAATTGATTGTATAAGGCAAGGCAATATCCCACAGATGCATATCCCTTTCTTTGCATCCACATGGGAACAAATATCATAGCCAATTGAAATTACAGAGAAATCACACCTGACTCCAAAGCACTGGAAAGGAAACTCAAGGATTTTGAGGCTCAGGTAGTCTTCTCATCCATCTTGCCAGTACCAAGGGAAAGGAAAAAACTCCAAGTACATGACTGGCTATGAATGCTGTGCCCACAGGAGGAGCTGGGGTTTGGGATCACAGGCTACTCTTCCTGGAATATGGACTGCTGGGAAATGATGGGTTGCACCTCTCTAGGACTGGGAAGACTGTATTTGGCCACAGCATGGAGAACTTCATCAGGAGGGATTAAAATTGAATTGGAAGGTGGAGGGTTATGCAAGCTCAGAGGTAAAGAGAGATGAAGGCTATGCACAACAAGAGGAAAAGAGCAGACAGCTTTAATAGAAACCAATAATGGCCTCCATAAAAATATACAAAGGAAAGCAGACCAGAAATCCCACAATCACAAGGAATTCCAAAAATATGGGAAATAGAGATGGGCACAACTAGGGAAAATGACGTTTTCGAGTTGTCGTGTGTCGGAGGCAGCCCATTTCGGCTCGTTTCCGTTTTTCGCGAAAAATCGCAAAAATTAGTCGGTTCGTTTTTTCGTTGTCGTTAGTACTGGTTTTTTGGGGGGGTAGCGGGCTCCTGGAGGCACCTCTGTGGGGTGGGTGCCTCCTCTGGCCCACTATAAAGGGAAAGCGGGCTCCTGGAGGCACCCGTGGTGCCTCCTATCCTCACCCACTAGGAAGGGGCAGCAGCAGGCTCCAAGAGACCCCTCAACATGGGGGTCTCCCCTCCTCACCTGCTGCTGCAAAATGGCATGCATAACCATATATGGATATGCATACCATTTGCAGACAGTGAGACCAGTCCACTGGTACGACCCTCTGTCAGGACTGGGTCGCACCTGCCATGTCTCACAAAGAAGGGAATCGTACTTGCGTGTAGTGCAATGCAAGTAGATCTGGCTTAGGGTTAAGGTGGGTTAGTGCAAGGACTAGGGTTAGGCTAGTGACGGGTAAGGTTACGGTGGGCTATTGGGTTGCACCTCTGGGTGCCTCTCTGACCCACTAAGAAGACAGTCTGTGACGTATGGGTAAGGAGTCAAGGATTAGGGTTAGGGGGTTAGGGGGCTAGGGCAGGTTTTAGGGGGCTTTTTGGCACATCCCAGAAGTCTCCATGGCCAAGTGGTCATGCGATTGGTGGGATGGCTCCAAAAATTTGCATGGTCGTCCACTCCCACATCATGGCTGGTCACTCGGCCAGCCCATCATTGCGCAGGTGTAAATAAAATAAAATAAAATAAAATCAATGGAGGACAGAGGAGGAGAGGAGAGACATTTTGTTGCAAGAAAAAACCCACTGCTACTGTGAAAAATCTGGCAGTTTATAAATTTTCGTGTGTTTCTGTTGTGCTTGTGTGTTTTTGGACCACGATTTCAAAAACAATATTGCGTTCGCCGCCCCATTTTGGATCCCCCGCCCGCACCGCATGGCATGGAGTCCGGCTGCCCAGGACGGGGGGGAGGCGGGACCCCCCTCCAGAAACCTTGGGTGGGGGGAGAGTTTAAAAGTTTTTTCCTGTGCCGTCCGTGCCGCTTGAACCGGCAGCGAGACTCGTGCCATGCGGCTTGTTGCTGCTGCGAGCCTGTGGCGAGTCCCACGCCACACCAGAGCAGCCCAGGATGGAGGGGGGGGAGGCGGGACCCCCCTCCAGAAACCACCCCTCTGGTAGGTGCCCTGAGGCACATCAGGCATTTTCCGCCTGCTTTTTGGCCTGGGAATGGGTGGGGGGAGAGTTTAAACGTTTTTTCCTGTGCCGTCCGTGCCGCTTGAGCCGGCGGCGAGACTCATGCCATGCGGCTTGCTGCTGCTGCGAGCCTGCGGCGAGTCCCACGCCACGCAAGAGCAGCCCAGGACGGAGGAGGGGGGGAGGCCGGGGACCTCCAGAAACCACCCCTCTGGTAGGTGCCCTGAGGCACGGCAGGCATATTTCTGCCTGCTTTTTGGCCGGGAACCGGGTTTTTTAACTTTTAAAAACTTTTTTTCTGTGTCGCGTGGCATCGCGCGATCACGCGATGCAAGTAACGAGCACGACAAATCAGACCAAAATTGTTCGTTCGTCGGTTCGAGCTCGAAGTCTGGCGGAGTAATTCCCATTACCGTTTACGTAGAGTAACGGAACCAAGTAACGGAAACGGAAACGGGAATACCGCTAAGTTGTGCCCATCTCTAATGGGAAATAAGAACAACTGGAAATCTTAGTTCAACAGAGTAAATAGGACCTGATAGCAATAAGTGACATTTGGTGGGATGAATCTCGTGACTGGATATAGCAACTGAAGGATGTAAGTTGTTCAAATAGAACAGAAAGAATAGAAAAGTAGGGGAAATCATGCTATATGTCAAAGATACATTTTCCTACTGAAAAAAGCAAGAGGATAACCTTGCTTGTCCCATCAAGAGCAACCAACACAATAATATAATTGCTATAAGAAATAAATGTGATAGTTGGAGTCAACTATAGACCACATGGTCAAGGAGAAGATACAGACAAAATATTCCAAAAATGAATCAAAAGAATTTCAAAGAGGCATGATGTCACAGTAATGGGGAACTTCAGTTATCCAGATGATTTGCCTTTGGTGGGAGGCAATTTCTGCCAAACATGGCTCTTCTAATAAATTATTGGCTTGCAGTGCCAATTATTTTCTCCTACAAAACGTGGAGGCAGAAACTAGAGTATTAGCTACCCTGGACTTGATTCACAACAACAGAAATGACTAAGGAAAACACAACAGAAATGGTAAGGAAAACTCTGGGGCAAAGTAGCCATTTACTGATTTATTAAATTTATATACTGCTCCATCTAGCTACATGGCTACTCTGGGAAGTTTATAAAACTGAACAGATATGAAACCAACAAGCAATACAATAGATAAACAATCCAATAAGTAAAAACATAATGTATCAAAGCATCAAATAGGAGCAAGATGGGCTAAAGACAAAATGAAAAAATAAAATACAGTACATAATAGCGAATCATTAATAGAATAGATTAATATCCAGGGAAAGCCTTTTTAAATAGCAATGTCCTTAGATGTTTCTTAAAGACCGGGTGGGAAGATGCCAGACAAATCTCAGGGGGAAGATGGTTCCAGAGAGGAGGGGCTGCCACAGAGAAAGCCCGATTTCTCATCAAAGAGAAAGTAGTTATTGCTGTGGCCCATTCAGTAGTAACCAGCCTGGCCTCTTTTAATAAGACAGGCTGGGCAAGGATTAAGTGCGGAGGTGGTGGCACGATAATGATCAAGGACCCTGTCCACTTGGGATGACATCACAAGTTGAAAAATGGCCAGAATGGCCAGGCAAGGCGGAACACTGGACGTTTCCACCACGTTCTTCTTTAGTTCTTATATCAAAGAAAGCAAAAACAGAGTGTAGTTACATATGTAAGCGAGATTTTAGGAAAGCCAATTTTAAAAAAATGCAGAACAAGTAAGGCTCCATGGCAGAAGATCCTAATAAGAAGGAATCCAAAATGGACAGGAGTTTCTTAGAATGTTAATTCTAAATGCATAAACATTTCCAACAAGAATAAGACATGGAAGACAGCAAAAAAAGATCAATGAGTCTTGACAGAAAGCTCCAAGAAACAAAAGGATACACATAGGGAGTAGAAAGAAGACTAGACCACAAAGACTACAAAGAAGTAGCAAAGTACTGTTGGGATGACATTACCAAAGCAGAGCTGAGAATGAGCTAAGGTTAGCAAGAGATGCTGACAGTAACAAAAAAACATTGTTCAAATATGTGAATGGTAAAAGAAAGAGAAAAGAGTGGCTCTGCTCTTCAGTGGGCATGGGAAATGATTACAGCTGATAAATAAAAAGTAGAGGTGCTCAATGTCTACTTTAGCTTGGTCTTAATTTGGACTTCAGCAAAGCCTTTGACAAATTGCCCCATAATATTCTGATTAGCAAGCGAACGCGATATAGTCTGGATAGAGCAACTATCAAGTGGATACAGAGTGGATTACACATTTATACACAGAGAATGCTTATCAATTGCTCCTTCTCAAACAGGTAGGGTGCCACAAGGCTCAATCCTAGGCCTGGCATTCTTCAATACTTTTATTAATTACTCAGATGAAAAGGTGAAAGTTATCACATTTTCAAATGACTCAAAACTGAATGGAATAGCTAATGTCCTGGAAGGCAGAAACAAAATCAGAAAAGATTAGCTCAACCCCTGAGCTGAAAACAATAGAATGAAATTTAACATTTCCAGTTCTACATCTGGGGTGGTTGAAACAAAACACACCATTACAAATTGAGGGATATCTGGCTCAGTAATGCTATGACTGAGAAGGATCATGCTCAGTACAGTGGAGCCTCTGATAATGAATTTACTTCGTTCTCAGAGGCAATTTGTTATCCGAAAAATTTGTTATCCAAAACATCATTCCCCATTGAAATGAATTGGAAGCCAATTAATCCATTCCAGAGGTCCGAGAAAAGGCAAAAAAAGCTGGGGATGGTGGTGGTGTTTCCAAGCCTCTTTATAAAGTGCACTTTAAAGGCCTGCAGTGCTGGGACACCCCCTCCAGAACACCTCCCCTGCACTGCAGTGCAAACATGGACAAGAGAAACTAGCAAGACTGCCCCAGCCTATTCCTACCCAAGGTGCAATGGTGGGGGGGGGGGAATGCAAACAGACAAACATAAGCTGCAAGAGAAATCCAGCTGGTTCTTGCCTGCAGAGCAATGGAAAAGATTGCAAACATGACAGAAGAAAGCAGCACGACTACCCCAGCCTTTTCCCACCAATAATGCAAAGAAAAGCAGTGCAAAGATTAATAAAAGCTAACTCCCTACCTTTCCAAGTTCGAAAGGTCCAAATCCTTCAGCAAAGCAGAATGGCTTAAAAAAAAAAGGGGAAAAAACCCACTCTAACTCTTCCCACCCCTCCAAAAACTACAGGGGGTGCAATATATCCTGTAGAGATGGGCACGAAATGAGCAATTTTTCGTTTTCATTTTTTTTATTTGTTTCGTTACGTAATGAAACGAAAAACAAATTTTGTCTCCAAAATTAAACAAAATGAACCGAAACACCAGAGATTTTGTCGTGCGTTTTGTTTTCGTTGCGGCAAATACATTGAACTGTAATGAATCCTAACGAAATGAGCAATTTTTCATTTTTGTTTTCATTTTTCGTTTCGTTACGTAACGAAACAAAAATGAATTTTTTTTGCAAAAATTCACGAAAAATGAAAATGAATCAAAATGGATCCCCTAAACGACAAATGACAAACGAAACACCATTTTTTTGAGTCGTGCCCATCTCTAATATCCTGGGTACCCTTTTTTCCAAGGCATTATGAAGCATTTGTTATCCGAGGCACCCCATAGGAAACATTTGTTTTCCAAGGCAGCCCTATACCCAGAAATTTCCATTTGTTATCTGAAAAATTTGTTATCAGAGGCATTCTTTATCCGAGGTATTACTTTATGAGCAAAGAGTACAAAATGGCTGCAAAAAAGGCAAATGCTATTTTAGGCTTCCTTAATATAAGTATAAGCTCCCAATTTTTCAGCGCACTAGTTCTCCTCCATTCAGGACTGTTTGGGCCCATATTGAATACAGTACTGTGTCTATTTCTGGACACCATGCTTTAAAAATGCAGTCTCAAAAAATGTCTTTTGAAAACAACCTTTGAGAAAAACTGGAAACAAATTCCTATTGATCTCAGTATTACCTGCCATGTTAGTTTTGAAATATAACTTTTGTTACATAAAGAAACTAGTTACAGGTAACCATGTGACTTGTAACTTTTTTCTTTCAAGATGTGTGAAAATAAAAATATAATATAATATAATAAATATGCGTAATATAAGTTTAAATATAATGTCTGTCCTTCCATAATGCAGATGAAAATTACAAGACCACCTTGTAATTCCAGCCTACCTTACTTTAATATGCCAGTAAGCAATAATTCACTTCTTGATGGAACAAGTCACCCTCCTCCTCATCCACTTCATGACATCTGCAAAAAATCCTGAAGGTAGCCATTTTCCAGATCTTTAGCTATTAGTCTTATCATTTCCAGTCTATACAGACAGTGCTTTTTCATTCTTATGTGATCTAACTGCCATTTCAACATCTAAGGCTTCCTCCCTGATCTGTGAATGGGCATGTCACATGTAAAAATATCTTCACTTTCCCCCCACTAGATGGAGTTCATCTATGGCTCTTCAACTTTGTCTGTAATAAGAAATGTCATTGTTTGCTTGGAGGAATGATAAACCCATGAGAGAACAATGCACACACATATTTCTAAGGCTCGGCCTAACTGATTAAATGCCTCTATTGCAGGTAAAACTGCGTTCACGACCTGGGGTTCAATCCCAGGTAGCAGGCTCATGGTTGACTCAACCTTCCATCCTTCCGAGGTTGGTAAAATGAGTACCCAGCTTGTTGGGGAGCAATGTGTAGCCTGCATTATTGTAATTAAAAAGCTGTAAACCACCCAGAGACTACTTGAAGTGGTATGGGCGGTATATAAGCAGAACACTTTGCTTTTGCTTTTGATTGCCTGGAATCCAGTAATAAGTCACACTTAGACTAGGCCCAGTGGGGACTTGGTGAGACATCTCCTCTGAAATTTCCATTGATTCAGTAGGCCTACTCTAGTTGCAACATGCAACTGGATTTCAGCCATTATATAATTTGTCATATTGTGCAAAACTGGAGTTTGATCCATGTGACAATTAAGCTTGTGCACACAGGTACAATGAAGGTTGCCTCTTTGTATGTTCCACTGAAATGAACAGAAACTCATGGTTCACAATTTAGTGACTCTTAAAATGTAGCTTGAATTCTTCTTTATGTCAGACAAAGATTTATTCACTTGGACCAAAGCAGCCATTCACCTCTGTCTGAAGCCAACCGGACAACACTGTTCTTATGTGACTAGAGGCACTTTGAAGGACATTCTGTCCTTAACTATCATGTTCTTTATCAGTCCAAGTCTTGTTATCTCATGATGTGCTGAAATTATGGTAGCTTCAGTTTAGTCCTTTTGCTTTTATACAGAGTTCCAGTTTGATTTGATATAGAATCCACTTATTTGTATTTCTGATGGCCCAATGATCCAATAAAGCTCTCCATCAATACCACATTTTGAATCCATCAAGATTTTTCCTGCCCCCTTTCTTCCCTGTCCAGCTTCCATATCCATATATAGTTAGTAATTGGGAATACCATATATGTGTTGTTACATGCTATCAAATTACATCCAGTGTATGGCACCACACCCACCACTCCATACTGGGAATAGCAAAGAACTCCTAGTATGGATGATTTTGGATTTGCTCTCCAGCAAAGAGCAAAGTTCAATGTAAGAATGTTTTCTCATTTCATCACATCTGCTCTTCAAGTCTTGTTCTGATTTCTTGGCTTCAGTCTCCATTGCGATAGATGGCTGAACTGGTATAGGACATCTTTAATAATTGTGATCTCTACACTGACAATATTAAAGTTATGTACTGTACTTGTTCTTTAGTTCTGATTCGTGTTTTCTCTCAGCTTTATTTCTACTATATAAAAATGATTTATGTTAGGTATAAACACACACTTTGGTTTGCAACAAGGAAAAACAGACTCACAATTACATTTTAATTAAAATCAAGTATAGATAGCACAGATTGTGTTTCCAAGTTTCCAACCCATAATGTAGTTATTCAATGGAAGTGTCACATTGCAGTGGGTATTATTTTATGTTAATCTGCCCTCTTCTACTTTTTCTATCTCTTTAAATGAGTGATTCCCAACTTCCTTTTTCTTTTAAGTCACAACCCCCTTTTATAATGGTCAAGTAACTTCTGACACCTCCCCTATGTTTACATAAAAAGACATTTTTAAAGGGTTAAAGTCATCCTCAGAAAGGAGAGACTTCTTTCTTCCTCCAACTGGTCTGTTTCTCATACATACATGTAGACACTTTATTATCTCTCTCAGAAAGGTCAAGGAAGACATTATTAAGCAAGGACTACAACACACATAAGAAATGAAATTAAAAGTAGCCTGCCTCTTGGGAGGAAAGTGATGGCAAATGTAGGCAGCAGCTTAAAAAGCAGAGACTTCCTTTGTCAACAAAGGTCCAGATAGTCAAAGCTATTTTCCCCCTGTAGTGGTGTATGGAAATGAGAGCTGGACCATAAAGAAGGCTGATTGCTGCAGAATTGACGCTTTTGAGCTGTGGTGCTGGAAGAGACTCTTGAGAGTCCCCTGGACTGCAAGGAGATCAAACCTATCTATCCTGAAAGAAATCATTCCTGAATGTTCACTGGAAGGATAGATTTTGAAGCTGAGGCTCCAATACTTTGGCCACCTTATGAGGAGAGAAGACTCCTTGGAAAAGTCCCTGATGTTGTGAATAATTGAAGGCAAAAGGAGAAGGGGATGGCAGAAAATGAGATGGTTGGATGATGTCATCGATACAACCAACATGGACTTGACCAGTCTCTGAGAGGCAGTGGAAGACAGGAGGGCCTGGCGTGCTCTGGTCCATGGATTCATGAAGAGTCGGACATGACTTAATGATAGAACAACAACAACGCACATAAGTTGACATGTGATCCTCCAGAAAGCACTTTGTGATGACCCCCACCCCATTGGGAAACACTGCTTTAAATGCCTGGGAGGAAAAATTCTGATACCAATGTATAGTCATATTGACGCCTAGCCATTGATAGCCTTCTCCTCTCTGGAGTTCTTTAGTCTCCATCTAATGCTGTTCAGTGTGACACCATCATGTGTCTTAAATCATGGTACCAAAAAAAAAAAAAAGACTTGGAGATATGAGATTTATTTTCCTCTCTTTTTGGATTAAGAGAACTTGTAGGATTTTCTTCTTCTGTGAGCAGTTCCTGCTCTGGACACCATATTGGCACTTTACACAATGGAGGCATCTGTTTGTGCAGTTATCCCTTTCAGGCCCCATTTGTATTAACAGTTGTTGTTGCTTTCGTTACCTGGCTGATAATTCCAAAGCCTTGAAAAGGTAGTTGTCTTTTCAATGACCATTTTAAAAGATGGTTCCATGGAATCAAACCAGACGTACATATGCACATTGTCGGAGATCACTAGAACCCCCCCTTGCACTAAGGCTTGTGATGTGTCTGGTATCTTGCCGGACAGTTGAGAAGATTCAAGGCCTTTGGTATGTTTGGCAAGAGTCAGCTGCAGCAGTTACCAAATCCTGGAAGTCGTCGTGGTTGTGACAAACATTTTGGCTCCAGCATTCTCAAAACTGCTTTAATCTTTTCCAAGGGATTTATGTCTGCCTTTTGCATCAATAACGTGCCCACAATAACCTATCAAGTTCTTGAAAAATTAGCATTTTATGCTATTGGCTCTTAACCCATATTCTTCTAGATGTTTTAAAACCTTTTGTAGGGTTTCCAGATGTTTTTCATCACTTCCACCTGTCACAACAAAGCAATCCAAACAGTACTGTATTTTCTAAAATAAAGTTGCAAAACTCGTTGCCAGATAGAAGAGGCTGAGGCTTTAACCAAATCTTGGAGTGGTATAATTGCAGGGGAGGAAAAGTTGGTTCAGAGATGCAGCAAGCAGGGCATCCATAGCTTGGCCATAGTTTGTTTGGGGGTATTAGTAATAAGATTGTTTGTTTTTCTTCATTGTTGCTGCTTTACTTGCAGCTGTGCAAACCACTGTCTCTAGTGTAGCCACTAAAAATGGCCCCTCAGGATTCAGCCGTCAAGCTATTTTTCATCCTTGGAGACCTTTGTGTTATATCTGTTGTGCCCCGGGGAACCCAGAACCCTTTAAAAAAATACAAGGGGCAGTGTAGCTTTCAAATCCCAGTACAGACATAAAGGAGCACTGAACAAAAGCTAAGTGTAGGTTGTGCTTTTTTGAGTGTGGAAAAAAGAAAAGAAAAGAAAAGAAAAGAAAAGAAAAGAAAAGAAAAGAAAAGAAAAGAAAAGAAAAGAAAAGAAAAGAGTGATGGCCTGGAAGCTGTAATTGCAATTTTTGAGGTTCTACCCCAGATAAATAACATGTCTGGCTTTCTCAACCCAAAACAATTGAGTGTTTTAGAGCCAGGGTAAGGAACTTTTCTGGATTGGAAAGCCATCCTGGCCCCTGGACCAGAATCCATTAAGACCACTGCCTCACAATACTGCAGGCAATACTTCCATTGCCGCTAGACATTTTAAAAATCCAATAATTCTGTTGAGAATAATGGTACACATCGAGCATGTTCTTTGGATCATGATTCTATTAGGAAACAAGCTACCCTCTGCCATTTTGCACTTCTGCAACTGCAGGGGGGGGGAGGTCAGTAGCAAAGAGTGGGGGAGGGCAGTTCCTGAATCATGAAGGGGTCTGTAGGTGCTCTGTGGGCTTCATGTTTCTATCTCCTGTTTTAGAAGAAATAAAGTGTGGAAATATGTCTTTATCTACAGCTCCCCAAACATTCCACACACAACGGCAGTCTGAAAGAACAATTGTTCCCATTAGAGATAGGCACAAAACATATATATATAGCATTTCATTTCATTTCGTTTCAGTCATCATTTCATTTCGTTTCATTATTAATGGGTTTTTAAAAAGAATTTTTGTCAGGAAACGAAATGAAATAAAACACTTCGTAAGGCTATATAAATAATGGGGAGCTTTTAATTTTTCAATTTAACAGGGACCAACTGTCCTAAATCAAATACCCTCAAACTCTCCATTCAATTTGCTTTCAAGCAAAGAACCCCCTGTAAACAAGCTAGAAACCGAATGGCTAGCTGCTACACAGAGAGATTGGAGAGATACGCTCGACAGCTGATTGGTGGTGCAGAGAAGGAAGGAAAACTATTAAAAACTTCTCCACTGTTGTACTTAATCAGGAAAGGGGAAAAAGTTTAAATCAGCTTGCAGACACAGCCAGTGAAGGGAAGAGCTCAGCTCCTGGCTAGCTTTGGGCAGATCAAAATCAAAGATAAGCCATCTCAACAGCTTAGGCATGGGAAGGAAAACAAATCAATCAGTTTAAAAATAAACTTCCTGTTGTCAAGATGGCTGGATCAAGTGGCTAGGACAAATAACTTCATTTCCGAAACAAGAAATGATGACACACTGTTTGCTGTTTGCTGTTTTATTTCATTTCGTAAGGTTTCGTAAGCTTACAAAATGACAAAACAACATGTCATTCCTAGTTGCCATATCTTTAAAGTGGTAAGCAGAAAAGCTTAAGCAACAGAGGGGTGGATGCACGGATACAACCAGGATTGATCTCTAGAGCAGTAGTGGTGAACCTTCAGCACTCCAGATGTTTTGGACCACAGCTTTCAGAAGTCCAAGGCTAAATAGCTAATGACTGGGGGAGATGTGGTCCAAATAGAGATGGGCACGACTCAAAAAAATGGTGTTTCATTTGTCGTTTGTCATTTAGGGGGTTCGTTTTGGTTCGTTTTCATTTTTTGCAAAATGAATTGTTTGCAAAAATTTCATTTTTGAAAAAACAAAAATAAAAATGAAAAATTGCTGTTTCGTTAGCATTCATTACAGTTCAATGTATTTGCTGCAACGAAAATGAAACACACGACAAAATTTCTGGTGTTTCGTTTCGTTTCATTTTATTTTGGAGACAAAATTCAGTTTTCGTTTCGTTATGTAATGAAACGAAAAAACAAAAACAAAAACAAAAAAATTGCTCGTTTCGTGCCCATCTCTAGGTCCAAAACACCTGGAGTGCCGAAGGTTCACCACCACTGACCTAGAGCTACACTGAGCCAACAAGGACCATTCCTTGACTGTTTTTAGAGCCTTGAAGCAACAGTGGAATATTTTTGGGGTGGTGGTGGTGGTCTGGCCTATATTTGATAAGTTAGGTGAAGCTTTATGTGGTGGAAACCATCAGAATACTTCAGAGGTAGTTGTTGCATGTTGGGAACTTCAAAATGGCTGCCTCATTTGCCCCTCCTTGGGGGAATCCATTACAGTGGAATTATGTTGAATATGTGCAGAGAAAGCACATTTTTAAAAGAGTGGGTAGATTATTCCTCTGGCAGCTCATTGTACAATAGGATGACTTACTGCAGTTTCACTTATCCGCTGCCTGAAAAAAACCAAGCCCATAAATGCACATCTCCAGGGGGTATTTCCAGGACGGGCTACTAGGTAGAACCAGAGACTAAGCTATATACAGCTGGCTTAATGGAAATGTGCTCATGGTGTGACATTTTGGAGGGAAGCAGCTTTGAGGGAAATGGTGAAGATGAATTTGCTGGGAAGGCAGCAGGGAGGCAACAGTTGCTGGTAGAGATGGGCATGAATTAAAAAAATGATGTTTCGTTTGTCATTTGTGGTTTGGAGGGTCCATTTTGGTTTGTTTCTGTTTTTCACGAATTTTTGCAAAAAATTAGTTTTCGTTTTTGTTCATTTTGTTACCATTTTGTTGCCATTTATTTCATTTTTTTGTGATTTTTTTTTAGCATTTAAAGCAGTTCACTGTATTGCAGTAACAGAAATGAAATGCACGACAAAATTTCCGGTGTTTCTGTTCGTTTCGTTTAATTTTGGAGACAAAATTCATTTGTCGTTTTGTTGCATAACGAAATGAAAAAACAGAAACAGAAACGAAAAATTGTTCGTTTCGTGCCCATCTCTAGTTGCTGGTTTCAGGGAAGCCTCCCTTGTGAACAGGAGGGCAGGGAACCTAGACCTTTAGCAAGATTCGGCCTTGGCTCCCTCTCTCAACCATGGATGGACTCACTTATCTGCTGTTTCCAGTATCTGTGGTGGAGGTGGGGATGGATCCTCTGCAGATACTGTGGTCCTACTGTGTTTGAAATATGCATTACCACGCCAGTAGAAGAGCTATGACTGAGGCACATTTGTTAAAACATGAACCTTAACTCAAATGCTAATCTGATGTAGAGTAAACCGATTGTGTCAACTGGATTCACATAAATGTTGGTACATCATTCAGCAACTGATTCAATAGGTTCACTGAGGAATGGTCCTTGTCACCTCAGCATAGCTCGAATAATCCAATCCTGGGTTTATCACCACAGTTACAATTAAGGCTATCAATTTCACTGAGGACAACAAAATACCATATGGCTGATTCATGCTCCTCTGTTTTGTTTTGTTTTGTTTCCCTCAACTACTAGGAAGACCATTTTGATGTGACAATTTTTTTAAGAAAAGAAAAGGAACAGCTTGCAAACAGCCCCCCCCCACATACACTAAGATTCTTTAATGACAGGTAGATACAACATTTTAAAAGAGTGGGAGAAGCAAGGAGGAGAGAAGCAAGCATTATTGAGTTCAGTGGGCTTACTATGGAACACATCTGCTTCTCTGTTTCCTATTACCAGGACAATAGCAGCATTAGCAGAGCCATAGCATGTGTTCCCAACACTTTTGGTAGGAAGAAAAAGCCACTTTCACCATGTGTAGGAAACCTGGGCATGGACTCCATATTCTCC
>JAHTLZ010000204.1:94318481-94339764 GCA_023846285.1 Phrynocephalus versicolor | reverse complement strand
CCGGGAATGGGTGGGGGGGAGATCCGGGAGAGTTTAAAAAAGTTTTTCCTGTGCCGCCCGTGCCGCTTGCTTGCGCTTTGGCGGCCGGCGGCGAGACTGGGCTTTTTGCGGCGGGCGAGTCCCACCACCAGAGCATCCCAGGACGGAGGGGGGGAGGCCGGGCGGGGACCTCCAGAAACCACCCCTCTGGTAGGTGCCCTGAGGTACGGCAGGCATATTTCCGCCTGCTTTTTGGCCGTGAACCGGGGTTTTTAACTTTTAAAAACTTTTTTTCTGTGCCGCTTGGCATCGCGTGCGATCGCGCAATGCAAGTAACGAGCACGACAAATAAGACCAAATTGTTCGTTCGTCGGTTCGAGCTCGAAGTCTGGCGGAGTAATTCCCGTTACCGTTTCCGTAGAGTAACGGAACCGAGTAACGGAAACGGAAATGGAAATACCGCTAAGTCGTGCCCATCTCTAATTACAACGATCTCCCATTACAAGCAGAACTCTGTTTTAAGAGGGATGATACTGGGAAACTTTGATGTCTGAAAAGTAAGCCTTTTTAATGAAGCCTGTATTTACAATCAGAATATCCAGTACAAAGTAAAGCTGGCTAATTCACGAATCTCTTATTGGGAGGTAAATCAGACGTTTTCTGCTCTCAAAAAACTCCCTCTTCAAATGATGAGCAATGTGTAATGTACAATATGACCACCTGTTAGAACTTGCCAATAGTTACAGAGGCAAGGGAAGGGGAAAATTTGTAGTGTTGAAGTGGCAGACCACACAAGGGGGTCTTAAGTCTTCCCCCACTTGATGCTTTTCCCCTGCCACCTTCCAGCTATTTTTTGCTTACAGCTGGGCTATGGAATGTATGGCTCCCCAGATGCTATAGGATCAAAACTCCCATCATCTGTCACTGTTGGTTAAGAGGGCTAGGATACAGAAGATCTGGGCAGCCTTATGTTCCCAACTCCCTGACATGTCCAAACTTTGGCCCTCCTGATGTTTTGGACCACAACTCCCAGAACTCTAAGCTTAGATTGCCAATGACAAAGGATTGTGGGAGTTGTGGTCCAAAACATCTTAAGGGCCAAATGGACATGCCTGATGACAATTTATAGAATCCCGCCACCATTATCACTCTGTGATCTCTGTCAACAGTGGGATTCGGAGAGGTATTTTCTGAAAGTTACTTTCCCCATCTCTGCGGAGTTGCGGAGTTCTCTTTTACAAGAAAGGAAAGTCATATGAAAGGGAGAAGATGGAAGGGAGAAGCTGGGCTATGCATCCCTGGCCTGCTTGCTTCCATGTTTCCTCCCCCCCCACACACACACCCTGCAAATCACCCCTTTTGCAGCTGTGTGATGGTGAGTGGCGATCTTGAATCATGTTGTTCCACCCTGGCGAACACAATAGATCTGTTTGTAGTTGAGTTTCTTTTTAGAATGGAATCAAGCAGAGACTTCACCTTGATCATTTCCCTCACCAAAGCTCTTCAGTCCTGAATGGATGTGCTTTTTTTCAAGAATTTACCACATCTGTAACTTTATGACAAGTGACCTATTATGATTACTTGCTATTCTATACCTGAGCAAATGTCCGTAACTTGATTGATTGGGCTTTTATTTATAACTCACCTCACCTGAAGGGTTCAAAGCAAATTACAATGTCAGCTTCCAGACGTCAATTAGAATGATTCAAACATCATCCTGCCTTTCCTGTCCCTGGCCACTGAAGACCAACGTGGGGCGTGACTACACCGTTGAATTAAAACAGAAACTGGTTTGGGGTTTTAGAAATTGATCTAATGTCACATGGTTTTGTGTTTATGCATGTGGTTCTCGCAGAAGCTGGTTTTCTTTCACCACTGGGAATGCTGCAGAACTGGGAGAGAGGACACAGCCCTGTCTTCCAGAAGGGGGAGTTTTTAGAAAGCCAGCCATGAGTAGAGATGGGCACGACTTAGCGGTATTTTCGTTTTCGTTTTCGTTTTTTCGTTTTCGTTACGTAACGAAACGAAAACGAAAAACGGTTAAAAATGGACTGAAAACGGAAACGAAACGACTAATTTTGAGCCAATTTTCGTTTTTCATTACTGGAAAACCACATAATGGAGCTAAATGGGGAGAAATGAAAAATTTTTCGTTTTTGTTTTCGTTTTTCGTTTTCGTTACGTAACGAAACGAAAACGAAAAATTTTGAAAATTAGCTCACGAAAACGGAAACGAAACGAAACAGACCCTAGCCGAAAACGAAAACGAAAACGAATTTTTTTTTCTGAGTCGTGCCCATCTCTAGCCATGAGAACAGAGCAAGTTCTCAGTAAAAAACCACCTGGGCTCCCTCTGCCAGGGCACCAGAGACAGTTGTGGGAGCAAGAATAGTGAGGTAGGTGTGTGTGTGTGTGTGTGTGTGTGTGTAACAGCTTCAAACAGCAGCGGTCTGTCCCCAGGATCCTTGTACTTTTTAATATTTAAATTTGTATATATGTTTTTAACTGCCATAGCACTAGATTAATGCAGTGATAAAACAGAAATATGTAAGTGGAGGGAGAAGGAGGGAGATTTTGTACTACAGAGTATCCTGCTGTCCAAACCCCCTTGTACTTGGTGCCTGTTTTAGCAAACCCTGAACCTCTTACAGACACTATTGACTCCTACGCAGCCATTCACTCGTACTAAAATGAGTTTTGAAAAAGCATGACCAAATTCAGTTTAAAATAAACACTTCCGCATGGGTGTTTTTAAAACTCCTGCCCCCTCGAAATATGTGATTAGCTACACATCATGTAGTAGGATATTTTTAAATTGATTTCAAATGTCTTTGTTTGTTTGTTTGTTTGTTTCTTATCATCACCTGCCACATTGATAGAACTTTGATAACAAGAGCCTGCCTG
Source organism: Phrynocephalus versicolor (assembly GCA_023846285.1). Classification (NCBI taxonomy): domain Eukaryota; kingdom Metazoa; phylum Chordata; class Lepidosauria; order Squamata; family Agamidae; genus Phrynocephalus; species Phrynocephalus versicolor. The sequence goes on along the minus strand of JAHTLZ010000204.1, from coordinate 94,336,881 downwards.
CCAAGAATCTACAAGTCATACCAAAAAATTTCCTTTGAAAAGGTAAGCTTTGAATGCTGAAATCTTAACAGTATTTGAGGCCTGGCATCATTGTTTCTTATTCTGGCCAAAATTATGTTGGCCAGTGAGAACAAGTCAAAAGCCGAGCAGCTGAAAAAGCAAAACAAAGCACACATAAAAACAAAACAAAACCCTACCATACTTCATGAATGGAGAGTGGAAGAAATCTGGCACAATGTTCAATGATCTGGTGCCTTGATACCATCTCAGAAGAAAACATGCAGGACCGCATTCTGTTACAAGCTTCAAAAGGCAGAAGAATCCAATTCTGTTTAGAGAGGTAAGAAGACCAGGTGAGCGGTATCACTGGGTGGAGCAGAATAGACACACATCTACTTCTATCCCAAATTGCCCTTCCTGGTCCAATTGATCAAGACCCATGCCAAGTGCCAGATCTGATGAGATGTGGTAGGTATTCATCTGCTCTCCTTACTTCAGGGAAGGGAAATGTGACCATGAGAAGAAGCTTGTGACTTTCTGGAGCAGCTGTAGAGACAGCACTGAATGAAAACAGTAATTAAGGGGAAATTTGAAGAACTAGAGCAGGCAAGCAAAAGTCCCACATTATTTGTCTAGGCAAAGGAGGGGGCTCTCAAAAGTTTTAGTGTTCCTCCAACTAAGCAAATGCAAGAGTAGATGACACCCTTATACACCACTAAAAATCATCATACGTGATGCAAGGTTTCGTGGATCGAGGCTGCTTCATCAGACTTGCACTTGAAGAGCTTCAAGTCCAAAAGCTTGTGTCAAGATGAATTTTGCCAGGAAGATTAATCTTAGATGTCAAGTCCAAATGTTCTTGGGAAGATGAGTTTCACCAGGGACGTCTCTCTAGACCAGGCATGTTCAAACTTTGGCCCTCCTGATGTTTCGGACCACAACTCCCAGAATTCTAAGTTTAAACTGCCAATGACAAAGGACTGTGGGAGTTGTCATCCAAAACATCTGGAGGGCCGAAGTTTGGACATGCCTGTTCTAGACCTTGCCAAGAACTTTTGGACTTGACATCAAAAGGTATCTTTCCTGACAAAATTCACATTGTTATGAACTTCTGGACCTTAATTTCTTCACACTGGTACAAGCTTGACTAAGGCTATTTCTACACAACCCCTAAACTCCGCCGCAAATGGCTGCCAGCTCCGGAGCTTACAATTGTTTCCCCACCAGCTCCGGAGTTTGCAGGAAATTAAGTGCGACCACGCCCACCTAAGCGCGTCCCAGCACACTTTTCATGTACCTGCTCTTGGAGGGTGAAAATCCCCAGATCCGGATATAATCTGTTGAGTGACTGGCTTCTGTTTGGTTTTTTTTGCCTCCCGCCCCTTTAAGAGAAGGAAGAGAAGGAATCAGGACGATGACGGGGCTACCGGGCGGCTTCGGAGGTGAGCCTGCATTTTTCCCTTTCTTTTTTTTCTCCCTCCCCTCAGGCAGACAGGAGCAAGGAAGTGCGGAGGGGTGGGGACGCAGGAACAGCAACGAACCCCCAAGATCCCTGGTCCGAATTTAAGTGGCCAGCGGATCTTAGGGGTCGTGTGAAAAGGCCCTCTGTGGTTTTAATTTTAATTCTCTACAAAGATGTAATCTGCTCTTGCATTTCTGTTTTATTAGTTATTGACCACATGGCTTCCTTTTATCCCAAACAAATGGCTGCTGTAAACCTATACAATGAGAATAGCTGAGGAAATATACAAGCTTCCCTGTATCTCTGAAGGATGCCGAGTGACCCTATGGTAACCCAAAGTAGCATGATAGTGTCTACCGTCAGTTTGCTTGTACAAATAGTTAAGCTGAAAACACTGGCAGGGGCAGGTGATACCTGGGAGGAGATGTTTAATAACCCCCTTTCAGTCTTTTATTTTTTTCCCTGGAAGCTCAGTCTTCTTCATCATCACCCTCATCCGTACCTGTCGTGGCCAGTTTTAGCTGTTACATCACCGTTTTTTCAGTGTTTGTACCGCCATCTTCCTGGAACATTTATTTTACCAGAAATGTCCCGGGTGGTGGCGGTTAAAGGGGGAGTGAGAGGAGCTCCTTCTATGCAAACCATGATGGATCGTTTGGTCACTTCCTTGCCTGCTCGCTCTCTCGCTCGCTGTTTAGCTTCCTTCCTCTGGCTTCCTGGCTTGCTTGCTCCCTGCCTCACTAGGGCTCCAAGTTCGGTGGCTCCAGCGTGCAATGGCGGTGGTGGAGAAAGGCAGCTCAGCCATTCTGCCCCCTTTCCTCACAGACCTTGGGGAGGCCAGCGCAGGAGGAGCCAGCGAGCGACAGGCGAAGGGACGGAGGCCAGCCCAGCCAAGCCCAGCTGCACGCTGCACAAGGCGGCTGGGTGAGCAGGTGGGAAGGCAGGGAGCATGGGGGCAGGACAGCTCCTCTGGCCTTGGGCTCAGGGAGGAGAGTGCACCCTGATCCCTCCCTACCAGACCCGGAGCCAAAGGAAAGCAGCCAGGCCCCTTGGCCAGGTGGCAATTTGAAGGTGACCAGGCCAGCACTGGGCCGGGAGAGAAGCAGGAAACCAGCCCCAGCCGCCACTACTCTCCTGGCCCCCTTCCCAGTGCCCCCCCTGTCATCTCTGAGACTGGAATCAAGCCCATTGCTGGATGACAATGTTTTGAGATAAAAGGGAGCATTAATGTGAACTAGAAATATGTGCAGGCATGGAGAATCTGGCCTATTTACAGTCTCCAATCACTGGTGCCATCCCAACAAACACAGGTGTGGATAATGTGTATTTTCTGAGTAAATTGCCTAGCCCCTTCTTATTCTAGCAACAATATTAAAGTAACTTGCAACTTCTGGAAGTGTCTAGAGTGGCAAATCATGTTTTAAATAAGTCTGCATAATTTACTACCCCCAATGCCATTTTCCATGGTGACTTTTCACCCACCTTAACTTTGTGTGTGTGTGTGTGTGTGTGTGTGTGCATTTGTGTGTGTGTGTATGTGTGCGCACGCGCGCGCATGCATATGTGTTTTGATTTTGTTGTTGTTTTGTGACCAGTGTGGGTCTTGAAAATCCTATAGATATAAAAAGAGCTCCCCCTCCTATCTAGCAAAGCTGCCAGTTCCATGCTAACGCTATAGGTCACAGTGAGAACACATTTTGCCATTGTCAGTTTTACATAATAAAACTAGAATAAAAAGCCATTATTGGACGGGGCAAGTCTATTTTGTGTGCAAATGTTGCAACTTGAAATCAATACATGGTGAAAAATAATAAGAGGTGTGGAATAATAAAATCTGGCTTTGTGTGGATAAAGCATGTCTGCTCCCTGAGTTTGGATTCCTGCCACTTTTAAGAAGAAATCCATAGTAAAAACGAGGAGCACTTGAGTATTCATGTTTTATCACTAAAGCAAAGAAACCTGGATATAGCAAGGAATGGCATCCCAGCCTGCTAGTTCGTGGCAAACTACATTTTATTACCTTGCAGCCACCCTGAGGGAGGATGTTGGGAAAGCCTTCAAACGTGGTTGCTATATTTCTCTTGATTTGTGGCTGCAGTCCAGCAAAGCTATATGTGGATGGCAGGGAGCCAAGTCCACTGTTGAAAATGCACTATTTTGTAAGCTGGAGTTGGTTTGCTTCTAGCAAATGGGGGAGGGGCGGTATTTGAGAGAAAGGTACTGTCTCTTCTGCCCGTTTACCCCCAGCCACCACACTAATGTTCATTCATGGGATACCTAAAAATATTATATGCCTCGTGTTTGGAATGGGATAGAGCCCTACTCCCAAATGGCACAGTAGGGTCTCCCCCCCCCAACTCTGACAACTTCAGGTGGTCCTTATTATACCATAATCACAGTCCAACAAACATGGTACATATTGTACTAATCTGCTAAGGTGATAGAAATCATTTCAGAGAGGATGAGGTGAGGATGCTGCCCTCCTTAAGTGTCTGCATGAAGTTTATATTTACTTATTCCCTTCAGTGGATCTAAGCCCACTCTGCCCCTCTCTCCTTTCCCTCCATTTACCCATCCCTGTCTCCTTTCCCTCCTTTTATTTTATTTTATTTTATTTATTTTAGAGTATTTTTACCCCACTTTTCTCCTTGGAAAAGGACCCAAGGCAGCTTACAGTCATCAGGGACAATGTACAGTCCAATACCATTAAGACATATACAAGTATTGAGAACAGGGAATCGAGAGACATCTTACAGCAGACATGTCCAAAGTCAGGCCCGGGGGCCAAATGCAGCCCATTTTCAAATTTTGAGTGGCCCGCAACCTCTTCTCCCCACTGGCTCAGCCTGTCATGTGTCCCCACCAGCTGGCCCCTCCCCATACCAGATGGAGATGTCAGCTTGCAGTATTATAGTTGGCCTGCCCTCCCTGCCTCTGTCCATCCCTCCAGCCACCTTCCCAGGCACCTTGCCCCCGGCTCCGTAGCTGCAGTGTCCTCCCCACCTCCTTGCATGTTATAGAGACATGTGCAAAGTTCTGCCTGGGGTCCAAATGCGGCTGAATTGTCGGCCCCCACACATTTTAACCTCACCCAATCTGGCCCTTCTTGCAAAAAGTTTGGACACCCCTGTCATACAGCATTAAAAAGACATTACATTAAAGCTACAAGAGAACACAAGCAGTTAAAGAGAGTGAAACATTGCATGTAAAAGTTATGAGTGAGGGGAAACTAACATTGTAAACATAGTATCAATACATTTACACAAGGTCATAAGTAGTTATAAATACAAAGTCTATGTGATCATGTATGGTAGAGTCATATAAAAGTCACATAATAAGTAATTCATCATTCAGGGAAAGTTGCCTGAAGTGAAAGGTCTTTGCCTGTTTCCGGAATGACATCATAGATGGGGCAGTTCTGGCCTCTAGTGGGAGGGAGTTCCAGAGTCTGGGTGCAGCAGCTGAGAAGGTCCTTTCATGGGTTCCCATGTGATGTACGTGTGAAGGTGGCAGGATGGAGATAAAGTCCTCTCCTAATGACCTTAACACTCAAGCCGGTTCATACTGTGAGATTCGATCTTTGAGGTACTTAGGACCCAGGACGAACACTGCTTTGTAGGTCAAAGTCAGATCCTTGAATTGTGCCCGATAGCTGATTGGCAGCCAGTGGAGTTGCTTTAAAAGGGGTCTAATATGATATTTTACCCATCCCTCTCCCCTTCCCTTTTAAGCATCTCCTCTACCAGGGAATCAACTTGAAATTCTGGTTGCTTAACTTACTGGTCACAGGTTGCCATCCACTTTTGTTGGGAAGGGTTTGCCCTCTGAGGTGACTGGATGCCACCTCATTGTTGCCCCTTTCGGAGGTTGTTTCAGGTTTGATGAGCATGATGCAGCCTTCCAGACCCTTCTACAGGGAAGGAAATGAATCCTAGGGCTTGTGTTTGTTGTGCGTGCAGTTCTTCCACTCTCCACTACCTGCCCCGCCCCCCTTGCCACTTCTTTCTTTGCTTACTCAGTTCTGATTTCATACAGTGAAGTAGGATTAACAGCTTGTTAACAATTTGGGAACAGAAGGAGGGGTCCTGGCAAGAAAAGAGAAGGCAGTTAAAAAGCTGGAGCCAGGCAACATCTCTTTAACGTTGAGAAAGTAGTTTGACAGGGGTTTTTCTTTCCCGTGTTGTGCCTGCACATATCTTTTCTACTACTTCTGCCTATGGCCAGATAGATTTTGCAGGGTTTAGGCATAACACATAGAACTTACCAAACCTGTTTATCATAGACAAATGTGGGGGTGAATGCACACACAAGCAGTGAGCCATCCTCTACACCATCTTTATCTTTCCATAGCTGAACCGCAAAATATTTTTATGGATTCTAGTAGCTAGTGGCGGAGGGGGGTGGGTGAACCCGTTCCCCTCCACATCATAGCAGTTTCAGAACTTCCCACTAATCAAAGCAATTAGTTGGAACTGGCACCTATGTCTTGCCAAACTCTCCCATTAAAAAAAATATTGTTGATCAAGCATAATTTTCCACTACATGTACAAAGAATGAAGTAGACAACTTCTGTTGTCCGTCTTAAGTATTTTGCGATCTAGCTTATATTTCTGGAGTGCTCTAGCTGGGTGAAAACACAGAAAACTTGCCGAGTTCTCCTTATTACTCATTTCAGCAGGGATACTGTTCCTTTTTCCATTCAACTATATTTGACTCCATGAAAATGGACACTTTCCAATCAAGACAAACCATCCTCTCTGATTATGGGACTCCTGGATCCAACTTTATTTTTAAGCACAAGCACACACAAAAACCAACACTTCACTGTTGATAAATTGAAAGCAATCTGAGCTTATTTGGAAAACAGAATGGCCAGTATCCTATTATTTAAATGCAGATGGGAAGGGGGATCCCATGAGTATTCTCCCTATGCTGGGGGTCCCTGTCCTGTGCATTAGGTCATATGAAAGGGGGGGGAAAGAAGACCCAAATAATTACTACCCAGTCTGCTTGACAGCTATTCCTGGAAAGATTCTAGAGCAGATTATTAAGCAGACAGTCTGTAATTATTTAACAAGCAATTCTGTCATTACTAGAAGTCAACACGGGTTTCTTAAGAACGAGTAATGCCATACTAATTTGATCTCTTTATTTGATAGAGTTACAGGCCTGGTGGATGAGGGGAATGCTGTGGATGTTGCTTATCTTGATTTCAGTAAGGCCTTCAATAAGGTTCCCCATGATTTACTTGCAAAGAAATTAGTAGAATGTGGGATAGATAATACTACTGTTAGGTGGATTTGTAATTGGTTGACTGATTGAACCCAAAGGGTGATCATAAATGGCTTCTCCTCAGCATGAAAAGAGGGGACTAGTTGACCCAGGGCTCTGTTCTGGTTCTGGTGCTATTCAATATCTTTATTAATCACTTGGATGAAGGAATAGAGACTAGATAGATTAAATTTGCAGATGATACCAAATGGGGAAAGGTTGCTAGTTCTCTAGAGCAGTGGTTCTTAATTTTGGGCCTCCACATGTTCTTGGTCTACAACTCCCAAAACTCCTGGCCAGCACAGCTAGGGTGAAGGCTTCTGGGAGCTTTAGTCCAAGAACACTGGGGTACCTAAGGTTGGGAACCACTGCCCTAGAGGATAGGATTAAAATCCAAAATGACGTAGATTAGAGTGCTGGGCCAAAGCTAATGGACCGTGTTTCAACAGGGAGAAATGTAGTGTCCTGCATCTAGGCAGAAAAAAGGAATTCCATAGATATAGGATGGGAAACACATGGCTGAAAAATAGTAAAGTCTGTCCATCCAGAAAGTGTCAGAACACATCACTCCCCGTGAGTGATGGCCTTGGTGATAGTCACTAGTAATAATTATAACACCTGTGTTCTGAAATCCTAATAGACAACATCTTGATCTCTATAGCAAATCTTTCACATGGAAGCCAGAATTTCAAAATTTCACATTCTTTGAAAAATCAAAAAGCATTCGTGCTGTGGTATCATGTCACATTCTGTTAAACACATGATAAAATATGTGTGTGTGGATAGGCACACACACACACACACACACACACACAAATCAATGGTGATTTTTAAAAAGTTCTGGGAGCAAACCATATACAATGCCCATGTCTGTTCTGTATATCTGTCTTTTTATCAACGGCAGACTGAAATCATCACTTAAAGTAAAGTCAAATGTCCATTTTTCAGATTTAATTAAGACAGCATTTTGATGAAGGCTAAGCTAACGTAAACAAGTTAGGAAAGGGGGACGTGAAAAATGAACTGAACGCAAAACCTGGAATGAGTTTGTATGCCTGAATTGCATGACCGGAGCAGAAAATGATATGAGCCCCAACATTCACTTACAAGGGAGTTTTGTTGTGTAAAAATGTAAAGGAGGGAAGGACTCAAAAGTATTTAGGTAAACTCCATGAGAAATGAACTTCTAGAAGTCAATCAAAGAAAGTGTAGCCATCACTTTCAGATTCCCTGCCTTTAAGGTTCCCTTTCCACATTGACCTGCTTGCTTACGAACTTCTGCCTATTGCAAAGGATTTGGTGACGAGCATTCCAGGGCCTCCCATTCAGTTCACATGAGGATCAAGCCATGCCTCTTTGTAAACTGTTATCCCAGCTTGTGTCAAGCAATGAAAACATCCCCATAGCTAACCATATACTGCAAGCTGAAGTCAGCTGGGGGTGGGTAACAACCCGCCTCCCTCTCCCTTTGCTCCCTCCCTCCCTCCCTCCCTCCCTTTCCTAATATGATTTTTACAAAATTCACACATTTCTTCAAATTCAAGATGAAAAGCACTTGAGCCCCCCCCCCCCACCAACAATGAATATGTGATACAGGGATGTACAAGCCTAACAAAACTGGCAATTGCTTACTTGTAGGAGTTCAAGGCTGATTTTAATGCACAGCTTTCCTGCTTGTTTTTCAGACCAATCTTGTTAATAATGACCTTTTTCATTTATAATCATAATTACTGTGTGCTGTTAAGTGGATTCTGATTTATGATGGCCGTTTTCAGTGTTTTCTAAGTAAAGAGTATTCAGAAGTAGTTTGCCATTTCTTTCTTCTGGGGGGGGGGGTGGCATCCTGGCACTGTGGAACTTGCCCACGACCACCCAGATTGGCTTTTATGGGATGAATAGTGAGGATCTATGAATGTCCAATAATAACAAGGGAAGACAACTGGGTGGAGCTCATTTTGTACAATTCTTTAAAGCTACATCATAGATTAGCAATTTTTTGTGCAAATTAAAATATCAAATATTTGATCTGGCAAAAAAAAAGCACAGAATATTATGAAGGATACTTCCCATCCGGGACACTCTCTGTATAAACTGATGCCATTGGGCAGGTGGTACAGATCCATTTAGACAATGACAAATGGATTTAAAAATAGCTTTCAGCCAATGGTAATAACATTACTCAATTCAGTTAAAATTTAATTTATACTTATACAGTGGTACCTTGTATAACAGACAGCTTGTATAACAGAAAATTTGTACAACATAAAAAATTCCGGAGATAGGGGAAATTTGCTTAACATAATTGCCTATGGGGAAAATCCGTACAACATAAAAATGGGATTACTCTGCTTTCAATGCATTCCTATGGGAATTTGTATAAAGGAAAATTTGCTTAACATAATTTCATTTGGAACGAATTAATTCCTTTATACAAGGTACCACTGTATCATGTGGTGCATCAGGGAATTAGGAATATTGAATGGGTTATGTAGTAGTTCCTCATAGATTTGCCATTGTGCAGCTTTTGCAGGTGTTGGCTTATCTTCACAGAGAAGCGCAGAGCTCAGGAGGAGGAAGACACAGCAAGGCAGGATGGCAGAGAAGAGAAAAATCATTTCTGTGGGAATTGAAGGTGGGGATAAGAGTACAGACACTTAATTCAATATGCAGATCTTTGGACACTATTTGGATGGAAAGGAGAGGGCCTGACTTATAGGCCCAAAGGTTGTTGCTGGAGTGGGATGACCAAAACAAAAGTGTGATGGTGACCCTCACTTGGGAGGAGGAGGTTGTCCAGAGGTCTGGCATGGGGAAGGTGGGGGGAGATACCCAGACATGGAAATGGGCCCTAGGAGGGAGCACCCCATTGGCACAAGGCACATTCCAGGGGGCTAGCCCAGATGATTTAAAAAGAGGATCCAAGGAGAAGCAACCCCGTATTTTCCTCCGATGGGGTTGGGCACCCCCAGGAACATGTAATGGGAATAGAGGCACGGGATACTGATGGGGTGGACATCCTGGGGTGTCCTGTAATGGCTGGAAATATCAAACGGATGGGGTGCTCCTTTGATGCGTTGGAGCCAACCCAATTGCCTGGCCAGAGTATTGTTTGCTGTATTAAATAAAGTTGTGGCCTGGTTATACCCAAAACTGTGATGGTCATGCCTCTTTATTTTACACTCGTGCAGTTATGGGAAGCTCAGCTTTAGGCAACAAAAGTGTGTATGGTGCACACTGGCAATGCAGGGGTTAACTTAAGCAGTTAACCCCTATATTGCCGGTACACATCATACACTTGCAATTAGCTAGTTAGAGGGACCCCTTATGCAGTTGAATTACTCAGCCCCCTGAAACCCATACCTCTCCAAATTGGGGGGGGGGGTTTATAGGGAAGAGACTGGGGCTCCCCTGCAATTTCCATGCTGCTACATGCTTGCGATCATTATTTTCAAGTACATGTTTTTAATGTACTAAAAATAGAGACTGCAGGCATGTAGCAGCATGGAAATTGCACGGTAGCTTCTTTGGACTCTTTCCTGTAAGTCCCCCCTAGGAGAAAATCATTCTAATTGAGTCAGGAAGCCTCTAATAGTCCTCCCATGGGGGGAGCTTCCTCAAGTGGTTCCCTTAATTACAAATGATTTTCTCCTAGGGGACCCCCTTTGGAGTTTAATAACTCAGTCCCCTTAACCTCAAATCTCTCCAAATTTGAGGGGTTACAGAAAAGCATCCAAAGAAGCTACCCTGCGATTTCCATGCCGATAGATGCCTCCGACCCCTATTTTCAAATACATAATATTTTGTTATTATGTACTCGAAAGTAGAGATTGCAGGCATGTAGCAGCATGGAAATTACAGCTTAGCTTCATTACACTCTTCCTTGTAAGACCCCCAAATTTGGAGAGGTTTGGATTTAGGGGGGCAAATTATTCAACTGCAAAGAGGGTCCCCCTAGCTGATTGCAAAACTGCTGTACGGTGCACACCGGCAATATAAGGGTTAAACAAGGGAAAGTAATAAATTGACCTATTGCCGGCATGGCGCTGCACAACCCTTTCAATTATTGCTGGAGGGGGACCCCCTTTGCAGTTGAATATTTGACCCCCTGAACCCCAAATCTCCCCAAATGTTGGGACCTTACAGAGAAGATCTTAAGGAAGCTCCTCCGTTTTGTTTCCTCAACTAAAAAAAGGCGGTTCATTTTGTTTAGTATTTGTTATGTAACAAAATAAAAAAAACAGTGTTTCATTTTTCATTTGGTGCCGATCTCTATCAACCATCATTAAAGTGTGTTGCTTTAAATTGCTCTGGGTTCTTCTTTTTAAAGAATCATTTTGAAGAATTGTTTGCAAATTGACCAAAAAAAGAAAAGTAAAAAATAGTAGGGGAATAAAACAGATGAAATCAGTTCAAACCACTATTGGCAAGAATCAAATAATAACCCATTACTCCTGTAACTCAATAAAGACAGTGTGAATAACCAAAACAGTGTCCAGTTGGAAATCACTGTATGATTATTCAGATGTATCTTATTCAGATACACATAGTACAGTGAGATATTGAGACCACTAAGCAATAAATAGTGAAGTCACTATTTGTTGAATGTTTGCTGAGTTGGAAGTCTTGACAACACAGTGATGCAGGATTGTACTGTTTACATCAGCCTTGTCATTATGCAAGTAGTGACCTCTATAAAGAAAACCAATTTTCCACTTGTATAACACAAACTCTTGTACAAGCAATGCAATCTCACATGATTACATTGGTAGGATTTTCCACTCCATAAAAGCTGAATAGGCTACTTCATTGAGCTCTTATCTTTCCAACTTTGGAGTATAACTGGAGAGCCCATTTACAACCTTCTGTACACTCTATATTACAGGACTGCAGTTGAGCCATCTATGAACATCTCCAAATGTCAACTATTTTTCCAAGACAATATTCCTACAAATCATAACTTCAGGGGAGTCACCATAGGGCAAAGCAGCATTAAATACAACACAGAGGCATTATTACATGTATACCAACTTTGAATAAATCTTCATTCAATATATTTTTGATACTATCAGTGTTTCTCCACCCATTTTTATCAAAATATTTTTTTCTAAATGCATTTTACCTTAAAATAGGCATGCCGTGTATGCTTGGCATAATCTCAACATATTACTGCACTACACAAAATTTGAAGTGAGCTTCAATAGTTCCATTCTGTTCTTCATAACAGTGCAGGAAGTGAGGGATCTGCTCAGTTCATTCCCAAGTATGAACTAACCAGAATGGTTGAGCGCACTTATGTGTAAACACTGAAAAGATTATCATTTCATATCGTGAATAAATTTCCCAGTTATGGAACATGACTTGTAATGTTTCCAAATTTTGCACTTAGTAAGCAATTTTTGCCATTACCAGAGTAAGAGTAATGAAGGGAATGTCCTATTTCTGCTGTAGCATTATCTGTTATTAATAGAAAGCCATTTAGCTTCTCTCGGGGTGCTTTTACATGACCCCTAAAATCCGCTGGTCACTTTAATTCAGACCAGAGATCTTAGGGGTTTGTCGCTCTTCGTGCGTTCCCACCCCCTCTGCACGTCCTGGCTGCTGGCTGCGTGAGGAGAGGGAGAAAAAAAGGGACAAAAGAATAAAGACTTACCTCCCCGGTGCCGGTGGAAGCTGCCAGGAGCCCCGTGACTTCCTGGTTCCTTCTCTTAAAGGGGCGGGAGGCAAACAACAACAACAAAAAGAAGCGAGGAGAGCCCGGCACATCCACATTAAGATTTGTCACCCCCAGAAAGCAGATACAAGAAAAGTGTGCTGGGACGCGCTTAGGTGGGCGTGGCCGCACTTAATTTTCAGTAAACTCCAGAGCTGGTGGGTAAACAATTTTAAGCTCCGGAGCTGGGAGCCATTTGCGGCGGAGTTTAGGGGTCGTGTAAAAAGGCCCTCAGACAATTATTAAGTATGCACAATCACATATATTTACTACAGATGGAAAGCACTTCTGTTGGAGAAAAAAAAATCACTCACTCACCTCATAGTGGGGCAGCCCCAGTTAACAACTGCATACAGTAGACCGTCGTATAACAAACGGTTTGTATAACATAAAATCTGTACAATTTAAAGAATTCCAGAGATAGGGGAAATTTGCTTAACAGAATCGCCTATGGGGCAAATCCATACAGCACAAAAATGGTCGTGATTAGGGATTACTCTGTTTTCAATGCATTCCTATGGGAAATTTGTATTAAGGAAAATTTGCTTAACAGAATTTCATTTGGAACGAATTAATTCCTTTATACAAGATACCACTGTACTTCCATGTGAACAATACCACCTCATGTCTCTGAAGCTACATTTTTAGTTTTCCCAGTAATGGACATTATGCTTTCCATTAATGAGCATTATTTCCCTTCAACTAAAAGAAGTCCTAAGCAGGGATTGCTACCTGCATATCACTTAATTTTACTAGGGTTGAACATGCAGCTGCTGGCAGACATGTCTGGCTGGTATGAGAGGTGTTGATCTCGGCATCCTGGCCTTCTAGTATGCTCAAAAGACTTACAAGGAGCATTCAATTAACAAGGAACATATAATGTTAACAACTGATGGCTACACTGGAAGTATAGTTAGAGCACTTCATCTCTCTGTGTATTTATCTCCACTTAAATTCAAAATGAAAGTGACACTGTGGGACTGTATAGCTTGCTGATGACCATAGAGGTTGGCTGTCCTCTTAGGAGTAACACTGGGAAATGGAAATCCCGACCCAAGTACTCCAACTTAATGAGCTATCCAACTAGATTTAATCACAATGTAATCAACGACACACATTAGTTGTCTGTCCCTCAAGTTCCAGTGTTTTCAATGAAACTAAAGCATGACTAGGTTTTCCTGACAGAAACCATAACCTTGTCAGAAAGGAACTAATTTTTTGGAGGGAAGTTATGAATCCACTCTGGATTTTAAGTCTCCACTGAAGAGCACGAACTCTATCTCCAGGTGTGGAACCCTGGCCCCAACTCTGGTTAACAAAACAATAAAAATAAAGAGTACAACGAGGCACCTTTTGCTATGTTTTACAAAATGTCATGGAGGGTCAAGTGGAAATTTAAAATTCCATTCTCCCCACTCCAAAATACCTGAAAATCACCAAGCTGCATCCCAGCTGTCCCCTGGTACCACTACCTTCACAATTTCGGAAGACATTATTGAGGAAGAGCTTGGAGGAGGCCTCTAATAAGGACTATCTGGAACATGGCTAGTTGCTACAGGAACTGATCTTGTTACCTAAAAATGCAGAAGTGTCACAGAAGACATTCAGGATATCCTTGGAACAGGCATAAAACAGAGCAATAAAACAGGTCTAAGCATTCTAAAATGGCAATCATTTTCAAATGCAAAATCAATGAAACTTTCAAGTCCTGACCAGTATTTTCAATATAAACAGTGACAAGTATTGATATTGTTTACTCTTTTGTCTTAACAAAACAGTGTGTGTGTGGGGGGGGGAGAATTTTAATTTACTACTAGCTATGTTCTTTAAAACCCTATTTGAAACAGTTCTATGCACAGAATTTCCTTTAGCATAGATGCTACACACCATGTTTGCCTGATAATTTATGGAAAGGTTTTCGTTCCTTTCTGACATTTCATTTTTCAGCCGGTATATTTTTCCAGTACTAAAAGCTCTGCTTTTTTAAAATCCTACCTAGAAAATTTTCGGTTACATCATTTGCACAAATATGTTGTTGTTAACATTGAAAAACCTCTCTGCTAGCAGTTGTATATTTTATTTGGCTAAAAAAGGTGCCCATGTCTAATACATCACATGGCCCTTTGGGTGATACTATTTAAGCTAGGAATTCCAAAACTCACAAATACCGAATAACCAAATGTTCCAAAGCTCTCCTCGTACACTAAACATGCAATATATCTCCTCCTTCTCCAAACAGAAATAGATTTCTCTCTGATTGGTTTGATAAATTTGACCCAAGATTTCCATTTGGAGTTATTGGAGTTCCTACTGTTTTTCTCTGTGTTGGTGGGCCAAGCCCTAATCGCCCACATCTCCCAGGGAGGCCATAAATTACGGCAATGAGATGGAGCTTTGTATTCCTTCTGCTCAGAAGAAGGCAAATCTGCAGCCGCCTTATTTTGACAGCCCAGAATTTAATTCATTGTTTTATGACAGATGGGAAAAGCGTACATGCTCATAGTACTGATTTATGATCATTTGGGTCTGGAGGATTCTATAATTTGCAAGTAATGTGAAAACAGATGGATAGACAGACACTAAAGTGCAGGCTGACCTGGACATTCTCACTGCTTGCTCCAAATGGCATCCATATGGCCTCTACCCCCCTTCAAGAAGATCTTCATTAACAGAGTTGAAGGTATTTTTCATAAGACTCACACATTGCTGAGAGGACATTACTTAAACCTGATTTGTGAGACTTTAATCGATGATGTCCATTGTTTCCCAGACTTCTGGCAGTTGACACCTATTTTCCCCTGCTCAGGACCTAAATGGGAATTATCCATAGTTTTCATACTACGGAAATTGTCAGGCTACATGTTACATGCATATGTATTTTTTTATGTTGATGGGCTGCTTCTTGTGTTAAAAAATAGCTCTACCCCCCCAAAAAAAAAAAAAATCCCAGGGGGAAACAATAGGGGAGAATTTACTTTATCTTTCCCTCCATCTCTCTGCTTTCCCAATTTCCCACTCTACCACTTTCCTCCATACCTGTCAAATTTTGGATTTGAAAATAGGGGGAAATTTTTGACACCCGCCGCGAGGGTGTCCCTCTGGTATGAGGGGAAACCCTGGGCATTCCAGCCTTAGAAGCAGCATGGGGGCTGGTGTGTGTGTGTGGGGGGGAAGAGATGGCATGAAGCTAGAAAGGCCCATTCCGCAGCCGGATCCTCTGAGCAGTGGGGCAGGCGGGGGGGCAGGGAAAGCCACAGCCCTTCTTCCCCAGCCTTGGTCCCCCCCTTCAGTTTGCCGCGGCCTCTGGCCTGGGCCGGCAAATGGTCAAGAGTGGCAGGCCCTCCCGCTTTGAACTGCCCTGCTTGTGTGGAGGGGAAGCAGTGCACAGCCGGTGCACCGCTTGCTCGCTCTGAGTGGAGGGGGGGATATGGGCATTTCCAGGGAAATAAATGATCCGGGAAGATGGAGGGGAAAAGGGTGAAAATGGGAATTTCCTGACCAATACGGGAAACTCCATTATTTGTCTCTCGAAATATCAAGATGCATGTCAAGGTGAGGGGATTCGATTTAGTAGGAAATCAAGGTGAGGGGATTAACTATAGTAGGGCAGTGGTTCTCAAACTTTTTTTTCCACCGCAGCACCCTTTCATGACACAGCTATCCTTAAAGCAATTGGAATACTTAGGAAAATAAGAAAAAACAGTGCATTTTTAATTCTCAGTTAGTGTTAGTGTCAGTGAAAATTAAATATTATTGCCACGGCACCCAGCTTGAGAACTCCTGAAGTAGGGAACTATCAGAAAAGAAAAGAAGAGAGTGACATTCTTTCCCATCACTTTTCCTCCTGAATGATGTCTTAGGGTGCAGTCACATATGCAAAATAACCCCACCCCCACATCTCACTAACAAGGTTTTTTTAAAATGCCCCAGTCCCTATATCACTTCACTTTTATTACTTCAACATTTGTAATAATTGTTAATTTGTTTACTTTGCAAACAAGTCAGGTTTTGGGGTGCCAGGGCCACTGCATTGCCACCACACCTGCAATTTTGCAATTCTTTTTAAAAATGTTGAAATTGACGTTTGCTTACTTTTTCTTTCACACATTTTCACCACAACAGTTTAGTGATGCATCACTTCCCTATTCTATCTGCCATGATGTGGTATATAGTTAATTCCCAAACCAGCTCTTCAACAACAATTCAAGTCTTTTTAAATGCTGCCCTACATTTACCTATTGACATATCCTAACAGCTGGTACATTGTCCAACAGTTGGAAGTGAGAGGAAAATGGCAAGTATGTGCCACTTTAGGGATATATCACTTATCATTTTTATTATAATACTTATTATCAAAGAGCCTTGTGGTGCAGTGGTTAAACCGCTGTATTGCAGAGGTAACTGTACTCATGACTGGGGGTTCAATTCCAGGTAGCAGGCTCAAGGTTCACTCAGCCTTCCATCATTCTGAGGTCATTAAAATGAGCACCTAGTTTGCTGGGGCAAGCTTGCATAATTACTTGTAAACCACCCAGAGAGTGCTTGACCCTGACAGCCATATGAATAGACTCAGCTGTAAATATACCATGTGACTATACATACAAATATAGCAATATAAAAAAGAAGGAAACACACACACACACACACACATACAGAGAGAGACAGACAGACAGAGAGAGAGAGAGAGAGAGAGACAGACAGACAGACAGATAGACAGACAGACAGACAGACAGACAGACAGAGACTTAGGCTACCTAAAATTACTGGCCTGTTCTCAAAGTGACTTTTAAAACTGTTCCACAACTAAAATGGACTTCTGGGGCAAGGGTGAGCAAGGTACAGTCCATGGGTAAAACAAGTGAAATTAAAAAAAAACCCACAAAAACAATATAATTTAAAATATGGTTATCAACCATTTCGCATATATTTCAGTAGCCATGTGCTACTTTGAATGGTCCTTTAAAACGTGGCTGTTCAGGCCGGCTTTCCCACAGCCTGTGGACAGGTTAATGCAGTGCTGTTTTTCAGCTACGAACTCATCTCAGGTATCCTATATATTTATAGAATCCACACATGGCAGGCAGCAATCCCTCTCTCTCCTCCCATATGGAACTGATGAGTGCCTCATTTTAAAATAAAAATAAAAGATGTATGTATGCAGAACATTTGTTTTTACCTATACAGAAATAAATGCACACTAATGTATATTTAATCAACAGATTAATTGACTAAATCCCAACCAATGCCAACTGTTAGTGTTCCAACATTTCTTTCCCTACTGTTAATACATCTAAATATTGATCTAAATTAAGAGGTCTTTCAACAATGTTTTAGATACAGAGGCTGAAATCCTTTCACTTAGTGTAAGAAAATTTGTAACTTTTTCTCTGTTCTCACTGGTCAATAAAACGTCCCTTCCACAATTTTCAGGAGAGTGCACACACACAGCAAGCCAGTGTGTGTGTGTGTGTTCACACCTAAGAATCACATTGCCCAGCTAGGAGCAGATTGAAATTACAAATATTTTTGCTTTATGCAATAGGATTTCAGACAGAGAAAGCTCTGACTGACTGACTGATTTCTCCTGAGCCTGCCAACAATTATCTTCTCAGTGTGTGATGGGGAAGAGATTTGTTGTTGTATTTATTTTACATTTATTTATTTACATTTATGTATTTGTTACATTCTATTTACCTTTATCCTTATGAAACTTTATGGACTAGGTCAGGCTGAAGGTTGCCCAAGGCCACAAGTCTGAGTTTCACACCTAAAGGAAGAATTCTGCCAGGCTTTCCTAAATGTTAGTCCCACATTCTGACTGGTGTACAATGGAAACTTCCAGATGTTTGGTTCCTCCACAAATCAGAGCTTAGAAATACTATGGTGAAGAAGCTAATGCAGTGGGGGCAGATTATTATTATTATTATTATTATTATTATTATTATTATTATTATTAT
>JAHTLZ010000204.1:94282479-94296329 GCA_023846285.1 Phrynocephalus versicolor | reverse complement strand
TTATTATTATTATTATTATTATTATTATTATTATTATTATTATTATTGGGTTTGTGGCCCTTAAAAAGATCTGCAGAGGTGGGGACAGAATTGTTCTCTGTCCCATTCAGCATCCATTCAATGCAGGAGACAGCAGTGGGCTCAACCTTTAAGGACAACAGGTTGCCATTTCATTACACACACAGCGGTATTCAGAGATTGGGAAAGCATATTTTAAGTCTATTAGAGATGGGCATGAAACGAACAATTTTTCGTTTCCATTTTCATTTTTTCATTTCGTTATGCAACAAAATGACAAATGAATTTTATCTCTAAAATGAAACGAAATGAACAGAAACACCAGAAATTTTGTCATCCATTTCGTTTTCATTACGACAATACATT
Source organism: Phrynocephalus versicolor (assembly GCA_023846285.1). Taxonomy (NCBI): domain Eukaryota; kingdom Metazoa; phylum Chordata; class Lepidosauria; order Squamata; family Agamidae; genus Phrynocephalus; species Phrynocephalus versicolor. Next base: position 94,295,945 of record JAHTLZ010000204.1, on the reverse strand, counting down.
GAACTGCTTTAAAATCTAAAAAAAATCACAAAAATTGAAAAAAATCCCAAAAATTGAAAAAATGAAAACAATTTTTTGCAAAAAATCACGAAAAACAGAAACGAACCGAAACGGACCCCCTAAACGACAAACGACAAACCAAACACCATTGTTTTGATTCATGCCCATCTCTAAACTCTACGTATACCGTGAATTCACAAACGTGTGAGTCCCACATTGAAGCTAATATAAATATTAGTGAAGGGAAGACACAGCAAGTAAGTAGTGCTTGTCAACATCCCAGATAGGAATAAATAAGAAAAGAGAATGTAAATAGTTTCTCTCTGTTCATTTTAATGAATGCCCTTGACAATAAAATGAATTTTTTAGATTGCCTCAGAGAGAGAAATCTCTCTGTTTTATTAGTCTTCCATCTCATGCCAAATTTGCACTTTCCTACAAATTCCATGGTTTATACCATAGTCTCCTGGGTCTCTTAAGCAATTTTGTTAATCAACTACCTTCCATTTGGGCAAAAGGGGGAAAAAGAAACTCTCTATAAAATTGGGTTGTACAGTAAAGGTTGCCATAAAGCAGTCCCTTTCTCACTGGGAATCCCAAATACAAGCCCTAATCCCTCTTTCATTGAATATGTAGCCTTCTGTTTTTGAAAGACCAGAAGCTACTGCATTAGCTCATGGCCTTCTCACTTACCAGAAGTAGTGCACATTTAAATTGATTATTTTATTTCCTTGCAGGGCTGATGTGAGTTTTGGAAGTCAGTTGCTGGGCTCCTTGGTCTCAGCTTGAGAGCAGCAACTGCTCACAGACTTAGGCGTCCAGTCCTTAGCTGGGGCTGGTTGGGTATCTCTGTGGTTTTGGAAGAACCTGATCTGAGTAGTACCTGAGGTACACTGGTGGGGTAAACTGGATCAAATCCACAGCAGCTTCTTTCAGGCCCTCCTGTGCTTTAAAATGGGATGAAAACCATTTTTCTCCTACTCCAAATTCTACATACACATCACTGATTGGGGTAGTACACTGGTACTACAGACCATCCTTATTTTCCTGCCAGTCATCTACTTTTCCCTTCTCTGCTTTTCCTGTTTGCCCATTCAATAATGTCTGGTTTCAAGGCTATTTTTATTTTAATAAGGCTGGTAGCAAGTGAGGTATCTGTTTCCCCACTGTGCCTTCTTTGGTGCACGGAGTCAGCCTATAAGGGCAAGCTGTAGAGCCCCCAGATGCACCCAGAAGAAGGGAATGATAAATCACTGCTGAGTACTAGTACTTACCCAGAAAAATGTATTTTATTTTATTTTATTTTATTTTATTTTATTTTATTTTTGTTCGGGTCCCCGACCTGCTTGAGATCTCATGGAGCCTGCTGGGTGCCCCATTAGGGTGGTGTCGGGCCGCGGGAGATATGCTTTGGGTCGGCGGGTCGATCGGATAAGGAGAACTCGGGACAGGCAATTACTGCCTGTCCTCCGTTCTGACCCGTCAGCCCACCGCCAAATGGCAGGGATCCAACCTGTCTGTCCCCCCGGCCTGTCCTGTTTGCTGATTAATGCCAGGTCGGTAAATAATAAAACCCCACTCATCCATGATTTGATCGTGGATGAGTGTGCCGACCTGGCTTTCCTCACGGAGACCTGGGTGGGCGAGGGGGGTGGGGCTTCCCTCACCCTTCTTTGTCCCCAGGGCTACCATGTGCAGCATCTGGGCAGGTCGGAGGGGAGGGGTGGTGGGGTGGCTATGGTCTATAGGGATTCCTTTTATGTCAGTAGATCCGCGACGTTGGTGAGTCCAGGTTTGGAATGTCTCCACCTTATGGTGGGCCAGAGGGACAGGTTTGGGGTAGTGCTCGTGTACCGTGCTCCCCGCGACCCCGCACTTTCCCTCCCAGAGCTCTCCGAGTTCATCTCAGCGGCACTTTTGAGGTCCCCTCGCCTACTGGTGGTGGGGGATTTCAATGTGCACGCCGAGGCTGGGCTGTCTGGAGTAGCTCTGGAATTCATGGAGTCCATGGCCTCCATGAACCTGTCCCAACTAGTCATCGGTCCCACCCATAAGGGTGGACACACCCTGGACCTGGTTTTTGCCTCCACATTGCGGGGTTTTGATCTGGGGGTCGAGAGACTGTTGGCCCGGCCCGTGTCATGGTCAGATCACCATCTGCTGACTTTCTCTGTAGCGTTAGCCACCCCGCCCCGCGGGGAGCCGGGCCCTTCCATCTGGGCCCGTCCCCGGGGGCTCCTGAACCCCGAGTGGTTCTCGGAGGCCCTCGGGGATACTCCAGACGGTTTGGATGACGATCCGGCCGACTCCCTGGTCAAACGGTGGTTTGAGGAGGTGACTGGGGTAGTCGACCGGATCGCCCCCAAGCGCCTGATCCGATGCCGAGCCTGCCCGTCTCCTTGGTTTACTGAGGAGCTGCGGGCGATGAAGCAAGAGCGGAGAAGGCTAGAGAGCAGATGGTGGAATGCTCGGACGGCTCAGAATTTGGCTGCGGTGAAGGCGTCGACCGGTCGCTATTCCCATGCGATAATGGCGGCTAGGAGATCTTTTGTCGCCCTGAGAATTGGTGAGGCCTCAAATCGCCAAGCGGAATTGTTCCGGGTGGTCCGAGACCTCACCAATCCCGGTCCGCCAGGGCCTCCTCCTAGTGATTTCACTAGTGAGTCTTTTGCAGCCTTCTTTAGATCCAAGATTGAGGCTATCCATTCCGAGCTGGATGCCGGTTTCACTGGTCCGGAGCTCGCCATGGCCAGTGTCGGGCCGCCTCGGTCGCCCCGGTTTGTTGAGTTTGGGCCTGTTACACCTGTGGATGCCTCCAGGGCGCTGGGACACTGCAGGCCTGCGGCTTCTCCGTTCGACCCTTGCCCTTCCTGGTTGATCAAGACCGCAGGAGGGAGCATGCTGAAATGGGCTTCGCTGATCGCCTCAGCCTCCTTCAGAGATGGGATTTTTCCCAGTCTGCTGAAGGAGACGGTGGTGAAGCCCATTATTAAAATACCCGGCTTGGCTGTGGACGATTTGTCCAACTATCGCCCCATAGCCAATGTTCCCTTTTTGGGCAAGGTGATTGAGCGAGTCGCCGCCCTGTGTCTCCAGTCGTTCCTGGAGGAGAACCATGTCCTGGATCCTTTTCAGTCCGGGTTCAGGCCGCGTCATGGGACCGAGACGGCTCTGGTCGCGCTGCACGATGATCTGTTGAGGAGGGCTGACAGGGGTTGCTCTACCCTGCTGGTCCTTCTCGACCTGTAAGCGGCTTTTGATACCGTCGACCACGGTATCCTGCTGGAGCGGCTCTCGGAGGTAGGGATTGGGGGCCAGGCCTCGTGCTGGCTCCGGTCCTTCCTCGAGGGCCGCACCCAGCGAGTGAGCTTGGGGGGTGAGTTGTCGGCTCCCTGGACACTCTCTTGTGGGGTGCCTCAGGGGTCGTCACTCTCCCCAATGCTCTTTAACATCTATATGAAGCCGCTGGCTGAGATCATCCGGAGTTATGGAGTCTGCTGTCATCAGTATGCTGATGACACGCAGCTCTATCTCTCCTTTTCCACCTGTGCGGTGGAGGCCGTTCGGACCCTTGATCGTTGCCTGGCTGCGGTTCTGGACTGGACCAGGACCCACAGGCTCAAGCTCAACCCTGGCAAGACCGAGGTTATGTTCTTCGGGGGTACCTCAGAGGGGTACTGTGGCCCTCTTGCCAGTCTGGGCAGGTCCGCCCTCCAGCTGGCGCAAAGAGTGAGAAATCTGGGCGTCGTCCTGGAGCCGGATCTGACCCTGGAATCTCAGGTGTCAGCCGTGGTCAGGTCGGCCTTTTACCACCTAAGGCTCATCGCCCAGATTCGCCTGTACCTCGATGAGAGCTCCTTGAGGACTGTGGTACAGGCACTGGTCATCTCGAGGCTAGATTATTGCAACGCTCTCTATATGGGGCTTCCCTTGAGCCTTGTTCGGCGATTGCAACGGGTCCAGAATGCGGCGGCCAGGCTGGTGGTGGGCGCGCGCCGCTATGACCGCGCCACCCCTATCCTGGTCCGCCTGCACTGGTTGCCCGTTGCCTCCCGAATAAGGTTCAAGGTGTTGGTTTTGGTTTACAAAACCCTCCATGGCTTGGCCCCTGCTTATTTGGTGGAGCGTCTCTCCCGACAATCAGACCTGGCCCGTCCCACCCGTTCCTCGGTGGCCCTCTCGCTGCGGACTGTAAAGCGAGTACTCGCAGCCGGGCCTTCTCGGTAGTGGCACCTACCATCTGGAACAAGCTCCTCAGCGAATTACGGCTGGCTCCCTCGCTGGCGACGTTCAAGAAAAATCTTAAGTCCTTCCTCTTTCGGGATGCCTTCGGCGACGTCTAGGGACCCAGTTTTGTGGAAAATCTTTTTCTTTTCTTTTTTCTTCCCCCCCCCCCGCCAATTGATTCTTGGATTCCACTGTCTTAGCTGTTTATTTATCTTATTTGTTGTGTTTTTATTGTTGTAAACCGCCCTGAGTCCTCTTTGTAGGGAAATAGGGCGGTATATAAATGTGAATAATAAATAATAAATAAATAAATAAATAAAATAAAAATATTTTTATCCCACCTTTCTCCTTAATAAAGGACCCAAGACAGCTGGAAGAAGGGCACCATAAGTCAGAATTGACTTGACAGAACATGATTATAATTATTTACTCACCATCAACCACTGTCATAATCAAAACTTTGATTTTCTCTCTCTCTCTCTCTCTCTCTCCTTTGTGAGTCCATTCACCTATATGGATGTGTAATTCTGCTTTTAAACAATAACTAAGGGCCTTTATACACGACCCCTCAGATCCGCTGGTCCCTTAAATTCGGACCAGAGATCTTGAGGGTTCGTTGCTGTTCCTCCATCCCCACCCGCTCCGCACTTCCTTGTTCTGTCTGCGTGAGGGGAGGGAGGGAAAAAAAGCCTTAAACAGCGACAAAAGAAGAAACCCTTACCTCCGGTGCGTGGAAGCTTGCTCCGAGCCCCAATCTTACTTCCTGGTTGCTCTTAAAGGGACGGAGGCAAAAGAAAAACAACAAAAAGAAGCGAGGAGAGCTCAGGCACTCTCCGCATCAAATATTTTTCACCCTTTTCAAGCAGGTACAAGAAAAGTGCTCTGGGTCGCGCTTAGGTGGGCGGGGTCGCACTTAATTGTCTGCAAACTCCGGACCTGGTGGGGAAACATTTTTAAGGTCCGGAGCTTGCAGCCCTTTGCCGCGGAGCTTAGGGGTCATGTATAAACGCCCTAACTTGCAATTCCAAAAAAAAAAAAGTTCGTAAAATCATTAAAACAAAAAAGGGGGAAGGATTAAAACAGCATGATGTTCCCACAATATGATGTACCATCCTGCTCCCAGCATGTCCAGAGTGGCAGCGGATTAAAATATAGGGGAGAAAATGCTGCAACCTAGGCATGTGGTACATGCATTCTAACATCAATTTGCAACTGCCCTGCAATAAATGCAATTTCTCTGGATTACTGGGATGGTAACCTTCCAACCTTGCTTTCTGTGCACCAGGGAAGTACTCCTAGAGGTAGATACCCTTTTCATCAAAGTTGTTGTAACCAATAAACGTTGTGGCCTTGTTTTCCCCCAAAAAACAAACAAAAAAACAACAAAAACAACAACAACGAAGTCTTGAGAATACTGTATTATTCTTTGGACCAGTCCTGCTCAGCAAGAGGGCCACAAAAATATATAAAATGATCAGTTAACTCTTCTTTTTAAAAAAAATGAAAATTTTTATTTCTTAAAACATATATACAATAAAATAAGTGCTTTGACATTTGGTACTTTCCATGTAAACTTGTATTTGACTTAGTTATGTTAGTATGGTATATCATCCTTAAACTTACCATAGTTACTCAAACTACTAACTCATTTAACAGCTAAACCTATCAGCTCTATCGTATCTTTATCACACGGTTGACCCTATCTGACAAAAATGTATTCCATCACATATTTGTCTCTATTGGGGTTACCTGTAATCTACCTAACATCTATCTGACAGACCGCTAAGAGCCAGTTGCTTTGTATATCTATCTGGTTAAGATGTTAATTCTCTTAAATATCTCTTGGATAAGGCTGCACAGATTCTGATGGTTCAGAATGCTTCACAATGCAGATATCACATTCCAGTCATTTCCATATAAACACAGACACAGACACACACACACACACACACAGAGAGAGAGAGAGAGAGAGAGAGAGAGAGAGAGAGAGAGAGAATTGTACAATTGCATTTTTCTCTGCATGAGCTGCCTAGATGCCCTGAGCACATCCAATCTTGCCTGATCTCGGAAGCTAAGCAGGGTCGGCCCTGGCTAGTACTTGGATGAGCGATCACCAGGGAATACCAGGTGCTGTAGGTGCCTGGAGTAGGAACTGGCAAACCACTCCAGTATTCCTGCCAAGAAAATTCCATGGACGTGGAGTCACAAAGAGTCGGTCATGACTGTAATGACAGAACAGCAACACTTTTTCTCTGCATAGAGAAAAAAATGTGCAGTTGTGGCTGAAGGAGTGGGGAACAGCCAACAGGAAAATCTTTTAAATTCCTCCTTTTGCTCTCCCTCCAGAAAGAAACCTAAGGTTATTTTTCATTAGAAACACCTGGCTAGTTTGGCCTTCAGCCCGTTCTGATTCAGGGTGGATGGATGGGAATATGCCTTTGTGGTAGCCATATTTCTAAGGATATACAGTGGACCCTCATATAACAAACGGTTTATATCACATAAAATCTGTACAATATAAAAATTCCGGAGGTAGGGGAAATTTGCTTAACAGAATCGTCTGTGGGGTGAATCCGTGCAACATAAAAATGGTCACAATTAGGGATTACTCCGTTTTCAATGCATTCCTATGGGAAATTTGTACAAAGGAAAATTTGGTTAACAGAATTTCATTGGGGACGAATTAATACCTTTATACAAGGTACCACTGTATAGTACCCATCCTCTGCATTAGGATGGTGGCAGGTTGATGTTTGTTTTGCATAGAATTTCTAACTGGATGAGGAATCAGCAGGAGGAATGTAGACTCCACCTGTCCTTCCGAGATTGCCTCTTAACAGGGGCAGGGGCAGAGAATTAGTTTGAGCCTTGGTGTCCTTTACTTGGGATCTCTCCCTCCCTCCTGCACTGATGATTCAGCTTCTAGAGTCAACTCAACTTCTATGGTCTCTGAAGGTTAATTGGTCCACTCTTCAGACTCTGGATAGAAAGGAAACGGCTCACCAACAGGACTGCCCTTGTCACTGTCCCCTCCACAGTTCATTATAAGAGTAACATTAAAATGAAAGCGCTTTACATTTTTGATTTAAAATACAAACAATAGTTGACTTTTAAAAGAGCCTGATCAACGTGCTGGGTGTCTTTTTGCAAAGCAAATTATTTTGAAAGTTTGAAGTAGTTGATTTCTGAAAGCTTATCTGAATAACAAATTCTTTTCTGCCATCGGAAAGACAGTGGGTGTGGGAAGCAGACCTAACCTCTCTTGGCAAGGCGTTCCAGGACTAGGCAAAGGCCATCTCAAAGCTTGGGCCAGCCTGTATGAGAAGATCCATTCCAAATGCAAGTTCTGTAAGGCTTTGTAGCATTTTGAATGGTGACCTTAAATGGATCAATACAACTCCAGATTTTATTAAAAGGTATATTTCAGGTGCTGGATAACTGCAACTGAAAAAAGGAAATAGACCAGATTTCTTTCTTTGCAACTTATGGACCCTGGAAATCTCTTATGCACCACCTTCCCTTCTTGTGGTGGGATAGAATGTTGACATGAAACGGAGAAAATTCTCTAAACCACAAGGCTCCTTCCAGAGGCAGAGATGGAGAAAACTGGAAGGAGCAGGGGTGGGGTGAATGGAGAAAGGTTTCCCATACTTTAATCAGTGCCATGAAGTGAGGTGATTGAGGATTTTGGCTCCTTTTAGTAAGCGTTCCCCATCTGCTTCAAGCACACTGGGACTTCTGGAACATTATGTCACACTGATTTAAACTCGTACTTGGTATTGTCTGCTGCCTGCAGCTTAATCAGAGGTGATAAAAGCAGAATGGGAGAAAAGGATGGTTGTGTGTGGGGGTGGTGGTGGGGGGGTGGGTTAATAAAATCCTTTGCTCTCACTCTTTAGGTCTCCCAGTCTAGTGCTCCTCAGGCAGAGTATAGCTACCTCCTGTGAGGAACAGAGAGTAGGACACAGAGAGATTTTGAGTGCAGTTAGCAATAGCCGGTGCTCTTGCAATCCCCAGGTCACCTGGCATGGCAATGCTGTCTCCTACCAACATCACTCCCCACGATACCTGTCTAGTGACCAGTTAACCACAGCCACTAGTAATATTTGATGTTCAAGAGCTACATCTGAACACTTTCTTGCAGGCACCATCCTTGTGCTGATTTACAGTGATACTAAAACTTGTGCTTAACAGTATTATTGCAATTTCCAACTAATTTAATAAGTAGTCAATTAGCAGTCTTTAAAATGTACCACTAACAATGAATATAATGAGAGACAGAATGCCTGCAAACATATACATGATGATATGAGTTTAAAGAAACTAAAAACTTTGTTGTTTTGCTAACCATTGACTTGTTTTAATTGCCACTAATTTTACAATTAAAATGTATCAAGTGTGCTGTCAATTTTGTCTTTAATTTAATTCCTAGTTGTGTTATTTTTACAATTGTTGGCTATTACAATTTTCAGTGTTGTGAACCTCCCTGAGTGAACATTCATGGGGGGGGGTGATTAGAATCCAACTAACCAACCAACTAACTAACTAACCAACCAACCAACCAACCAACCAACCAACTAACTAACTAACTAACTAACTAACTAACTAACTAACTAACTAACTAACTAACTAACTAACTAACTAACTAACTAAATATTCTTGGAAAAAGCTTGCTCTTTGTTTCAATAGTAGGAAGTAGTTCCTTGCTTCTTTGACAGAAGGACTGTTTGGCTACAAGACATGGAAGCTTCAGAACCAGTATTCAGTGGAAAAATACTGAAAAATACTGAACTCAAAGCCAAAAAGCAAGATTACATTAAAAATATGTTTTTGGTTCACTCAGAAGATCTAGGGCTCAGCTTGGAAAGTTAAGGGCATGAGATCTGAATGTATCCATCTCCTGTGAAACCAGTGGGGCGGGGGGGCAAATAATTTTTTTTTGAAGGGATTGCATACTTTCCCCTTTTCTCCTAACATTATTAAGCTGAGGTCGACGCCCACAACCTGCAGCAAAAGACTCCTGTACAGGAGGGATAAATTTGGAGTGGGCATTAGGCTTGCAGTACAGATTAAGAAATGCATACCTTGACAGGACTGCCAGGCACTAACTGCATTTGGTTTTCAACACCAGCAGAAGACATCAGTATGGGGAAGTATTTTAATTGAGGTCTATCTGACTCTTGATATTTAAAATTACTGACCATCTTCTTGTCAGTGGCTGTTTAGAACTTTGCCTGATAGGTTTTAGGTAGTACTGTATAGAATTATCTGAAATTATGTCACTTTAGAACTATAAATGTCCTTTTAAAAAGTAGTTAAAGTGCCTTTCAAAATCATTATTCAAATGCCTGAACTTTTTATTAGATATACAGACATTTCCCATTAAAAACAATAAATCTCCACTTGATTTTTCAGGGACTGCACAAATACCAGTCTGTATCCTACACAATATTTAGTATCGAGAAAGAAAAGGTGCCCTGTGGGAAGAGAAGTAAGCAGACATTTGCAACTACAGTATGTCAAACTAAAAGAACTAGCAAGTGCTCTTTTTAAATGCTGATGTTTCATTGATATATGAACAAATATTAAAACCTTGTCTAAAGCACTCAGTTTCAGCTAACACAGCAAGAGCCTCCAGAGGTGAAGCTTTGTACTAGCATAAATGTCCTGACCATCTCAATTAATACTTCATGAAAAGTCAGAAACTGTTCAGGGGATGTCAATTTTGAGCTATAAAGAGGCCTGACATACTGAGAATTTACATCACTGAGGACTGTTTCCACTGAGGTGATAAATCTATGCTTGAGATGTAACCATTTCATATGGCAAATGGTGGGGTGGCTGAATGCTCCACGATGTAGTATAAAACAGGCCCTTCACATGGAAAACTAAGAATTATGGAGATGGTATTTAAGTTAGTCTTCTCCCTGACGTGCTGGTTGTGTGCAGATATAATTGCTTACAGGAGGGATCATTCAGTTGTATGAGTTCCTACTTACGGTCTGATGTTCTGAGTTCCAAAGCTGCTCTGGGTATATGAAAATCCATGTTATTTGTTATATGTCGTCAAGTCAGAACAGACTTATAACAACCCCCAGGACTTTCAAGGTGAGTGAGATATATAAGGAACAGGTTTACCACTTTCCCCACAAACACACCCAGTGAGTTTTCATGGCCAAACATAGATTTGAACCCATGTTTTCTGACACCTAGTCTGTCCTTATGTCCACCACATCCTGTGTATCTCATGGAAATCCATAAATTTGACCAAAGTCTAAAATTTTTGGAATTTATTAGAGATGGGCACAAAATGAACTTTTAGTTTGTTTCATTATTTGTTATTCATTTCATTACATAACAAAATGAATAACAAACCCCAGAGTAGATTTAGAACGAACCGAACAAAAAAAAAATTGTTTGCTTAGTTTCATTTTGATAATTGGCAGCACCTGAGATGTCTCCTACCTGGTGCTGGTCCTTCCTAGTCGGAGGTCCAGTCTTCCTGGCTGCAGGGAGGGGCGACCAGAAAAAAAAGTGGGCCACATGGTCGGCAGTTTAAAAAAATTACAATAAAAATAAAATAAAAAAATAAAAAAGGAGCGCTGACCCGGCCCCAGGGGTGGCCAGGTTGGTGCCATAAAATAAAGAAAAAAATACAAAAAAAAAAAAAAAAACAGTGCCGACCCAGCTCCAGCGGCCGCACGGTCGGCACTTGAAATAAATAAATAAATAAAAATATGGAGCACTGACCCGGCCCCAGGGGTGGCTGGGTTGGTGCCCTAAAATAATAAAAAAGAGGTACTAGTCCCAAGCCAGTGCCTCAAAAAGCCCCTGCCACAGGGGCCAGGGTTGCCCGCCACCGCTGTCGCTGCTACTGCTGCCTGGTAAGGATCATGTGTTTTTGATTGAAGAAGAAGAATATGATGATGTGGATGATGATGAGGATGCTGTCAGTCCAGTTTGTGCAGTTGTTATCAGTGTGTATGTTTTTAATTATTTTCTGAATGTTTTTTCCCGCCTGTGCGCTGTCAAATGGATTAAATCGCACAAAGTGGGGAAAAAACGAATAAAGAATCAATGAAACAATGAAACAAATTTTTCAGAAAAAAATTCATTAAAAATGAAATAAACCGAACCAATCCCTAAAACAAACAGAACCAAAATGAATCGCTATTTTTTTTTTTTTTTGGTCGTGCCCATCTCTAGAATTTATCTTCCAGAATCTCTCAGTCACCATGGCCAGTGACTTTTTGTGAAGTAGTAATTGAGATGGTCAGACCAGTTATGCCACGGAAAAATGTCATTTCTCGAGATTCTCATTGCATGAGTTGAAACAAGGAGATACAGTAGCGCCCCTGTATCCTCTGATTCACCATCTGCAGATTCAGTTATCCGCGGATGGCGACTCAGTGGTGGTATGAGAGGCAGAGGCAGTGGCGGTGTACCAGCCCGGGTGATGCAGCAGCAGTGGCTGATCTTTCATCCTCTCCCCATCAGGGGGTTATTTGGATTCCCCCCCTCTCAAAACCATGGCCCGCAGACATGCACCCGCCCATAATACCAGTGGCGGAATTGGAGGCGATGGCTCCCTAGTACTCCACCACCACCACAGCCCCGTCGCTACTGCTGCCACCCTGGATAAGAGTGTTAGCTCTTATCCATGGATTTCGGTACCCGTGTGTGTGTGTGTGTGTGTGTGTGTGTGTGTGTTCCAGAACCAATCCCCTGCGGATACGGGGGTCCTGCTGTACTATCCTGACTACTGTCACACAGAACTGGGCAATTCAGACACTTTTGCTCATACATCAATGAAGGGCTGTTGGACTGTGTAAACTGCAGATTTTCTGCAAACTCATGGTACTCTATGAATCAAGAAAACTACGAAGCTGATTGTGCAAATGTATACCAAATAAAACATACCAGTCTCTGGGTTTGGGGAGTTCTGGAAACAAGGACAGGTGCCTCCCCTCAAATTATTGTTGAGGGGTGCATGGGTAGAGAATCATCACCGTCTATAGGGCAAAAGTGGAAGATCTTAGTCTGGCCAAGGCCCATTTATCATACCAGGCAGACACCCAAAGGCTACACTCCCAAAGCGTTCAAGGTGGAGGATATGTCCCGAGAGGCTGATTTTCATATTTAATTTTAACGACATGAATATATGCTGCAAATGTTTTTTTTTTGTAATGGAAAAGTGGGCTTTGAGAATTTTTCCCCACTTTAGAATATGTATCTCGAAAGGCTCCCTTGCACCCTCAAGTGGCCAAATGATTTTTCTTGCTTGCTTTTAATTGTACGTTAGGGGCTGCCATGGTGTTGGTGGGCTTTGAAAAACATGGCGAAAAATGTCAGCTCAATAGAACCAATTGCTGGCAGGTGACTGTTCCCCCCTTCTCTCTCTCTCTCTCTCTCTTTCAATTCCAGGAAACACTGGAGAGAGAAGTGGACAGGTAGGTCTCTTAAATGGCTTTGATGGGCCTAATCCTAAACACCTGTAGATGCATGATTGCCCATCGGAGGGCATGAAACATGCAGGCTCCTGGTGGGTACTTGGGTGGGTGCAAGATAAAGCTTTGACTTTTCCACCTTGCTAGTACTGACTGCTACTGTTTCACTCTGCATTGGCTGGGCAAGAGAGTTCCTTATCCCTTGTCCACCAAGCACCTGCTCTTGAAAACTGTGCTCTACCCACTTGTTCCGCAGGCTCAGGACACTCGATTCTGTAGCTTGCATGGTTCAGTCTACCCTTTGTTTTGAATGCAGTTGCTGGAAACCACAGAAAAGCTCCCTTTGCATGTCATGTCTTCCTCTACTGCGTTAATGACACACATGCCCTAAATTGTTTGTAAATTGGACTGAGAGAAGTACTTCCTTGCCAGGTAGTGTACATCTTTCCGTCCTGACATCATATTTTCCTAGAAAGATAATTCTTACCCAGCCTCCAAAACATTTGCACTCAGCATCGGCAGGTCTCAGGATGCTGTGCCTCCTCAGGTCCCCAGGTAAAGGAGCCAAACCTCAGGCCAAGAAGAACTGAAAGAGGAAAAAGTTGGGCTTTTAAATTGGAGGCAGGTTTAGAACCTGGGCACTTATCTCCACTATCTCTAGCCTTACAAAAACCCACATCCTTTTTTTTACAAAAAATCCACAGAACCTAAAAAGATAAAATGAGGAAAATGAGTTACAGCAAGATGTGTGTGTGTGTGTGTGTGTGTGTGTGTGTGTGTGTGTGTGTGTGT
>JAHTLZ010000204.1:94271350-94282469 GCA_023846285.1 Phrynocephalus versicolor | reverse complement strand
GTGTGTGTGTGTGTGTGTGTGTGTGTGTGTGTGTGTGTGTGTGTGTGAGAGAGAGAGAGAGAGAGAGAGAGAGAGAGAGAGAGAGAGAGAGAAGCAATAGTATAAATAAGAGTGTTACTCTTGCTGAAGCTTAAATCAGTGAGATAGGTCAGTTCAGTTCCTTGTGAGGATTTTGCCTGCTGCTGCCCCCTACTGTCTGAAAAACGGCACTTCAGGTTCCTCTGCCGTCCTCCAGACCAGCATCAGGAACTGGTTATGAACTTGTGGTTAGTCCTGCTGCTGTTATGAAGTGCACTTTTCTTTAAAAAGGACAGCACCCATTTTTCATGCGTTTGTGATTAGACAGCCTTTAAAATAAGCAGAATGTGACAGACGTTGTGAGTCATGCTCAGATGATCTGTGCTGTAGTTTCTTGGCTGGAATGAATGCCAAACTGCAGAACATTTGGCGTAGGGAAGAGGAGCAGGCAGAATAACTCGGGGAGCCTGGCGGTGCCTTGCTAGACCGAGCTTTACAAACCTTTCATAATAAAATCAAAAAGCAGGCAAAATCTGAAACAGGGCTCGATCGGGCTTTCTCTCCAGTTGGCCTCCGGCTCGTGCTCCCTCCTTGGGGCTGGCCATTTCCCCCCTGCAAAAGAGAATGCCCACTGTATTCCTAAATGCTGTTACCCATCAGGCTCCGTCATTTTTGAAGGAATTGGTGTGAGAGCCAAAATATTAGGGCTTGAGATGTTTTGAATATTTGAGCCAATTTTCCACTTGTCCCCCATGGAAGACACCTTTTGCTGTACATTTATGGTCAACCTTCAGAGGGAAATGCATCTGAGTAGATGTTTCCCACTGTTAATGACCCGCAGTGCTTATGGATACAGCGCTGTATAAGAATGAGGAAAAAAATAGCAACCCTGGTGGCATGAACAGTGAGGATCAGAGGAAGGGAATTTACAACCTAAAACTATTGCTCTTTGCCAGATTTGACTGGTAAAGTTTCCCTACCTCTGGCATTGGGATCAGACCTTCTTACTGTTTGTCTAGGACTGTTTTTTGTTTTGTTTTGTTGATTGCTTTCTTCTTCCTTAACCTCCATAGGAAAAGAAGCCATGCAGGGGCACCTGTGTGCTGGAGTTTCTAATATTTGCCCTATTTGCACCACTGACTGTAACTCCAGATGACACCTGTGAGTAAAGTTACTTCTTCTACTGAAAGATGCATCTAGAGTAATTTGTTTAATTGCATAAATGGATAGATTTGTGTGTTAAGGGACAGCAGGTGAGACTTGGCTAAGTCTATCATATTTCTTCCCACTCACCCTGTCTTGTGCTCTGCTAACAAGAAATAACCAAATTCCTAATATAAAAGCTTTTCACCAAAAATCTCAAAGATCTCATTTTAGGCCAGACATAAATCACTCGGTAAGATGGGGCATTTGAATGTGGAGCTGGGATCAGGAGTTCTATTGGTCTTTGGCAAGCAACATGTACCCCCTCTTCAAGAAGAAAGGAATGGGAGACCAATTCTGAGTACCAAGGGAACCCTAGAAATGCTCATCATAAGTTGGAATTGACTTGATAGCACATATTTCATTATTGGTATCAGAGCACTGCACAATTTAAAACTACGGGTGTATATGCAATATGGTTAAAAATTAGGAAAAAAATTGAAATGTTAGAAATTGTTATCATTTGTGGTCCTACAAGGAGCTTTGGGTCATTTTGCTCATCAGAAAGTTTGCAGTGCAATGCTTCTAGAAGTAAAGGATTGGCCATCTACGCACAATTACCTGAATGTACTCACAATGTACATTCCTCTTTGAGGAGGCAGTGGCTAAGATAAAAGTTGTCCATTCAAATCACATCCCTCATAAATGTATAAGGTCATTATTTGGCAGGTCAGGCTCTGTTTCTGTAACAAGCATTTTGAAAATTAATTCTTCTTAAAGCCCAAGATTTTGTATTTGATGTTATATTTTTTGCAACATCCACATGGCATTCTTCTTATTCCACTGCATACAGTACTCTTCTCCACAACCATGAGTAGCTTTTCATTCCTCCTTTAGCATCACTTCCTGTCGGGGATGGGATTTACCACTTTCCATTTGTGTTTGATGTCTACAGTGACCATCTCCAGTCAGAAGTTTTCAATCCACACTCAATTCGCTCTTTAAAAAAAAAAAAAACCCTCAACCAGAGAGGTTCAACCAGAGACAGCAGACACACTGAGACCTTTAAACTTTTTAGATCAGTTGCCCAGCCTTTACATAAGTTGATATTTTATCATTTCAATTCCTGTACATTCTCTGCTTACAGAGATAACCCCTGATAGTATGATGGCCTTCACAAATTTTGGTCTGGTCACAGAGACATGTTGTGATACACAACCAAACTATTTTTCAACCATTGGTGTAACATGTGATATGTTTTTATCTCAAGGCAAGTGAGATGGAAAAAACTCAAAAGAGTCAGAACACAGGTCAGTGAAGTGTTGGAAAAGTATATTCTGACTCCTTGGATGAAGGGGAAATAAAATCAGTACTTTTCATTGGGAAATCAGATAGCTTCCTTTGATGCACCTGCAGCCGAGTGATTATAATATACAACCTTTGCATTCATTAAGCCGGAACTGGCAAAAAAAAAATGTCAGAGCAACCTTTGATAGTCACAAGACTGAAGAGGCCCTGCTGAGTGAGTTAGTAGAATGAAGATGTTGATAATATAATAGCTTAATCTTATGTTGTTAATACTCTGATAATTTTTATTTTAATTGTTGTGTTTATTACATTTTGCTTAACTTTTAAACCTATTTGCTATTGTTTATTGCTTATAATTTGTATTTTGTTACATTGTAAACCGCCCAGAGTAGCCTTCGGGCTAGATTGGCAGTAAAAAAAATCTAAGAAATCTAATTTGGAAGCTCAAATTTCATGGTTCTTACTGGGGTCTAAAGCTGCCTAGATGCCCTAAGCACATCCAATCTCGCCTGATTTCAGAAGCTAAGCAGGGTTGGCCCTGGTTAGTACTTGGATAGGAGACCACCAGGGAATACTAGGGGCTGTAGGCGCCTGGAGTAGGAACTGGCAAACCACTCCAGTATTCCTGCCAAGAAAACTCCATGGACATGGGGTCACGAAGAGTCGGTCACAACTGTAACGACACAACACACACACTGGGGTCTAAGGGCTCATGTGGTGTATTGCATGGAAGGTCTGACTAGAATTTGCTAGCCAAATCTTTGCTTCACCAGGAAAACCAACAGTGGAATAGCAGTGGTAAATAATTCCTTGGAAGACTCATATGCATTGGTGGCCATATCAGGCTCCCCATAATTTGGAAAAGGCTTGCTATCACATAGCACACAAACACTCTGATTTGGTCTTATCATGCCACTCCTGCACAAATGTTTCTGTTCAGAAAACAAAATTCAGCAAAAATCTCCCTACTTGCCAAAGTTCTGCTAGCATTAGGGCCAGCATCCTTTCCTTCCTTGTGGTAAAGTATGCATCAAGTCTCAGAGAAATCACAGGGGATAGTTGTTTTGGAGAGGGGCTAATTCCTCCTGTCTCAACTCCTAATCAAGGAAGCAATTACAAGGTTAATTCAGGGAATGCTCCATGGGGAATGTGTCTACTTTCAAGCATCCTTTATTGGCATGTATTTCTTTGGGTGCACATTCACTTTCCAGGACACGATTATGTCCTGACCGTACTCCATGGGAAATGCAGTGTACACAGTCACACATAAACTGTGAAAATTAATGGAAGAATATTTCTCTCAGATACCAAGAGAGGTTTGCATTCCTCACTTAGAGAAGCTTTGGGTAGCCTTGCCTGATTGCCCACTTTCCCCAGGGCGTTGAGGGATCTGATTGGCCACTCCACCACCACCTTCATCAGCGATCGGGATGCACATGGACACACTTGACTTTTCTGAACCAGAAAATTCCTGGATCAATGATTCCTCAGAACTGAAGCCAGGATAAATTATATTTAAAAGTCTGAATCAATCCGCAGCATTTTCTGTGTAAGTGATGGGTGAAGTAATCAAGTTCTGAACATGGGCCAACAGTGGCCATCATCTTGGACTGTCTCATAGTGTGATGATGAATACCAATTGCGCAGGCACAAAGTACTCTTGATTGAAATTACAAGCAGGGGAATAATTTCAGGGTGAGCAGGTTATCTCCATATTATGTTCAAGCATTAAAAGCTGGTGAATATTAATTTTGAGGAAATTTTCAGTTTTTTTGAGCATCAGTCAGACATGCTTTATTTAGTGAGGCTGCAAACCTACTTTACCTACTGAAAAGCCTAACAAAATATTAATGACAAAAATTGCTTTGTTTTATTCATAGGATATTTTTAGATTAACACATGACATTTACTGCTTGGTGCACTAATTTGCAACTAGAGTAAGCCCTTTGAATCAGTGGAACTTAGGGGGGAGTTGACTCACCAAATCCCCACTGATTCAATGGGGCCATTGCAGTTGCAACTTATTGTGCTAAATAACAGGGTTGTAGCCAATCTCTACCTGGTATGTTTTTGTATGATGCACCAACTATGCAAAAGTCTATCAGCTTAATGAGGACCATTAACCATTAAGTTATGGAACTTAAAACGAGCACATGTGGACGGGCCTTCTCGGTGGTGGGGCCAACTCTTTGGAATAAGCTACCGAGCGAGCTACGGCAGGCTCCGTCGCTGGCGTCGTTCAGGAGAAACTTAAAGAACTTACTTTTCCGGGACGCTTTCGGCGCTGATTAGGGGTACAGGTTTCCCCCCCCTTTCTGTTTCCCTTGCCTGGCCCGCCGACCGCCTCTGCCACTCCCTGTTTTGGAGCTTGTATGTCTTAGCTGTTTTAGTTGTTTTATTTTTCTATGTTGTGAACCGCCCTGAGTCCCTATGAGGGAAATAGGTGCGGTATATAAGTGTGAAAATAAATAAATAAATAAATAAATAAATAAACTTGGCCAGTCAGGAAGGGGGTCAAATGCACTAAGCCTCTACAAACACACTCTGGGGGAAAAGACAGAAATACAGAAGGTGTCATGTCCTGAATATATTTACACAGATTCTTGCTTTCTCCATTCTCTGTTGCCACCATAGTTTGCCAGCACTGCTCTCAAGCTGCTCAGAATGCTGGTAGTCATAAGCTGTTTTCTCTATTTCCAGCACCTCTTTTTACAACTGTACCTACTCCTAGTTCCCCAGGTGTTCCAGTGGGGCTTGCCCAAGAAAGTACATGCAGGACACCACCACCGCAATTACAGACTGTGTTGTTACTGGAGAAGTCACCTTCCTAGAACTGCCTCAGCGTCCTCTCTGATGCCAGCAACAGATAGAGCGGCCTTTCTTTATTTCTTCAGTGATATCCTTGCTAAGAGGAGGAAACCCAAATGCTGCATCTACAAAATGTAGGATAAGAAGACTTTTGTACGGATAAAATATGTAATTTTTGAAGTACTTTGTCATAGGAACCAATTGGGAATTGCTTTGTTGTTGCTAAATCAAAAAACAAGCAAGAAAACTCTGGAAAGCATATTAAAGCCTGTATGTTTCCTAACTACTCCCAATAAATCCTCCACGTTACCAATAGGTCCTGACAAGGAAGATACAAATGAAATGACTTATTGAAGAGCCTTATTGATTCTTGAGATCATCATAATGGTTTCAGATACACCCGAGTTTAAAATATTGTTTTCAATATTTACACCCAGGGAATGGCGCCAACATTCCCTGTAACTTTCAGCCCCCGCCCTCCTGGCAAGGGTCTCTTCCTTCTGCTCATGACTTTATCCAGGGGCACATGAGAGAAAACCCCCACCCCCCACATGGCTTCCGTTGTGCTCAATGCAAAACCAATCCCTTTGGGTACACGGGGAGGAGAAGCCCTGCTCAGAGGGGTGTGAAAGGGCACATACATGCTCAAATATTTGCCTTAGAGGGAACCTTGCACGGCACATATTGCCAGCATGGTTCACTACAACAAATGAAATAAATACACATTACTAGCATCTTTTACTATTAATAACATTTTCTAATTACAGTGAATTAACTAATTAATTCATTCTTTGGGCTGTTTTGTATTGCAAAAAAATCCTTAAACCAAAACACAGTCTTCCATAGGAATGCATTGAAAACCAATTAATCCATTCCAGAGGTCTGAAAAAAGGCAAACCGGGGCATCCCATTTTAAAATATTCTTAAACCAAGGTATCCCCAGTCTTTTCATCATGCAAACATCACACATCAACTTTTAATGCCTTTTTTTAAAAAAATCTTAAACCAGGGCATTCCATTGAAAAAAAATTCTTAAAACAAGGCATCCTATTTCCAAATATTTCTTTTCTTAAAATGAGGTTTTCTTTAACCAAGGCATTCTTACCCCAAGTGAGGTATCACTGTATTTCTTATGGTATTTAGCATTATAAAGCAAAATCAAATACAACAATAATGAACAAAGCAACACAATGAAACACAAATAGGAATGGGCTAGCTTTGCTCGGAGATTTACTGGTAGGTATCAGAAATGTGCATGAAAGAACAGCTGTTTGGGCCATTTGCAAAACAGCTCTTTGTATCTATTTTTGTATCTAGTCCAATCAAGCAGGACTAGTCTTTGTCACCAAGGTGCAGGCAGCCTAAATATTTGCGAAGGATAGGAGCAAAACAAGAAAGGCTTGGGGAAAGAGGAAGAAGAGCAGGGATGATTCATGGCACACACTAACCAGATTACAACCGTATCCTTACAGGCCCAGTTAGAAGTAACCACCATTCAGTCAAATTAAGTAAAACATTGCACCTTTGAGCCTGCATAGTAAGCTCAAAGGATGGGCACCAGTTTAAGTCTGTAGCATAACTCAAGAAGTGCCACCTTTTTATCATAAACATTTACATCTTTTTATCATAACATTTACATCTTTTATCATAAACATTTAGAGCACTTGTGTGAGACCTGAGGAACTGATAAATAAATGTGAGAATTTTCAGATTATTTTTAGTGACATTTCCAAATCTTATGAACTGCTAGAAAATGTCAATATGGATTCTGTTTCTGCCATTTTTCATGACACAGAGACACACACAGGCATGCACCTATACATGCGTAACTGCAGGTATTTCTACCTTTCTTTGCAACTTTTATTGGAAATCAATAGAGATGGGCACGACCAGAAAAAAAAAATTCGAGTTGTCATTTTTCGGGACGGGTCCGTTTCGGGTTGTTTCCGTTTTTTGCGAATTTTTTCAAAAATTTGTCGTTTCGTCATGTCGTTTGTCGTTTGTCGTTACCACCGTGATTTAGTGAAACTTGACTTCCAGTTCCCAGAGCATGGGGTTAGGGGGTAAGGGCTAGGCTTAGGGTAACAGTTAAGGTTAGGGTGGGTTAGTGGGCTGTACCTCTGGGTGCCTCTGGCCCACTAAGAACACAGTGTACTGGCGTATGGGTTAGGGTTAGGGTTAGGGTTAGGCTTAGGCTTAGGGCTGGTGGGCTTTTAATGCCCTCTCTGGCACATCCAGAAGTCTCAGCAAAACCTGGCTATGCGATTGGTGGAATGGCTCCAAAAATTTGCATGGTCCCATCCCATGGCCAGCCCATTAATGCGCGTGCGCAGGTGTAAAAAAATAAAAATAAAATAAAATAAAATGAATGGAGACGTTTTGTGGCAAGAAAAACCCACTGCTGCTACTATAAAAAATAAGGCAGTTAAAATACCTAATTTTCACATGTTTCTGTGGTGCTTTGGTGGGTTTTTGGACCACGATTTTAAAAAAAAAATTGTGGTCGCCATTTTGGATCCCCCCCACCGCATGGCAAATGGAGACACCGAGGATGCCCCCTCCCAGCCTGGTACCAGCAGCCCAGGACAGGAGGGGGGAAGGCTGGAGTGGGGACCCCCCCCAGAAACCACCCCTCTGGTAGGTGCCCTCAGGCAGGCATATTTTCGCCTGCTTTTTTTGGCCGGGAATCGGGTTTTTATTTTTATTTTTAACACTTTTTTTCTGTGCCGCTTGGCATCGCGCGATCGCTGCGATGCCAGGAACGACAACGACAAATCAGACCCAATTTTTCTTTTGTCGGTTCAAGTTCGATTTCTGGGGGAGTAATTGTTGTTACCGTTTCCGTTGCGTAACGGAAACGAGTGACGGAAACGGAAACGAGAATTTCGCCAAGTCGTGCCCATGTCTAGAAATCAAGCTATACATAAGCAAGTTTTGTAAGTTTC
Organism: Phrynocephalus versicolor; assembly: GCA_023846285.1. Taxonomy (NCBI): domain Eukaryota; kingdom Metazoa; phylum Chordata; class Lepidosauria; order Squamata; family Agamidae; genus Phrynocephalus; species Phrynocephalus versicolor. Next base: position 94,274,247 of record JAHTLZ010000204.1, on the reverse strand, counting down.
CGAAGTCTTTCATATCATTTAAAGCTACTGAAAATCTAGTTTTTGACTGACCTGCTGAAGTTTCTCATTTTATTTTCCAAGCCTGCAGTTGCTACCAATTCAAAAGCTGCTGGAAAGAGGGATGTGTTTGTCTGTACTTCATGTGATTTCTATGAAATAGCTCCTCATTACATCACCATTAACTTGATCTTTCAGCAGGACAGTGACAGTTACCCGACTCTGGTCATGTAGAAAAACAGATTCAAATCACATCATGTAAAATCATTTGTTTGGGGGTTTCTTTTGTTAGTGACCACCCATGACTGTTGGCAATGCTCCTGATGATGACTTTTCCAAACCTTCGGGTTTGGTTAGCAGCTGAAGGGTCTCCTTTTGCTTTTTAAGCATTTTGCTTTTTTAAAATGTAAAAATAATCCTTGGTAGTTTGGATGTTTTTTCTTCTTCACCTTGATTCCTAAAAGAGTCAGACATCCGATAGTCAGGTCAAACTTGTGGGAAATGACAATTCCAGCTGAAGAAAGTATGTTTGACATTTGTATTTTTAATACTCTCATTTTAGCTCTATAAAGTGTTTTGTCTTTCTTTCTACGCCAGAAAAAGATCTCTCATGTTAGAATCAGTGCAGTAGCAAACATAAATAAATAAAAAAAATGTAATGTTTCATAAGCTGTTCTGTTGTTGTACTGGAAGACCGGTACAGCTCCACTGGAACTGATTTAAGAGAAATAGCAAAGATAAAATGATACTTTTTAAAAAATGGTTCTTTTTATAGCAATTTTATGCTTTTTGTTCACAGCTTTAAAATAATCCACCATAACTTATTTCAGCATACAATGAAAGATCGATTTTGAACTCTTCAAAAACATGAAAAATAATACAAAATATTTGTGTATCCCACATTTTCTGTTCTAGTGTTAATTTTTCAAGGCTGCAGAGAGAAACTAACAAACAAATGAATGAAAATGTACTTGCCAGCACATGTATGGTAGAAACACTGGCTAGAGCAAACAACTTCAGCTGAGGAGTCTGCATAATCGCTGTGTATAAGAAATGGCATGTGATCTCCAAGAGGGTATGTTTTGTTTATTAGCCAGATGGGGGGTTAAACTAAATAACTAAAAAGCATAATTTGAAATAAAGTAAAAAAAAAAAATCTCTCTTTGACAGTTAATGAAAGATTCTTGTTTGTGACTCTGAAGATGTTGGCTTTGAAGTCCAAACCTCCCAAACAGAACCAGGAATTTGCTGGTGATTTATTACTATTTAGACAAGTGGTGAACAGAGAGTTACTATATGGAAAATCTGCATACCGTATCTGTCATGGAGCACCATAGAAGCCCAAGAGACAGTCTTCCCTTTCTCCTCTGGCTGGGGTCTCCTGTTCTTTTTTTATAGGGTCCCACACCTAACATAATTTTTTTCAGGGCAATAAATGCCTTCTGAGTCATCTGGGAACAGACTGAGATCACATGAAGGGTGCAGGTGTCTTGACAGGTTGTACTATCCAAATAAGCAGAAGATGGCTAGAGTTATTTATTATCACTAGTTAAATAAAAGGTAAAGAAGAAATGCTAGATTCCCTGTGGAATTCACCAGTACAGGAACCAGCTCGGTCTCTCTCTCTCTCTCTCTCTCTCTCTCTCTCTCTCTCTCTCTCTCTCTCTCTGTGTGTGTGTGTGTGTGTGTGTGTGTGTGTGTGTGTGTGTGTGTGTGTGTGTGTGTGTGTGTGTGTTAATGCTAAGTCCCCCATATTCTACTCAGCCACTTCAAAGCAGCAGAAAGGGAATAGGCAGAACTGTAAGATTCAAAAGTCATGTGTTATGTTATGTTATGTGCCATCAAGTCAGAACTGACATAGTGGCCCCAATAAGGCTTTCAAGGAAAGTAAGATATTTAAGGAATGGTTTTACCAGTTCCTCACCCTCAGTTAACTTCCATGGCTGAATGGGGATTCGAACCCTGGCTGAGTAGGGATTTGTCCATCACTCTATACACTATACCACAATGGAAATCCTTGGGTTCAAAAGACATGTGTTGAGATCCTCACTCACCCGAGAAACCCAATGTTCATAGTCTATTGCAGATGAAGTAGTGTAGATTGCTATACAAGTAACTAAATATATTGAAGTTTTGCATGGAAGAAATTGAACAACTAAGAAGACTCGGATGCTTCTGCTGATCAGAAAAGGTTTGAAGGGATATTTTTAGAGAAAAGATCCATTAAATAAGTTTAGGTAGACTGGTCAGTGCCTGGAGGATAGACAGCCTTATCTTTGTGCATAAAACTACTTTATACATACAAGCTTTGGGCATGTACTGTATGTATATACGTCACCTTGAACCCTATGGGGGATAGGTGGATTGTAATTATAGATACATAGATGAGTAGTTATTACTTCTTGATGCCCTCTGTGTTTAAGCATTCAGAAAAACAGAAAGATAAACTGTGATTTGACACAGGTTTGCCAGCTCATGGTTTCCATTTATTTCTATCTTGAGAAAGTATATTGTCTGTGAATTTGAAACTAAAATGATGCCCAGGTACAGGATTAGACATCCGTTTATTATGCAATGCAGTATCTGAAGGCTAAGAAGGAACACAAAGTTGAAGAATCTACACATGATCTGCAAAAATAAGCCTCAAGTCAAAACAGACATACACACGACCCCTAAGATCCGCTGGCCACTTAAACTCGAACCAGAGATCTTGGGGGTTTGTTGCTCTTTCTGCGTCCCGACCCCTCCGCACTTCCTTGCTGCTGTCTGCGTGAGGGGAGGGAGGAAAAAAGAGAGGAAAAATGCAGGCTCACCTCCGAAGCGGCCCGGACCCCCGTTGTCGTCCTGATTCCTTCTCTTCTGTTTGAAGGGGCGGGAGGCAAAAAAAAAAAAAAAAAAAA
>JAHTLZ010000204.1:94232472-94271340 GCA_023846285.1 Phrynocephalus versicolor | reverse complement strand
CGAGGAGAGCCCCACACTCACCAGATTAAATCCGGACCTGGGGATTTTCACCCTCCTAGAGCAGGTACAAGAAAAGTGCGCTGGGACGCGCTTAGGTGGGCGTGGTCGCACTTAATTTCCTGCAAACTCCAGAGCTGGTGGGGAAACAATTGTAAGCTCTCGAGCTGGCAGCCATTTGCTGCTGAGTATAGGGGTCGTGTACAAATACCCTTTGTCTATACTTAAGGAACTCCTGTACCTTTAAAAATATATAAATTCTCACTTCTTATTCTATCTGCTGAAAATCATAGTCTCTGTCAAATTAGAATTGCATTTACAGTCAACTACCATGGATTTAAAGCAAACAACTCATCAGTATGAAAGAGGATAATAATGAAGCAGCTTGAAGTGAAGTTGCTCACACAAACAAATCAGTTACCTTTCAGGGAAAAAAGGCAGCAATCAGCACTGACGGAATATTTTTAAGATTTAAACACTCAAAATGCTGAGATTCCTGAATGGATGGCTCTATTAGTTTCTTTTGTTTCATGCTCTAATTGTTTGAAATCTGAAGTTCTTTCCATTCTAATTAGCAAGAGATCTGAGAACTTCATGAAGGTCTTATAAAAAGTGAGCTGAAATGATCCCTAATATTTTAGGTAGAAAAGATGTATTAATGAGTATACTAAGGATAAATGGTGGAGAAAAGAAAGATGCAGTTGAACACCAAGTGGAGACAAAAACCACTAGGTCCAGCAAAAACTGCGAAAGGAAAGATTGCATGCATTGGAACAAAGGAAACCACCAGGATTGGTGGAGAAAAGCAACACAAAACCATATACAACAAGCTAAAGCAAAATATTTCTAAACATCATCTCATTATAAATAAAGGGAAGATATATGAGCAAGAAGCAACTCTCCCTCTCTCTCTCTCTCTCTCTCTGTGTGTGTGTTTGTTTGTGTACCATCCTGTTAATGAATGGAATGTGTTGTGTTGTTACAGTCGTGACCGACCCTTCGTGACTCCATCTCCATGGAGTTTTCTTGGCAGGAATACTGGAGTGGTTTGCCAGTTCCTACTCCAGGCGCCTACAGCACCTGGTATTCCCTGGTGGTCTCCCATCCAAGTACTCACCAGGGCTGATCCTGCTTAGCTTCCGAAATCAAGCAAAATCGGATGTGCTTAGGGCATCTAGGCAGCACTAATGAATGGAATAGGAAGGCCAAATTAGACATGACGCTAGACTACACTTAACCTACACAGGTTTTTGTTTTTTGTTTTTTTTTACATACAAAAAAACTGTTTGAATGGGGGAAGTGAGGAAGATGGAACCATGTTAGGTACAGCTTATTCTCCTCCAACGGAATGTTACCCTTTATACCCCCTGGGAAATTATGGGCATTGTGGTGAGACAAATCTAGAAGACGGATGGTTAGGAAAGGCTGCCATAAATTAATGATGCATTGCATGAAATGTTTATTTTATCCTAAATAACTGGTTAGTTAATTTAATTAGAGAAACCCCCCTCCCATTTAATGCAGCATGTCTCAATCTTTTAAACTTTTTGATAAATCTTATGACCCCTTTCAAACCTGGCATTTTGAACACATTTCATGTGAAAATCAAAATGTGACTTAAAACAGATCAAAGGTTGTGCATATTCAGAAAAATATATATATATATATTAAGTCGTAGACTTTTAAAACATTTGTTATAATAGAACTCCGAGATGAAGAAAAGTAAATGAAAGACAATGGGTGCACAAGTGCCTGTCATAGAATTATGAAAGAAGCTACACTTCCAGGATGCAAAAGCCATCGCTGTTGTTCTTACAACATGCTCTCCAATCACTTTGGGCTGTAATGATATGGCCACTTTGCTTGAGGCAAACCCTCACAGTTCATTCAGACTTATAAATAAGTTTGCATTGTTAATTGACCTCTGCCTCCCCCATCCCCAGTTCTGCAAAAACTCTTTCAAGATGGGGAAAACAAAACAGTACAGAGCTGGGCATCTGTCACTTCCGCATAACTGAAAGCACCAGGAAAAGTTTACTAGTTGTATCTTATGCAAGCCTTCCCTTTTAATAGACCTTGTGGGTTTTTTAAAAAAATATCTTGCACTGTTTGTTTATACAGCAGTGACACAGCTGACCTGCAACAAGTATGTTGTTTGGACATGATAATTGCTGTTTGCCTGAAGAAGGCTTCAAATGAATTTTTACAGTGATTATTAGACCGAGGATCCTGGAATATAATGAACTACTACTAGAATTTGAGGAGAAAAACACCAAGCAAGAACTTTTGGTGAGCTGCTTCTGAGAGAAGACTGCTGAACTCACTCACTAAAGCAAAAAAAGTTGGGGAACCGCTGCAGCCCTTCCACCTCCCGGTAAGAGTTCAAGCATGGGGAAGAAGAAAAGACCCAGAGTAAGATCCAACTCAAACTCCCCGGTAAAACCAGGTAAACAACTCCGGATAGATGATCTTCTGCCACAGAAGGACCTGGTGAGTGATCTCTCTATGTTTAACAGCACAAACAGATATAGTGCTTTAGACTTGCAATTGGAAAACCAAGGCATCACAGATGAAACTCACAGGTCTAATAATAACAAAATTATATCTCCCATATCAACATCTGACAAAAAGTCCTCGCTTGAAGGTAAAATAAACCAGGAATGTCTGAAGAACACCTCTATGGATTTAATCTCTGAATACACCTTCCTTACTGCTGAAACTGTTAAAGGTATATTCCAGCAGCTTGCATGTCTCTCCGACAAACTGAACTCACTAAAGCAAGCATTTGATTCCAGTAGCCATGAAATCACAGATAGCTTGCTTTCATTAACTAATGTGATGAACCAGATGAACCTTGCTGCTCCCAACACTCCCAACACTCCCCAGGTCACTCAAAAGGCACAACCTGAACAAAAACTGGGCTTCGGGAGGGTTAATGACTGGAGAGACAAACAGGCAAGAAAGCCGTTGAAACCTCTGAATAATCAAATAGTGTTATGTATTGACAATACCTGGGTTAACCGAGGGCGATGGACAACAAAAACAACAATTCAACATTCAATTTGCCAATTGCTGCGTTCAGACATGAATCAAATTGATCTGTGTAAGATTGAAAAATTGCCAAGAGTATCATCAATGATGAGAATACTCTTGATCTTTAATCAATCTACCATACCTTTAATGCTGTTAAAAATGGGACAATTCCTTTCCTTCTTTGGTATATTCGCCCTTAAAGTCTTCACTGATGAAGCTATTCGTCCCTTAATTGTAAATGGTGCTGGCAGATTGCCTCTATGCTCTGACCTTGGGAAGAGAAACTCCGCAGCCTCCTTGATTAAACAATCAAGTTTATCGCTAACTACTGGCAAAGGATCCACACAGCTGCCTAAATTACTAGAAGACGGGGGCATTCAACATATTAACCCTTCAGGAGCTCTTCTCCCTTATGTGCCGCAGAACCCCGAGGCTGAGGCAAATAAGCAACTTCAACTCCTACAAAATCCCCCAGCTACTATAAATCAGACTGAGATAACTTTTTCACCCAAATCTGCACCTGAGAACTCTGATCTGGCAATACCTAAAGGCATTGGTAGAGAAAATAACACCATTCAAACTACTCCATCTGAAGCTCGTACCTTAAATGGCAGTGGGTTACCTGATGACTGTGCAGAGACCCAAGCCCAGACACATGTCTGTTTCAACCAAAATTCTCTAGCCCCACCTGCTAGCCCATCCTCTAAGGGTTTGTTAAACCCTGAGCAGTCTTCACCTCTGCCTCTGACAATACAGCAAACTTTTTGCCCCCTTTCACCATCTCTTATGGATTTATCCCACCATTCAGTGGCAAGTTCAATGCCTGACTTAGAATCTTCCTTGGATTACCCCACTTCAAATTGACAATCAGGGTCCCAGAACAATCACCATCTAAAATGCATTTCATGGAATGTGACTGGCTGGCTGAGCAAATCTGAAGACCCATCCTTCCTGCTGTTTATGAAAAGTTTTGATATTATCTTTATTCAGGAGACTTGGCTACTATCTGAGTTACTATTAAATGGGTTTACTTCTCATACTCTTGCTGCCTCCCCTTCTACAACTAGAGGTCGACCAAGTGGAGGTCTGGCTTGTTTAATATCTACCTCAGTGGTCTGTGCTACTTTACCATTACCACCTTTAAGAAATATTGCTATGGCTGTTCTTTTGACCTTTAAAGATTGGGAAATTGTGGTTGTGAATGTTTATATTCCCCCCCATTCATCTCCTTTCTATTACGAGCAGTGTTGGCTTGACTTGGAAATGTATATATATAATCTTGAGATAAAATTCCCCAGAGCACAAACAATATTACTTGGAGACTTTAATGCACGTTTGGGCAGTGGACACTATAGATCTGCTTATGCTGAGCATATTGGTGACCTTTACAATCAGTCAAGGAAAACAAAAGATTGTATTTTGAATAATTCTGGGAAAAAATTTTGGCAGTTGATTGACAAGTTAAATCTGGTATTACTAAATGGTAATTTTCAAGGAGATGAACTGGGAGAATATACATATTATAGTCACAATGGAGCTAGTTTGATCGATTATGTAGCCATTACTCCCCCACTACTAGATAACATCCTTTATTTCACAGTGGGTACACACCCAGAAAGTGACCATCAGCCTCTTATATTCTATATCCTTACCCCTAAAGTTATACTAAACAATAGGGCGGACAGCTCCTTCCCAATGGATCAAGCATTGGTAACACAAGACACTAGGCTTAAGTGGTGCCCTATACTCCAGATAGAAATAGGAAAAATTCTGCACAGCGCCCCTGTGCTTGAACTGAAAGGAGAGATTGAGGCAGCTTCAAATATTAATATTGCTCTGGTAAATTATGGCAAACTAATCGACACTTTAAGACCCGCCCTAACAAAGAGAGTAAGATCCCTGCCCAGAAGCAGACCAACTAACAATAGTTGGTATGATAAAGAGTGTGAAACTATGAAGCATCAATTAAACAGAGCCCTCAGATTGCATAAACAAAAACATTCTAAAAACTTGCCCAGTTCTTTCTTTGAGCTCCGTAACAATTATAAACGGCTCCTTGAGAGGAAAAAACAAGCTTTCGTAAAAGAATCCTATCAGAAACTTGCCCTGGCTTTGTCCCAGAAAAATATGGCATCCTTCTGGCACCTGCTGGCATCAGCAGAAGGAAGGTCTCACCATGACCTTGATTCCTATGTACCCATTAAGTGTTGGGAAGAGCATTACTTTAAACTATTCAATGATCCACCTTATATAGGTGCAACTGTTCCACCTCTAACATCATCTCCCTGCAGTCTGCCAAGGTGGCCCCCGGTCACATCCAAGGAAATAAAATCATTGATTTCATCAATTAGGAGCAATAAAGCCCCTGGGGAAAATTTCATCCCCCCAGACATACTTAAATGTTTTCAGGACTGGTGGGCTCCAATTCTGGCCACTATATTTACTTATATAGACAGGGAGGGCAAAACTCCTAAAGAATGGTCTTCCTCAATTGTTGTGCCTATCTACAAGAAAGGTGAGCGCAAGGACCCAGCCAACTATAGACCTATAAGTTTGCTTGATGTTGTAGGCAAACTATATGCAAGACATCTCCTCTTAAAACTGGAAGACTGGGTAAGAGAAAATAACATTTTAGCTCCTGAACAGATTGGCTTTAGGGAAGGACATTCCACGCTGGACCATATTCTCTTGTTAAACCATCTAATCAATAAATATTCTATTAGACCTTCAAAGCAGCTATATGTAGCATTTATCGATCTGAAAGCTGCCTTTGACTCCATTCCAAGAGGTCGCATGTGGGAAAAACTTACTAACCTTAAAATAGACCCCAGATTGTTGGAAAGAATTAAAGATCTGCACACTGACTCTTCCCTTAAGATTAGAGTCGGCATCTCTGGCCAATTATCCAACACTGTTAAAACATCTAAAGGTGTTCGCCAAGGCTGTGTTCTTGCTCCTTTGCTTTTCAATCTATATGTTAATGATATGGTGGTTAGGTTAACAGGTTTACAATTCTTCCCTGTCAGAGTAGGTGGAAAGGCTATATCAATATTACTTTATGCAGATGACACTCTGCTAATATCCCACACACAAATAGGCCTCAGAAGGCTCCTGAAACAATTTAGTAACTATTGTACAGAAAATTCTCTCAACATCAACTATGAGAAAACCAAAATTATGGTTTTCAGTAGAAGACCTCAAGTTCATAAATGGATGATGGATGGGAGAATACTGGAACAGGTAACCCATTTCAAATACTTAGGTGTGATGTTCCATCAGTCAGGCTCCTGGGCTTCACAGATTGACTTTGCAAAACAGAAATTTGAGAAGGCCATGTTTGGATTACTAAGATTCTGTAGGACCAAAGGAGGCCTCCTGATTCCTCCCATCTGCGAAATTTATAAAACCAAGCTACTTCCCCAGATTTTGTACGGCGCTGAAGTATGGGGAATGGGAAACTTACACCCCCTTGAAGTAACCCAAAATAAATTTGCCCGTTTATTGCTGGCAGTACCCCCATCAACTCCTTCTGCACTAGTCAGATTAGAATTGGCATTAATGTCAATAACAACACTAATTAACAAATCAATAATTAATTATTGGCTGAAAATCTTGTTTATTACCCGCTCTGAATTTTTAACATCATCCTATGGGGAAATGAACTCTGGATCATGGAAATTTTTTGTACTGAATCTAGTAGCCAAACTTGGTTCTTCCCAAGAGCATGTGAGACACCTTGGACTGACAGCAGCTAAACGCTTACTAAAGCAAAGATTATCTGATCTCTGTGTTCAAACAGACATAGGTTCGCTCAGCACTCTAAAAACAGCCCTTTTTTACAAGAACATTACACCTAAGCCTCTAAATCGCCCATCTTATTTTACTGATTTGATGAACTTTGAATATAGAAAAGCATTTACTCGGGCTCGTCTTGATATGCTACCACTTGCCAATCTAAAGGGCCGTTATACACAAACCCCATACCATACGAGAGTCTGCTCTTGTGATAATAAATCCGTCGAGAACTTGGTACATGCTGTGCTTTATTGCCCACTATTTGGAACCCATCGTGAAAGACTTTTGAAATTCACCTTAGAAAAATATCCTGGTAGATCCGACGAAGAAAAGCTCAAAATTTTACTCTGTGATAGAGATAAATTTGTTACGTTCCGAATGGCAAGGTTCTGTTCTTTACTTATTAAAACGAAAGTTGTTTTAACTACTTCTAATAGTCAAATTGATATCTAGGTCTCTGTACCCCCAGCCCCCCTTTTATCTATCTGTATTGTTATTTTATTGATATTTTTATTGTACTGTTTTTACTTGATGCACTTTGCAATGGCTCTGTGAGCCACGCAATAAAATTTATATGATGATGACAGCTGGGGAACAAATTCCTATTCCTGTTGGACAAAGTGGGCCTTAGCTGCCCACAGAAGACCTATAGTCAGTAATCCACTTTGAGAGTTATGTTTTGGTGGGAAAGCATGGTATAGATGTAATAAACGACAATGACAATGTTGATGGTGTTATACAAGAAATGGGTATCCCAGTCAAAGTGCAGGTAAGACTGGGAGATTTATATATGTTCATCCAGCCCTCCCCTTTCCTAATAATCTGCTGAGTCTTAAAACCCTCTGCCATTTCTAGACTTGCAGCTTCTGCTCCTAGGGATGAAGGGGAAGAGTTTGGGGCTGACATGCAATACAATGGGGTGGACTAGATGGAGTGCCATTAGACAGTTCAGCCTGTTCCAAGGCAACAAGACATAATCCAGGATCCAGATGTGCTGGAAACATACATGGGAAGAGTTACTGTTTGGACCATAACTTCCACAAGCCCAGGGCCAATGGCGTTACTCAGGGATTCTAGAACTTGTGGTTCAAGAAAGGTGGCCGTCTAGTGGCTTGTGCATAGCACAGGTACATATTCCCACGATCCAAAGTCCACTGCTCGTTGTATTTAAAGTCCTAAGAACTTTTAATCGGAAGTGGTTGCTGAAATAATCCTTTTTAAAAGTAGCTCTACATTTTAAGCTTAACACTAACTAGAAGAGGTTGAGATGGAAGGAAAATTCTCTAGGACAAAGCCTTAATTATTTCCAACCAGTAACGAGGAATTAAATAAGCAACAGTTTGCTGTCCTTTCATGACACCCAGGGATTCCACCAAAATCCAGGCACATCTTTTCATGGAATAATTTGCCACTATTTTCAAGAAAATTTTGTTACTTATTTTCATAATAAGGAAGATGTTTAACATTTCTAGCAACGGGAGTTTCTCAGTATGAACATACAAACACCTGGATAGTGCCATCTAGTGGAGCTGTATTTGTACACCTTCTATTTTCAAGAACGTCTTTAGAATGCTGTTTGCTTTTCAGACACAAATTGCTTAAAATATTTTAGCACTTAGGTCAGCACAAGTAAGAGTATTTGAAATAAGTGAAACAAGACAGTATGATGTTTCACATTATTTTAAGAGACCACTGCCATTAGTTATGTAACATTTATGAGCCATTTGGGACATTTTCTGCAATGCAAAACAAATACAGAAAAGAGGAAAATCAATAATAATAGCAATAAATGGTGCAGTGACAAAAATAAGGGTGTATTTTGTTAAATATTTTTTCAGCTGTTAAAACATAACTCCCTCAAAAGAGACAGTCTTTTGCAGATTGGTCAGAGAGTGGGGTTCTATGCACATAAAAATCTACCTTAAATGCAGAAGACATTTGCCCAAAAAATATTCGTTCCTAATATGCTTTGAAGGGGGAAAAAATCTATGTATCAAATCTCTGTATCTCTTCAATATTTATTGAATAAACTGCTTGGAACAACCTCTTGTGACTTTGCTAAGCCAATGCTTTTGGTGTGGTCAATGCACTCATGCTTTGGGGGTGGGGGGAGAAATGTGCTTTCAGCAGTTGACACCAAAGTTGCTCCAAAGAGGTTTATTCCACATGCATTAGATTAAATTTCTCGTGATAAACAGATTTCCCCAAAATACACAGGGAAAAAAATCAATTTATCAAATTTTTAGTCTCTCTCTCTCTTTTTTTTTTTTTAGGTTTCTTCCTTTTTTAATGGGCCATCTGTATGCTTTGTTTTATCCTCTCCACTTTGCAAAAGTCATTCACCTTAAATTCCAAGCCATCTTTCCTAATCTGTTTTCATGTTACTAATCTATGTGGGGTTACCACACCATTTTGTGACTATGTCGTCTCACTATACAAGTCATGACTGGGTACCTAAGGAAAAGGCTGTCTAAAAGCCCAACCACATAATGCAATAAATGAAAGGAATGATCTTTCTTTTCTTGATAATGTACAGTTTCTAAGAGCCTTCAGAGAAGGAAAATTTAGGCCTGTGGAGTGACTTCCAACCATCAGATTTCCACTTGGCCTTCAAATAATTTGCCTAAGGTGTACTTTGTCACCATTAGTGTAGAAGAACCATTCTCAAACTTCACAGCATCATCCCCCCTTGTTTATTTTAGAGAAATTCCCATACATGTCTCCACCTGTGCTTTACTATAATCAGTACAATTTAGGCTAAACAAACAAACAAACAAACAAATAAATAAATAAAAATAAAAACACGCAATAAAAATACTTTGGTTTAAGATTATTTTAAAGGGTAATTAAAATCTGGAGTCCTGTCAGAAATAAAGCTCCTAGTTAGAACTGAAACAAGAACCATGAACCTACACAGAGCTTGACCTGGTTAAGCCTGAAGGCCTACTAATTTAGAATTTTTGCCCAAATGTTTCTCACTGAGATGTTTGGAAGGTGCCTGCAAAGTAGTAGATGTCCCAACATCACAATGGAGAATTATGGTATTTGTAGTCCAGAAAATCCAATCACTTCTGTTTCATCCTTGATTCCCTCTCAATCCAGAATACCTCAAATGAATTTGGTGCTACAACTAGCTCCCTTTCCCAATTACACCAAAATCTGCATCTTCCAAGTTATTGCTTTAAAACAGAACTTTTATAAATTAATTCAAGCAAATATTGAAGAGGCAAGAAGGCACACTGAGCTTCTGGGCAGAAAAGCAGATAGCCCATACTAAACATATAAACACTGAGTGGATGGCATTTGTGTGTGTGTGTAAGGATTAGAGATCCAGAAAGAAAAGAAAAAAAAAACCTGGAAATGTTGAAGAAGGAAAAACATTTTTCCTGGTTTTTTCCCCTGAAACCTTTTTGGTTTTTTTTCCAAAAAATTGAAAAAAGAAAAAGAAAAATTGATTATGGAATGTTTTATTTTAACATGAGTAGTAAAATATTTAAGACAGGGTGTGGAAATATATTCCAAATCATTTCTAAAAAATATGCACCGTATCAGATTATTCTAATTTCTGTGCACTGAGGACAAGAAAATCCTAGGTTACAAACAAACTGAACTCTACAATGCAAGAACAAGATGCATTTCTCCCTTTAAGAATGGATGCTGTTTTCACAATAAAAAGAAAAAGGTTTCACTTTTGTTTTTGCATGTGGGTGGGTATGTTTGGTTCTGTTCTGTCCTCTTCACTAGGCCTCAAAGTACTGGAATTAAATACAGAGCAACAAAAATTTCATGCCCATTCATTGAAACTTAGTCCCACTTCCTTCTATACATTCTTCCCCCCCTTCAATTCTTTTTATGAGTATGAGTTTTTATTTTATTTTTATGTAATACTGTGTAGAGGGAATATGAATAATTGTTAATTCTGGATTTTTCAACATTGTTTTGTAGAGGGATTTTTTTTGTTCCACATAAACTAGTAAACAGTTCAGGAGATTGTTTCTTCACTTGTTAGTTACCATTACAAATAAATAGTATTTTAAATGTAATTCTGTTTCTAATAACGGTTTGGATATACTGTATTTTAATATGCTAGTTGTGATAATTTTATGCCAAGTCAAATTGTCCATAGTCATATTTTATGTTCCTAAAGAAACTGAATGACTTTCAAGTTGTCCCACCCGCCCCCCCCTCCCCCCCCCCCTTTCCGGGGGGGGGGGGAGAGTGGAATTTGGTTTTTTTCCAAGCTTCAAAATTTCCAGAAATTTTACATCTTTAGTAAGGATCAGGAACTCCCCTGGATTCTGGTTTAATAGATATATGTATAACTAATAGCAGTGGGCCTCTTGTGTTTAAACTTAAGACCCTCTTTTGTGTGTTTTGTATTCTTTCACTTTTATCTGTGTTGACAAAAGAATGGCAAATAAAAGCTTTATGTTTGTTTCTTGTTTTTTGTTTCATGCGACCTTTGTTTCACTTGTTGCCTCTTAAATTGCCAGGGAAAAAATTCACCCAATAGTGCCCTGCAGTCTGCAGTCATTCAAAACATCTGGGAGTGGAGCAGGAGCAGGAGGAATTTTGAATCTGTTAAAGGCCTAAATTGCTTGGAATCCAGTGAGAGGTGTTCTTTTGCTTCAGTAATTGCTCTGAGATTATGGTGTGCTAGTTTCTGGTGCCCTTAGGTTGCCTGCCTGCCTGCCTCTGCACACCCATTCTTGATTCTTTCTCACTTTATTGTACTTTGTCTTGGTTTTGGCCTCCTTTCTGTTGCCTGCTGGACTGAAATAAGAGAGAGAAAGGCATCAAGTAAGGGAGAGAAAAATCATCCCATATTTGTTTTCATTTGTGGTGGGTTGAATATATTTTTATGCCTTTATTTACTTGCTTGCCTTAATTTTTGGTCTGTGTGTTTGTTTTTAAAATGTTGCTGTTTCCCTCTCTCTGTTATGTGACGAAGAGGGTGCTTTCTCTGTTTATTTGTTTTAAAATTGGTATTTGGTTAATTTACTATGTATTTCTTCTGTTAAGGTATACATTTTGGTATTCTTGTTGTTTTAAGGATATTCTGAGTTATTTTGCTTGTTTGTTTCCAGAGTATTCCTGAGTAGTTCATGAGGTCTGTTGGATGCCATGAAATATGAATGGGAAACCTCAAATGATCAACTTGAAATAAGTGTTCCCTTTGTGTTATACAAAAGTTAATGAAGAATATGGAAAGTGAAAGCAGCACCTCCAAAAGAATCGGAAATGAAGCAAGTACAAAATTGTTTACTGCATATTATTGGCAATAATATGCATGGATACAGAATTATAACAAATGCTAATTGCATGTCTTGACAAATGCCTATGCAATGCGTATGACGCCATCATTGGTGTCAGGCTGCCTCTGATTCCAGGCTTCCTTCTTCATTTTCAGTTTGTACACAGCTCGTGTACAATAAGACGAATACATGTGCACCCCAAAACTGAAAATAGAAGTCTTTAATCAGCAGCATTCTGAAGTTTACGTCAGAATTGTAATACATTGGGACCTGCACGACAGGACTTGAGTCATTTAAAAGTGAGCTCCCACCTGAAATCTGTAGAAAAATATCAAATAAACGGTGCTGCTTTTCCAGTCTTTCAATGGTCGCTGCAATGTTATTTCCATTTAGTATCAAAATGACTGTATCCTCAGCTTGTACTACACATATGCAGAAGAACTGCCCAGATTTTGTAATAAAAACATGGTTGGCCAAGGGAGCACCTGCTTTTCACTGTTCAATAAAACACAGAGCTCCCTTCTTCTCTGCTCATCTGTTTACTCTTGCACAAATTATTTTTTGTACTCCATTGACAAAGATAAACGATGGGATTAATATATATTGGAGAAGTCCCTGCGAACAGTTGGAGAGCAGAGAGAAAGGATTGCTATTATTTCCCTCAGGTAACGTAGCTCAGGCAAACTGGATTAAGACTCATTTGCTGCAGGGCTTAGATGTGATCAGGCGCTATTAGTGAGACACCGTTTAGGAAAATTGCTTTTGTCTAATATGAAAATGAGACCGACTTTCATTACCTGGCTTAGGCTGCACAGGAAAAGAAACAACACTCCCCTCCTTTCGCCAATAAACTTCTGTTGATGGTAGAAGAACCAGGTCCATCTTACAGGATTGAGCCACATTTCCAAGCTGTGCGGGTCAGTACCCATCAAAATACATTGTGCCGTTATTTCCTCTTTTCATTCTTTTTCATTCTTAACACGTGTTACATAAAGAAAGGAGAAAGGGAAAGCAATGGGACAAAATGGGAGGATCATAAATTGGAGACAATATTATTTGAAATAGTTGCCCCAGCCCTCCTTCTATGAAGGAGACAAATGGATTGTGTTCACATTCAACTCCTCCTCCTCCTCCTATGATCACATCCTAGGATCTATTATCATAAAATATATACTTCTCACTCAGCATTGCCCTGGTTAATCTTGCCAGGGGCAGACATCTGTGTTTGAACCTGAATTTTGCTAAGAACTGTACTCTGTTTCTGTCTTGTCTTTTCTTGTCTTTTATTTATTACTTCTCTATGGCAAACTGTTCCTCATTCAGTAGGCTATTCCAGCAAGCATAAAGGCTGACCCTTGGAGTGCCTTCCGGCAAGGTTTGATCTGTCACTGATAAAAGAGTACAGTCACCCCCCCCCCGCAGATCGCAGGGGTTAGGGAGCCACCCCACCCACGATGCATGAAAATCCACGATGTGCAGGAGCGGGTGGGGTGGGGCCTGGGGGCGGGGTGCGATCACGCGCCTGTCCAAGGCTTCTCGGAGGAGCGCGGGGGGCAGCGCGGAGCGACCCGATCGCCTGCTGCTGCCCCCGACATGGCTCCGAGGCTTCTCGGAGGAGCGGGGGGCAGCACAGAGCGACCTGATCTCTCCCCCGCCCCCCGCACAGCTCCGAGGTGCAGGAACTGCAATCCCGCAATGTAGTGGGACTGCAGTACCTGAACTGCGAAATGGCAGGGGGGTGATTGCATTGCAAGTTGTGATTCTGCTAGGCTGGGGCATTACATGAGCACTTCAGGGGTCTTCTGTAGCATCTAAAGATGTGTGCTTCTGCTACATTCACGCTGTACAGTTTTCCTCTAGTTCTTCACCATCAGTCTTGCCAAACAAACTCATCTGCCGGAATAAATCAGGACACAGGTACACAGCTAAAGATATTATTGTAATGGCAGGTAAGGATGAGATTTTTGGGGGTTGTCTCGTGGTGCAGTGGATAAATGCCTGTACTGCAACTAAAACTGTGCTCACGGCCTGGGGGACCTCAATCCCAGGTAGCCAGCTCATGGTTGACTCAGCCTTTTGTTCTTCCGAGGTTGGTAAAATGAGTACCCAGCTTGATGGGGGAGGGGCAATGTGCGGCCTTCATAATTAAATTGTAAACCACCCAGACAGTGTGCTTTAAGCACTATGGGTGTTATATAAGCAGAACACTTTGCTTTGCTTTGCTTTGCTTTGTAAGGACTTCTAGCTGCATAATTCAACTAGAATCCCCAAGGCAGAATGGGAGGAAGGGAAGAAGTTAATGCCCCCTAAGGCACACTGTTTCCTGGGAACAGCCCAAAAGTCTATGGCAGGCCTGCCCAAAGTCCGGCCCGCGGGCCAAATCCGGCCAGTCAGGCCATTTTGATTGGCCCGCGGATGGCTGGCCCACCCCTCCCTCCCCTTCCCTCCTTTGCTCCATGATTTTTTTTAAAAAAAACCTCCCAACACAGCACTCATTGCAGAGAAGGTGCCCGGGGGCAGTGCAGAGGGATCTGCATGGTGCCTCAGGTGAGCTGGAGGGGGGCAGGCGGCCAGGTGAGCCTCCTCTGCCACCGCCGCCGAAGAGCTTGGAGGCTGGCAAGCCACCACTGCTGCCGGAGAGCTGGGAGAGGGGTGTGTGTGGGCGGGCCAGGAGCCGCAGCCATGGCAGCCGGAGACCTTGCAGGTGTTTGCAGGCGGGCGGGCTGTGAGCTGCTGCTGCCGCTGGAGACCTTGCAGGTGCACGAGCGGGTGGGCCGGGAGCCACTGCCGCGGCCACCGGAGACCTTGTGGGGCGCCAGTGCGTGGGTCGGGAGCCACCGCCACGGCCGCCAGAGACCTTGGTGGTGTTTGCGGGCGGGTGGGCTGTCAGCTGCCGCCGCTGCTGGAGACCTTGCAGGTGCACGAGCGGGTGGGCCAGGAGTCTCAGCCTTGACCGCCGGAGACCTTGGGGGTATGCACGGGCGGGCGGGCCGGGGAACCGCGTCTATTGCTGCTGCCGAGGGCCTTTCTTTTTTTCCTCCGTCTCTCCCTCCCACCTTCCCTTGGTCCCCACCTTCCTTCCTTCCTTCCTTCCTTTCCTTCCTTGGTCCCTATCTCCCTCCCTTCCTGTGGGTGGGCCTTGCAAGGGGTCAGTGGGTGGGGCTTGCAGTGCAGGGGGGCAAGGTCAGGGAGCAGCTGGCCCCCAACACATTCTCAGCCACCAAATCTGGCCCTCCTTAGAAAAAGTTTGGACAGCCCTGGTCTATGGGGAGGATAGTTCTGTGGGAGGCCCCACCTGCTGAATTTAATGTGTACTGAGACTACCCTTTCCATAGACCACTGGGACAATTCCCAGGAAGGAGTGTGACTGAGAGAACATTCTGTTCTCTCCTCCTTCCCCCAATTTTTAACATTTCTCACATCCCACACACAGAGGAAAAATCAGCTATCAGTAAGGACATGTGGACAAACCCAAAGACAACTGCTTCACAGAGGAAACTACCCTGTAGCTGATCCAGAAATGCACAAACATCCCTGCTCTGACTTGTTTGGACATTTTTCTCTAAAGATGGTTCACACCCCTAATATCTCCCCTCCCCCCCCAAAAAAACAAAAAAAAACCCATACTGTGCATTGTTCATTAACATCCCACAGTAAAGAGATATATAGTTATATTGACCAGTATTCTGCTGCTCATGTGCACCAGTGTAAACACAAAACTGTCAACCATACCAGTGAATTGCCACTAATTAGGGAGTCACTGCTTGCATTTCTCATTGTGCACCCATCATGAGGTTTGGTTTGTGACAAGGAATACAGGTGGTGACATTTTAGCTAACAGCAGTTTGTTGCTGCAATTTACTTATGTAAGCTACAGGACTCTGGGCAACCTATTTTGTATTTGTATAGTAAGTTTTGGAAAGAAAACAGGGTAAGAAAACACTTCTGGAGTACATTTATCATACTGGACAGAACAAATGCAATTTGTGCAGGGATTGATTTAAGCACGGGTGCTATGCTACTAGCTCCATATGGTACTGATATTTTTTTCCTAGAAGTTGAAGTTTCACTTTCCATTTTAATTTAAAACTGAAAAACAAGATGTCAGCTTTTCCATATCTTGATACCACGATATTTTCTACCCAATTCTTTCAATCTTCTAGCTTACGTTTAGATCTCATTTCTGCAGATCTGGTTTTCATAAAGTTTATATGTCAACAATGGTTTCCATCTGAAATTCTGAAGTTGTTAGATGTTGCAGTTGCCCATGACCTTTATAGTAATCCCTGGCTTTCTTCCACTCATTTTTATTTAGCTTCCATCAACACCTCTTTTTGCCTATTCCTGGAATGTTTGTCCATTTCCTGCTTTGACCACAGTCTTCACAGGGCAAAGGGATTAATGATTATCATACCACTTAGAAGCTGAACCTGGAAATATTAGTATTAACACTAAACATCTGGCATTAAATATAACATTGTCATTAATGTTAATTATTTTAGTGAAAAGTATAATATTAGTTCACTACATGAATAGCTGTTACTTTTACATGTTAGAAAGTCAATTGACATGTCTAAAAATTGGCCCAAATGACCAACCACCTCAATTTTCCCCCAAAACTAACCAGTTAAAATACTGTAATGTGAAAAGCTGATCATGGCACAAACCATTAAAGTTGTTGGCCAGGATCCTACCCACTAGCTATGTTAGTACAAGTGCAATAATGTAAATTGCAGCGGCAAGCTGCCATTACTTAACAAACTGCCTGTTGTGTATCCCTTGCTGTGTGCACCAGTTGTGCGAGTTGGTAACAATGAGAGATACAAACAGTGACTTGTTAACCAGTGGCAATTCTCCACTGCAGTCTGCACCATTGTACTTTCCCCAATCTAAGTAATCAATTTGGAACCATTCTTAACAATTTTAACAATTAGAGATAATTAGTTTTACACAAATTATTTCCAAGGTTTGCCTAAAGGAGGGTACCCAACAGAGAAACTGATTACCTGAATTGACCTTGTTCTTTGGAGTATTTATGTCATTATGCCATGCTGGCATATTATAAGAGTAGGGTGAAAAGAATAAATGATTCCTCTTGCCAGTGATGACGAACCTTCAGCACTCGAGTTTTTTTGCACCACAACTCCCAGAATTCTAGGCCTGTATTTCCATTGACAAAGGACTGTGAGTGTTATGGTCTGAAACATCTGGAGTGCTGAAGGTTCACCACCACTGTCCTAAGGAACGGATCATAGAAACTTTCATGGAATAATGAAACCGAAAGAGTTGTGACTAGAGATGGGCACAAAATGCCAAAATGGTGTTTCGTTTCATTAATCTTTTTTTAGTTGTTTTTGTTTTGTTTGAAAAATGAAATGCATTCATATGGGAAAACGAAAAACAAAGTGAACAAAATGGAAATTTTTGTTTTGTTTCGTTTAATTTTTCTTTGGTGGGACTGTTCATTATTAGTTTCATTCCATAATGAAACAAATAATGAATAATGAAACAAATTAAAAATTTGTTTCATGCCCATCTCTAGCTGTGACACATTGAAGAAGAAGAAAATTCCCCACTGGGAGCTTTTCCAACCTACCTCTTCAGGCACAAAACAGATACTTATGTCTTTTTTTTAAAATAATTTTTATTATTTTATAATTAACTAACATACAAACTAACATATAAACAAACAGTGCAAACAATAAGTGTGCACCCCCAACCCCTCTGGGACCATCCAGTTATTCCTTTGGCTTCTTTTTCTTCATCATCTTCTTTTTTTCTACCTGGCTTCTTAGAGTCCTTTTCTCCAAAACAGATACTTATGTCTAAGGAACTGGATTTATATCCAGCAGAATAAATTTATTAATCTTAAATGTGCCATGACCTTTTCCTTTCACATACTGATGCAGGGGAACACAGCTACCTTATTGAAAGCCCGACCATTTGTATCACAACTCTCCTTGTGGATATGTTAAAAGCAGCTAATGGAATTCGATGCACAGAACTAAAGTCACAATAATCATTGCAAATACAATCATAAAATAAATAACAGTAACTACAAAATGCATTAAAAAGCACCTTTAAAGTCAGTTAAGAATGATATTTAAATAGCAACAGACCTAAGAGCATAGCCTTCTGGCAACACGGTAGAATACGAATATTCTTGGGACATGTAAAAACACTCTCACACAATATCCAAATGCCAAGGAAATGTGTATTTTTTATTTCCCCCCACCTATTTTGGAAGCTTCTTGGTGGAGAGCAGATGACCTTTAGCTGTCAGCTGGCACAGACAAAGGAGGCTGCCCATCCCATATTTCTGGAAGTGATTTATCTATTGCCTTCTCATAGTTTCTCAGGGCGAATAAGGTGAAAAATCTGCTGTGCACTGATTCAATAGCCTTCTCTGCGCTATTGAAACCCGGCTTCCGTCAAAACATGAAACCTTTGCGTAATCCAACCATGGCTACCTCCCTGTCCTGTTAAACTATGGTGCATTCTGCTGGGTTCATGGAAGTGCCTCTGCAGCTGTTGAGAGCAAGAACTGATGTGTGGTTGTTCTCATCCTCCCATGCATGAGGAATAAGTGAGGAGTAGGCCAAGCCAAGACAGATTCTCATCTCAGGGGGAGAATGTCCAACGTTTCAAAGTGTACCCTATAAAAAGTCATCCTGGTTACATTAAACACATGAAATACAGCACCTCAGACATCTCTCTCTTGGCAGACAATCTATAAGTCTCCTGTTCTTTCATGACCCTAAAAATCTGCTGCCCAAGACAGCTGCCTCACTCTGATTAATGGGAAAACAGGTCCTATAACTGCTTATAACCACTGCCATACCCACTGTCATAAATGACCTGGAGACAGGGATAAGCAGTGAGGTGGCCAAGTTTGCGGATGACATGAAACTTTTCCATGTGGTAAAAACCACAGAAGATTGTGAAGAGCTCCAGAAGGATCTCTCCAAACTGGGGGAATAGGCTGCAAAATGGCAAATGCATTTCAATGTAGGAAAATGTAGAGTAATGCATATTGGGGCAAAAAATCTAAACTATGTATCAACTCATGGGCTCTGAACAATCCGTGATGGATCAGGAAAAATATCTTGGTGTGTTGGTGGAGAGCTCAATGAAGGTGTCTACCCAGTGTGAGGCAGCGGTGAAGGCCAATCCCATGATAGTAGGGATTATCAAAAAGGGGATTGAAAATAAAACAGCCAACATTATAATGCCATTATACAAAACAATAGTAAGGCCGCACCTGGAGTATTGTGTACAATTTTGGTGACCACATCTCAAAAAAGACATAGTGGAACTGGAAAAGGTGCCGAAGAGAGCGACTAAAATGAGTACTGGGCTGGGGGACCTCTCTTATGAGGAAAGGCTAAAACATTTGGGGCTCTTTAGTCTGGAAAAAAGGCACCTGAGGGAAGATATGATTGAGATGTACAAAACAATGCAGGGCATGAGTAAAGTGGATAGAGGGACACTCTTCTCCCTCTCACAAAATACCAGAACTAGGGGACATACAATCAAATTGACAGCTGGGATAGTGAGAATAGACAAAAGAATATTTTTTACTTAGCTTGTTGTTAGTCTGTGGAACCCCCTGCCACAGGATGTGGTGATGGCATCTGGCCTGGATGCCTTCAAAAGGGGATGGGACAGCTTCCTGGAGAAAAAGTCCATCACAGATTACACACCATGATGGAGATTTGTAATCTCCAGGCTTAAAACCAGGGTACTTCAAGGACCAGATGCAGGGGAGTAGTATCAGACAGATATCTAGTCTCATGTGCTCCTAGAGGCATTTGGTGGGGTCACTGTAAGATACAGGAAGCTGGACTAGATGGGCCTTTGGCCTGATCCAGCATGGCTCTTCTTATGTTCTTATGTTCATTTGTGAATCAATAGGATTACATTCAGGTATAGGAACATATTTCTTGCATTACTTATGGAACTACACATGTATCAAAAACCTATTTTCCACACACAGAGAGGGACAAGAATCTCCAAAAAATTTGGGGCTGTTTTGTAAGATTTATCTCCTAACTTGACATGTTGATGTATTGACCTGCTGGATAGCTCAATGGTTTAGGTTTGGGAGTTTGATTCCCCACTCTGCCTCCTTGACAGGGGCTAGGCTTGATGATCCATAGGGCCCCTTCCAGCTCTGCAGTACTAAGAGTATAATGATATCCACTGCTGCTGTAGTGCACATGTGTCTTGTTGTCGTATTGCAGCTGCTGGAAAATCCAATCTCCTTCAAAGCTTGTCCTTTGAAATATGGGACGCGGCTCAAGCAGAGCACATTTAGCATGCACATGTACAACTAGAGATGGTTGTGGTTGGTCAGTCGTTCAGTCGTGTCCGGCTCTTCGTGACCCCATGGACCAGAGCTCGCCAGGCCTTCCTATCTTCCACTGCCTCCCGGAGTTTGGTCAAATCCATATTGGTTGCATCAATAACACCATCCAACCATCTCATTCTCTGCCGTCCTCTTTTCCTTTTGCCTTCAATCTTTCACAACATCAGGGACTTTTCCAAGGACTCCTCTCTCCTCATGTGGTGGCCAAAGTACTGCAGCCTCAGCTTCAAAATCTTTCCTTCCAGAGAACATTCGGGGTTGATTTCTTTCAGGATGGATAGGTTTGATCTCCTTGCAGTCCAGAGGACTCTCAAGACTCTCCTCCAGCACCACAGCTGAAAAGCATCAATTCTGCGGCGATCAGCCTTATTTATAGTCCATCTTTCACTTCCATACATCACTACTGGAAAAACCATAGCTTTGATCATCCTGACCTTAGTTGGCAAAGTGATGTCTCTGCTCTTTAGGATGCTATCATTGCTTTCCTCCCAAGAAGCAGGCGTCTTTTTATTTCGTTGCTGCAGTCACCATCTGCAGTGATCAAGGAGCCCAAGAAAATAAACTCTGTCATTGCCTCCATTTCCCCCCCCCCTTCTATTTGCCAGGAGGTGATGAGACCGGTGGCCATGATCTTAGTTTCAGCCCATTTTTTTCACTCTCCTCTTTCACCCTCATTAAGAGGTTCTTTAATTCCTCCTCACTTTCTGCTATCAGAGTAGTATCATCTGCGTATCTGAGGTTGTTGATATTTCTTCCGGCAATCTTAATTCCAGTTTGTGATTCATCCAGACCGGTCTTTCACATGATGTACTCTGCATATAAGTTAAATAGGGAAGGTGACAGTATACAGCCTTGTCGTACCCCTTTCCCAATTTTAAACCAGTCAGTTGTTCCATATCCAGTTCTGACGGTTGCTGCTTGTCCCACATATAGATTTCTTAGGAGACAGATAAGGTGGTCAGGCACTCCCATTCCTTTAAGACAGGCCTGCCCAACAGGTAGACCGCGGGCTACTGGTAGCCCATGAAGGGTTCAAAAGTAGCCCGCTGGCCATCAATAAAAAAGTGAGAGGATAAGTTCTCCACCCCTCCCTCCTCCATCCTAAGGACCACCACTGCCCCAGCAAAGTTCTGGGTCTGCCAGCCCACTGTCCCAGCCGAGCGGGGCAGTTCAAGGGCCATGGTGCATTGAAATCTGTTCCCTCTAAAACAGATTAATTGGTTTTCAATGCATTCCTATAGGAAACCACTGCTCTACTTACAAAAGTTTTACTTATGAGCATATGCTTTGAATGGATAAAGTTCGTAAGTAGAGGTTTTAGTGTAGTAGCCCTCAGGCACTTTGGGCCAGAAAAAGTAGACCTCGGCCTGTTCAAAGTTGAACAGCCCTGCTTTAAGGGATGTTATTGACTACCATAAATTTCTTGGATCCACAATTAGAGATGGGCATGAAATGAACTTTTAGTTACATAACAAAACGAATAACGAACCTCAGAGTGGATTTAGAACAAAATGAACCAAACTGAAAAAATGGTTTGGTTCGATTCGGTTTGTTAATGTCTTTCCTCGATGGTCCGGTCTTCCTTGCTCCAGGGAGGGGACAACTTGGGGGGGGGAGCTGACCGGCTGCACTACAGCTGGTAGGCGGCCGTGGTTGGCAGTAATAAAAAAAAATAAAAAAACAAAACAAACAAACAAACAAAAAGGGGAGCACCGACCCGGGCCCCAGGGGTGGCCAGGTTGATGCCCTAAAATAAAGAAAAAATATAAAAAATAAAACAAGTGCTGACCCAGCCCCAGGGGCCACGCAGTTGGCACTTGGGGGGAAAAACAGGTGCTGGCCCCAAGCCAGCACCTCTCAAAAAGCCCCTGCCATAGGGGCCAGGATCGCCCCACTGCCGCACCTGCCGCCGCCGCCACCGCCTGATAAGGATGATGTTGTGTTGATGATTGAAGATGATGAGGATGATGAGGATGATGAGGATGAGGATGGTGCCAGTCCAGTTCATGCAGTTGTTGTCAACGTCTGTGTTTTTTAATTTTTTTAAGGTTTTTTTCCCGCCCGCACGCTGTCAAATGGATTAAATCGCGCAAAGCGGGGCAAAACGAATAATGAACAAAAAGAACCAACAAAATGAATATTTGAAAAAAATTGCTAAAAAAAAACACCAAAATGAACCAAACCCTAAAACGAACTGAACCAAAACGAATCACTATTTTTTCGGTTCGTGCCCATCTCTATCCACAATTCTCTGTTCAGTTTTTGCAGATTTGGAGGGTAGCTCAGGATTTACAAGATTCCTGCCACTTGCAAAGTGTTTTAGAGAAAAAGCAAAAGCAAAGTGTTCTGCTTATATACCGCCCCATACCACTTCAAGTAGTCTCTGGGCAGTCTGCTGTTTTAATTACAGTAATGCAGGCTACACACAGCCCCCCCCACCCCAGCAGGCTGGGTACTCATTTTACCGATATCTGTGTGAGATGTGTAATTTTCGAGGAGGGAGGAACACAAATATTATAATGTTTCTACAGCATGCAAACCATGTATAGCATACAGCAGTGTGGAAAATATTTACATAATATATGATGTGCATTTTTAGAAAATAGAGGTTGGTAAGCAGCTCTCAAAATAGTTATGGTGCTTAAGAGAATTATTCTAAAAACTTTTCCAAGCTCTAGGGAAATGCACAAATGCACAAAAATACTTTAATCACTGCGTAACATTGCATTATAATTTGCATGTTTTTAAAAAATGCTTGAATACCCAAACAAGAATTTTAAAAAGTCACAGCTATCCAGTTACAGAACTAAACTAGGATGAGAGGGCTGGTGCCATTCGCAGCAAGAAAAGTGGCAGATGTCCATATCTCTAAATGAATAAAACTTTGTTTTGGCTAAAGAGCTCCGTGAGCTGGGTTCCTGGCTAGAGAGCTAGAGGTTGGGAGATGGCTCCCATCTGTTGCTTTCCAGCCAGCCTGTATAGCCTTGGGCAATCTGCATAGGCCTGTAATACCCTCAGAAGAAGGGAATTATAGTTTTTCTAGAACACCCTGAGAAGAGTTGCTGTAATTCGCAATTGAGATTACATTTATTTATCTGGAAAGCTCACCAGGGTGCAGATCTAGACAGTGAGAGTTTCATTCCTCACTGTGCCTTAAGGGGGAAAGAGGGGTTTGGGGCATATATTATTAGATAGCCAATGTTATTACATAGTCCTCCTGGAGTATCCCTAGAAGAAGGGAATTGTAAAGTATTGCCATACGCTGGAATTGGCTTGGTGGCCGGTTACAAAAATATTTTAAATTTTTGCAGGGATCCTATGAGAAAAGAGAGAAAATGCCTATGGGAAAATTGAGAGAAATAGAGAAAATACCTATGATAAAAGAGAGAGATAAAACAGTCACTGAAAGCAGGCACATGGGTCCTTTGGAGGGTGATGGGCTTTGAGAAGCCTTTCATCAAAAGCAAGAAGTTAATCTGAAATCAATTACAGCTCCTACTTTTATGTGGGCACCTACACACAGAAAAAATGTCAAGATGCATTTTAGGGAAACTGCACTGGGATTTCACAAAAACAAACGAGCCTTGCAGTGAAAGCTGGGGTTACCTCCGGTGAAGCACGTTTGCTCAATGGACAAGCCCTGTGACATGACAGACTTGAATACCAAAGGAGCAAGATTATTTTCTGTTTTATATAGAAAATAACTTCTCTTGAATGTTATACACACTTTGTAGTGTGTCTGAATATTATGGTACTGGACAAATTTATAATGCCAGATACCACTCGCTGTAGCCATGGTTATGGTTACAGCTAGCCATGCCTCTGCAATCAACCATGGTAGCCACAACAGCCTTTCTGTTCCGTTTCTCTGCCAAGATCTTATGACAAACAGAGCCATTTCATAGTACAGTGGTACCTTGTATAAAGGAATTAATTTGTTCCAAATGAAATTCTGTTAAGCAAATTTCCTTTGTACAAATTTCCCATAGGATTGCATTGAAAATGGATTAACCCCTAATTGCGACCATTTTTCTGTTGTATGGATTCGCCCCATAGGTGATTCTGTTAAGCGATTTCCCCCATCTCTGGATTTTTTTTCCTTTAAGCAGATTTTCTATTAAACAAACACCTTGTTATATGAGGCTCCACTGTATTTGTGAGCAGACCAGGTTCTGCTTGTCCAAAACATTTTGGAGATGGTGTAAACCAATCTGGGTGGCTAGCTGTGCTCTCTCTAAGAGGTGCACCCATGCCTCTGCACTTCTCCACACAGGGCTTTTCCTCTCCCATATACCCACCCCAACCATTTTGGTTCCAGTCTCATGCATGGGGGCAGGGGCAGAGCACCACAGACTGGGTCCAAAAATTAGAGGGCATTCTGGTGGCTAGTTTGTTTTAAAAAACAGAGTTAGAAGACTACAATGGTACCTCTACTTACAAGTTTAATCCATTCTGATTGCATGCTCATAAGTAGAACAACTCATAAGTAGAGTAGCCGCATCTAAAAAAATAATTAAAAAAGAAAATAATTTTTAAACAAATTATAAGTAGAGCAGACCACATCTAAAATGTGTAAGGCAGCAGTTAAAACAGCAACAGTTTTCCACTCTTAAGTCAAATTGCTCATAAGTAGAGCCGCTCGTAAGTAGAGGTACTGCTGTAATTTCTGAACTGCAGAAATCACACACACACACACATTTATGTGGTTTAAAGTTTAGATAGTTTGGTTAATTGACACATTAAGTGTCATTTATGTATAATATAGTCATTCAATGAGAATATAAATGCATTCTCATCATGACAGATGTGGCAGAGTTTTAACAGCTCTGCCACACCCATCACAATGCTAAGCATTTAACTACTCCTTAGTTAAATATTATGACAAACTTTTCAAATTTTGTTCCATGGAATGGCTAGAATCCTAAATGCAGCTCTTTGACAAGGTGCCAGGGTGTGTCTCGGCTATGTGTCTGGATTTTTTTGTTGTTCAATCGTTCAGTCGTGTCCAACTCTTTGTGAGCCCATAGACCAGAGCATGCCAGGCCCTCCTGTCCTCCAGTGCCTCCCAAAGATTGGTCAAGTCCATGTTGGTTGCATTGATCACATCGTCCAACCATCTCATTCTCTGCCGTCCTCTTCTCCTTTTGCGTTCAATTTTCCCCAGCATCAGGGACTTTTCTAAGGACTCCTCTCTCCTCATGAGGTAGCCAAAGTACTGGAGCCTCAGCTTCAAAATCTGTTCTTCCGGTGAACATTCAGGGTTGATTTCTTTCAGGATGGATAGGTTTGATCTCCTTGCAGCGCAGGGGGCACTCAAGACTCTCCTCCAGCACCACAGCTCAAAAGCATCAATTCTTTGGCTATCAGCCTTCTTTATGGTCCAGCTCTCACTTCCATACATACTACCAGAAAAACCATAGCTTTGACTATCCTGACCTTTGTTGGCAAAGTGATGTCTCTGCTCTTTAAGATGCCACCTAGGTTTGACATCACTTTCCTCCCAAGTAGCAGCCACCTTTTAATTTCTTTGCTGAAGTCTGATTGACACTTCAGAACAATCAGTTCCTCCACTTTTGTTTGATTTTATGAAAGATCATTCAAAACCATTGGCATCGAAAGAATTACCTGAGCTTCCAAACTCAGGGCCCAAGGAGGTAAACTCCCCTAAGGCAAAAAAATTTAATACTCAAGTTAGAACCTATGTAAATCAAAGTGGTCTCCCCATGGATTTAGTCCAACCAGAGTGACTAATACCCGCCGATAGGATCTTTTTGCTGAAGATCTTGTCATGGAATATTGCCGGCTGGAAAGGGAAATCAAATGATCCAGAGTTTCTACATTTCCTCCAGAGTTTTGACATTGCCCTTCTTCAAGAAACCTGGCATGAAGGGGATGTTACATTGCCTGGATATACCTCAGTTGTAACTCCAGCTGTCGTTCCATCACACCGAGGCCGGCCTGATTACTAACCACTATCAGATCAAGATAGAGCACCTAGACAGTTGCCCCCCATTAGCTATGGCCATTTTAATCCATAACCTGAAGCCTTCTCTTATGATAATTAATGTTTATCTACCCCCACAAGTTAACAAAGAAAAATTGCAGGCACAATGGGAGACCTTGAACGTTATTTATTTTCTTTAGAGGCAGAACACCCTTCGGCTGAAGTTCTCATTGCCGGAGACTTTAATGCCAGGATCAGAAATGACAACTCTGCTCTACTGGATTCAATGGGCAACAGCTTGGAGGACCATTTTCCTGAATAGCTCCCAAGGTGTTCCAAAGATTTCCAGATTAATCCTGCGGGCACCATCTGGCCAGAATCTCTATGGGGACTGGAAAGATTATCTTAAATGGTTCATTTGTATTGGATCACCCTGGAGAATTCACTTTCTGCTCCCACAGGGGGAGCAGTGTTATCGACTATGTAATAGTTTCTCCCAACTTGAGTTACAAGGTAGTCGATTTCCAGGTTGGATCGCAAATCGACAGCGACCATTTTCCCTTAATCACTAAAATAAAATGTAACCAACTAACATCTAGCACATCATATCACCTTAATAATAAAAACGTAAGTCACCTTACTGCATGAGAAAGAAATTGTCCTCAAAAATAGAGGATAAGATAAATCTAGCATTAAACTCCAACCATTTTATAAATCTGAAACAGAATTTGTCCGAGGCATCAGACCTGTCAGAGGCCATCCTACATTATGAAAACCTGATGGCTGAAATCAATAGTATCGTAAACCAACAAACTTGCCGGAGGCCCTATAAAAATGCAAGACTTAGTCCAAATTCCTGGTTTGATAGAGATTGTCTTCTTTTGAAAAATCAGTTATGTTGCCTGTTTCACTCTTATCAGTTAATCCAGTCAGATTCTTCTCCCCCAAGTGAATATATTAAATTAAAAAAGCATTATAAGTTTGTAATAGCTCAAAAGAAGCAAACTTTCATCAAGGAAAGATGAAACTTAATTATTCATTCTGTTCGTTCCAACAATAGTAAACAGTTTTGGATGTTGGTAAGGGATGCCTTAAAAGGCAGGTCAGGCTCCTTGGACACCCAGATTCCTGCGCACATATGGAAGGATCACTTTACCATCATTTTTTTTTATCCTCAATCCCCGGATCTAGATCCCCCTCATCCAATGCCTCCAAACTTACCTAAATGGGACCCAGTGAATACTTTAGAAATCAAAAATTTGATTTCAAATGTAAAACTGAGAAAAGCCACCAGCCAGGATGGGATTCCTCCTGAACTCCTAAAAAAGCACTTGGACTGGTGGGCCACTCCTTTGGCCACCCTCTTTACATTAATAGACCAGTCCGGAAGGGTACCCACAACATGGACTAAAGCCATTGTAGTACCTATTTTTTAAAAAAGAGACCCCCAAGACCCAGGAAACTACTGCCCAGCCAGCTTGCTGTCCATTATAGGGAAACTTTATGCTCTCCATTTAGTAAAAAAAAATTGACCACCTGGATAGACAACTATAGGATTTTGGGCCCGGTACAAATTGGCTTTTGTAAAAATAGACATACACTAGACCAGTGTTCAGTATTGGCCCATCTTGCAGAGAAGAACAATGTCATGGGTGGGAGGAAACTGCTTGTACCTTTTTTTGACCTAAAAGGGGCTTTTGATTCAATTTCAAGGACTCTATTGTGGGCCAAACTGGAAAAATCCTCAACTGATAGGAGACTGTTGTTTCTCATTCAAAAGCTATACCTCAGTATGAGCTGCCAGGTGCGCTATGGCCCTGCTGGGGAACTGTCAGATAGGATCCTAAATAACAAGGGGGTTAAACAGGGTTTCATTCTGGCACCCTATTTATTTAACCTTTTCATCAATGATTTGAGCGATTCCCTGAAACAAGTTCAGGGCAATCCCCCCAAGTTAGGTTCCCAGCAAATTTCACTACTCCTTTATGCAGATGACGCAGCAGTTCTATCCCACACCCAACTGGGTCTTAAGAGGCTCATAACAGTGTTTGGAATTTATTGCAATAACAACAGCCTGTCCATCAACACTCAGAAATCAAAGATTTTAGTTTTTTCAAAGAGGTGGAAAAGACTGCGTTGGTCTCTACAAAATGACACTCTGGAGCAGGTTAAGAAATATAAGTACCTTGGGATTACTTTTAGATATAACATGAGCTGGGCAACTCATCGAAGCCACGCCCTTAATCTTGCAAAATGTAGTTCACAGCAGTGGCTCGGTTTTTCTTCAGAAGCGGAGGTCACCATGTCCCGTCAGCCATTCAAGTTTTCCAAGCAAAAATAAGGGCCCAATTATTATACGGCTTCCCAGTATGGATCAAAGCATTCAACTTTGAAGTAGAAAAAAATCAATCTGCTTTTTTGCATCAAATTTTGGAGGTCCCAAACTGCGTACCCTATGCAGTGTTGTGCCTCGAGGCAGGAGTGGGTCGATTGGAAATTAATGCCTGGACTCAGACCTTAAAGTACTGGCTTAGAATCCTTTTGTGTGCAGACCAACTGGGGTACGTGTCTAACATGCTGTCTGACTCTTACCAAAGCCAGTAGCAATCCTTTATTAATCAAAAAATTAGGTCTGTAGGTATCCCACTTGACCATATCTTGATGTTAGGGCAGAAACAGGCTCTAAGAATTCTTACCCAGAAGCTAAGTGGCATAGAGAGGCAGGAACTTTTCTCCCTGGCACATAGAACCTGCTCCCCTTTGTCACAAGGTGTGTTTCCAATGTATAGGACCCCGCAGCATATTTAACCTCACTCTGTTCCCCACGGGCTTGTAGAGCTTTCATGTTGGCTAGGATGAATGTATTACCATCAGCAATTCTTCAGGGTAGGTTTATGGGGATCCCTCGGCAAGAAAGATTCTACCCATGTGGAAACCAGTCCCTGGAATTTATCCAACATGTGCTTTTATTTTGCCCTTTTTATGATCATATTAGAAACAACTTAATTGCTCCATTGCTGAAGAAGTTCCAAGGCTACCCTTCTAGATGGTTAGTCCAATACTGTTTAATAGATAAGAATTCTTATATTACAGTCCAGGTAGCAAAGTTTTTTCTGGCCACCATACACAAGAGAACAGAGATTACCTCGACCATTCACCCATCTTCCTGATGTTTTTACCCATTCGTAGTTTTATTCTTTTCCCATTGTTTTCATGACTTACTGTACTTTTGTTTTTACGGGTCATATGACCACAATAAACTTGAATTTGAATTTGAATTTCATTGCTGAAGTCATCATCTGCAGTGATCAAGGAGCCCAGGAAAATAAACTCTGTCATTGCTTCAATTTCTTTCCCTTCTATTTGCCAGGAGGTGATGGGACCTGTCAAGGAATCAGAAAAGATGGCTGCAGTTAGGTTAGGTTAAGGAGAAGCAAGAAAGGATTTATGTGAGAATGTTTTGGGCTGTTGTTTTCCCCTTGTTCCAATTAAAAATTACAGGTGCTGCTTATCGCTTGGGAAGGAGAAGGGAGTTGTAGAGTCATAACATCAAAAGAGCATCAAATTCCTGAACAGCTTACTACATGGGAAAGAAAGGCGTGGAAGAAGAATAATTACTATGCTGAACTCGACCCTGTGATTGGACAATTACCAGGATGACTGTGGGAAAGGGGAGGAGATGGCTTCTCTGAAAATATGCTTTTAAGTTAGACAAAGGGAAATTAAAAATGGATTTTTCGAAATGGCTTAATGATTTGGCTCGCTTGCTTGCTTGGACTCAATAATGAAGCTTTTGGGGATTTAGTCTCTGGAGCTTGATTCATCATGAGCCTTATAGTTGGAAACACTAGTGTAACTTAAGAAATAGCTTAGACAGTTTATTATTTTCCTGAATTGCAAAATCCTATTGACCATGCTACTGATATTTGTGTTTTGCACTGTTCTTTTTTAATGAAACTTTAAATGACTTTTTGTTTTGACTTTTCAATTTTTAATAAAATAATAGTATTCTACACAAGCCTGATTATTGCCCAAGAGTGAGTGTGGCTAACTCAGTGCCTTGACCAGCAGAGCTTGGCAGAGAAGCAACTTTGGAACTTAGAACATTTTTTCTTTGTTTGTCCTACCTGACAGGATTGGTGTATTTTTCAAAGTACACAACCAGTGTAAGATTTTAAAGGAACCTAGCTGCCTGAGAGTCTATAGCACCTCCACAAATGCTCACCCAGGTAACGGGACAGAGTGGTGGGTTTTAGAGGTGAAAATTAGCTATCAGGAGCTGAATCTGATAAGGGGGTAACCTGAGGGGCCTCCTTGGGAGTAGGCAGCTCCTGTGCAGGACCGGTGGCCATGATCTTAGTTTTTTTGAAGTTGAGCTTCAGCCCATTTTTTTGCTCTCCTCTTTCATTATCATTAAGAGATTCTTTAAATCCTCCTCACTTTCTGCTATCAAATTAGTATCATCTGCATATCTGAGGTTGTTGATATTTCTTCTGGCAGTCTTAATTCTGGCTTGTGATTCAGCCAGTACTGCCTTTAGCATGATGTACTCTGCATATAAGTTAAATAGGCAAGGTGACTGTATTCCGCCTTATCATACTCCTTTCCAAATTTTAAACCAGTCAGATGTTCCATATCCAATTCTGACTGTTACTGTTTGTCTCACATGGTGGTCAGGCACTCCCATTCCTTTAAGAACTTGCCATAGTTTGTTGTGGTCCACAGAGTCAAAGGCTTTGGCATAGTCAATGAAGCAGAAGTAGATGTTTCTTCTGGAACTCTCTAGCTTTCTCCATAATCCAGCGCATGTTGGCATTTGATCTCTAGTTCCTCTGCCCCTTCTAAATCTAGCTTTCACTGCTGAAGTCTCCGTTGTAGAATTTTGAGCATAACCTTGCTAGTGTGAAATGAGTGCAATTGTACGATAGTTGGAGCATTCTTTGGCATTGCCCTTCTTTGGGATTGGGATTGAGACCAATCTTTTCCAGTCTTCTGGCCACTGCTGAGTTTTCCAAAATTGCTGGCATATTGTGTGTAGCATCTTTACAGCATCCTTTTTAAAGATTTTAAATAGTTCAGGTGGAATACCATCACCTCCACTGGCCTTGTTGTTTGCAATCTTTCTAAGGCCCACTTGACTTCACTTTCCAGGATGTCTGGCTCCAGGTCAGCAACTACACTATCTTGGTTACCAGGGACATGCAGATTTTTCTGATACAAATCCTTTGTGCATTCTTGCCATCTCTTCTTGATGTCTTCTGCTTCTGTTATGTCCCTACCATTTTTATCCTTTATCATATCCACCTTTGCAAGAAATGCCCCTTTAATATCTCCAATTTTCTTGAATAGATCTCTGGTTTTTCCTTTTCTGTTGTTTTCCTCTATTTCTTTGCACTGTTCATTCAAGAAGGCTGTCCTGTCTCTCCTCGCTATTCTTTGGAACTCTGCATTCAATTTTCTGTATCTTTCCCTTTCTTCCTTACATTTTGCATCCATTCTCTCCTCCGCGATTTGTAGGGCCTCGTTGGACAGCCACTTTGCTTTCTTGCATTTTCTTTTCTTTGAGGTGGTTTTTGTTGCAGCCTCCTGTACAATGTTACAAGCCTCCATCCATAGTTCTTCAGATGTTCTCTCCACCAAGTCTAGTTCCTTAAACCTATTCTTCACCTCCACTGTATATTCATAAGGGAGTTATATTATAGCCAGTAATATAACAGAGACTCCTCCCAGCACCTTATCAAACAATTGTAATTACCTGCAGCAAGTCATGCAAAATGTAAACAAGCATCAAGAGGATTTCTGCCTCTATCTGCCCTTTATTTCTATTAGATGAACACAAGGGTTCACTCCTGGGTTGTGACATGGGTGTCTGCAGAAAGAAAACTCCCCTGGAAATCCGAAATAGCTTTATTTTTTGTTTTTCAGTATTCAGGCATACCATGTTGCAGTGAAGTGTGAGTTGGACACAAACCGGGCTAACATGCCATCATGAAGACTCTCTCCCCAACCCTCCCCCAAAATTCTTGCAAATTGGGATCTGAATTTATTCCCCAACTTTTATGCAGAATCCAAAGTGGTTTTAGATATGTCCTGCCCAGACCTGGCTTAAGTTCTGTTCCTGGTCATGATGGCAAGCTGAGGGACTGCTGGAGCTGGCCTGCATCTATAGATGATCACTGAATGCCCTCCAGAAGGACTACAACTCCTATTGCAACCTCACATGTTGTGGGAATGATAGCCCAAAACACATCAGAAGAGTTCCAGTTCAAGGAGGTTGTTTGAAAGAGTGGTATTGGAAGGTGGGTTTTCTGTGGTATTCCTGAGTGACCCTTCAGTGACTGGGGCAATGGAAGCGTTACACTTCCCAGAGGAAAAGGATAGAATGGAGTTATGATGAGATGGTTCCTAATTTGCCTGACAATTGGGTTCAGGACCGATCCAGAGTATTGCTTTTAAGGAGGATGGTTTCATTTCAAGAACATTTTTTCATCTCGGTCTACCTCATTTTGTCCACTTGGTGGCCCCATAGAACAATCTGTGCATTTTTGCAGGGAAGGAAAAAAACCAAAGCAACACTCATAAAAACAAGGTGGCTGTGCAGGTGCCATTGAGGAGAATAGGAGAAACAGAAGCATTTGCTTCTTTCCAAGTGTCAAATTAGTCCATGTTGTTGCAGGCGTCCTTAAGGAAAATAATGACAGCCTTAGAGTCTAGGGAGGAGGATAGAGTTGCAAATTCCTGCTCACTGGGTGATCTCACTCTCTGTCTTCTGCTCTCCCACCAGGATTTCTCCAACAGGGAAAATTATTGATAAATCCAACAGATTCCATAAGTAGGGCAAGTAATGCAGAAATTACCCAGCGTGGCCATTGGTCAGATGAGTGGTATAGAAATTGAATGAATGAACGAATTAACAAATCCTTCATCAATGTATTGTTTTAAAGTACACCGAAAAACCCAATGCATTATGATGATGCCTGCTATTCATATGAATTGTGAAAACATGTTACACCATGTAGCTTGTCCCCTGCATCCCTCCCATTAGGTGTGCTAGCTTCTGGTAGTTCAGGGTCCACCAGCTTCCAGGTGACCAGTGGTTCTCCAACTTTGAGTTAGCTCCTAGCTTTGGTGTGATGATACCATGACCCTTTTGCAACCGGAGAGAGAGGGAGAAATGATTTTTAAAAACGATGACTTTTTAATTGCAGAACTGCACAAGGAATACTTAATTTAAAAAACAAGCAAACAAAAGTGCTGGAGTGAAACAAGTCTGCTAACTGGTCAACTGGAATGGGGGCAAGTTGTCCATGTGTTGTAAAATGCAAGTGCTAGGAAGAATAGATTGTCCTGCTACAGAAAAGGCATGTACTTAAAAAGTGTTACACCAGCTTCTCTTCTGTTTCTTATTGTTTGTTTGTCTTGGTATATATATTTGCAAATCCCTGGCATATTTTTGAGATGGTTTGCAAGAGAGACAGATAGTTTTATGGGGGTTCCAAAGCCTGTTGTTTGATTTGCAGCATTAATGCTTCAGGCGCCTCAATATTCAACCTATATTTCGATCTATAAACAATCAGGGTTTTTTTTGCGCCCTAGGTGAGGGATGGGGGGCAGGGGCAGGTGGGGGTGGGGGTGGGGCAGGGGGTGGTGGGTGGCGTGGCAGCGGGGGGGCTGCAGGGGGTGGCGGATGACAGAGGACGGTGACGGGCGTGGGGGCGGACGGCGGTGGCCAGCAGCGGGGGGGCAGGGGGCAGCAGGCTGGCCCGCGCCCCCTCTCCATTTTGGCTCCCTAGGCAACTGCCTAGTTTGCCTTAATGGACGTGCTGGCCCTGTAAACAATTATTCGGTGTTCTTTTATTTGCAAGTAAATAAACTCCTATTTTGAAGCCCGGAGCCATATCATTGCTTAGGAATCTGGGGAGCCCTTCATTGTTTACCTTTGTCGCACAGAGAGAAAGAGTGAGTAAATAGATGCTGAGAGAGCCCCTACTCAACCTCAATGGATGTTGAATGAAGAAGCTGAGTCCTACTAAACTAGTGGTGCCCAATGTTTTTTGAGTCATAGTCTTCTTATACACTATTAGCCAAGTAGCCTGCAAACGCCACACGCGCGCGCGCGCACACACACACACACACACACACACTTAAATAAAAAGGCATTTTTAGTGGGGTAACATCATGCCTTCTCAGAAAATAGAGGCTTCTTTCTCCCCTAAAGGACTGGTTTCTAATTCATACACATAGATGCTAACCTTAATGTCCCACTCCAAAAGGTCAAGGAAGAAATTATTTAACAAGGGCTACAACACATATAAGATTACTTGCAACTTCCCAGAAAACACTTGCCCACCCCCTTGGGGGTCATGACCCCCAGGTTGGGAAACACTGTACTGGACAATCAGTACAGTGATTGTCTTACTTACAGTGATTGTCTTACTTACTTACTTACTTACTTACTTACTTACTTACTTACTTACTTACTTACTTATTTTTATATTTATATCCCACCAGATTTTCCCAAAAGGAACTCAAGGCGGTTAACAAATATAAAAAAATTCCATAAAACAGAACACAAAAAATAATAATTGGTTCTATATATAGACATAAAAGTAATAAGCAAACCAAACCAAAAGGTGCTTTACAGAGAATATGTCATCAGTTCCGACATCCACTGTCATGTTTTCCTCCCTAATTTCTAGTCTTCTCCCACTCCAGTGTATTCTAGCATTACTGTCACTAAGGCAGCACTGCCACTGGGGGGAACCACAAGGGCTTTCTGAGCCACCCTGTTCCTTAACTCAGTATTGTTACTTGCTCTTTGTACTTGCTGCTGAATTACCACTGCAATAATTGCTGCAGCTCAGAAATACCATCAGATAATACCTGATATAATCCCTTGATCTGCTTCTAATCCAGAATAATTACTTTGGGGCTTAATAGGACAACTGGAGGTTCTTACTGCAGGCTTGGTAATTCTTAAAAGGTCTGGGCACAGATGACTTTGTACTCTGCACTTGGAAGCAAAACAGGGCAAAGAGAAGGGTGTTTTTTGTTTGTCTGTTTTCTTTTGTCTGTTGTTCACTCCATGTTGCAATTTGAGCAATTCCGCCGATGCTTTGAGGAGAGAACAAAGGAAAAAGAGTGGATTTGTGCTGAATATTACACATTCATCTTAACGAATTTTCTCTTTAATTGCAGACAAAACATATTATTCTTCCAATATTCTTTACTCAATATACTTCTTCCAAATTGTCTAGAGCCAATTGGAATCTAGGTGATTCTGTCTTGGGACCATAATTATTTTACTGTACATAAAAAAATAGTCTTAAACATCGTGGAGGCGAGTTTTTCATTCTTTAATTGCAGCAACAGATACTGGCTGAAATCCAGTAACAAAAGTTTAAGCCACCTAAGCCTGAGGACATCATCAGCTACAGCCATATTTTGCTAATTAACCCCATCTCATCAACAAGTTCCCTGAGCTCCCTTTCACAAAAACACCAGTGTTTTCCATGTTAGTTTCCACCCTTCATAAAGTGTGTGAAGATTATCAGTCATCCAGGTGAGTTTGTCTGGAAGATGAGTAATCGCAACTGGACTTCTTTTATTGAGAGATTGAAACATTTTGCTGCTCATCCAAACAGCTTTGTCAGTCTGAGGAAAGCTAGTTGGAAGTCCTCCATTTTATAGTTCACTTTGACCTCATGTCACCCTGGTCTGAAATAGGCTCATAAGATGAACAATGGCCTGAATAGGCTTGTTAGATGGATAGTCTCACTAGGCCATTAGGTAAACAATGGCCTAAGGTGCTGAAACTAGGGATGGGCACAAAATGGAAAAAAAAGTGTTTCGTTTCATTCCATTTTACCTTTAAATACTTCCTTGAACAACTTTTTCTCTTCCTTTTTATAATTTGCCAGCATATATTCAGATTTAACCCTGTTGCTTGCTCAAAAGCCTTCAAATGTTTTTGTAATTTATAAATACTTGTCAATGGGTTTTTAATTATTAATAACGTATCATCAGCAAATAAATTAATTTTATTTGCCTTCCTCTCTTCTACCACTTCTACAGTATTTCTTTATCCTCTCTTATTACGTTAGCCAACATTTCCATTATAAGTATAAACAAAACTGGAGATAATTGGCAACCTTGTCTTGTTCCCCGGCCCAGGCAATAGTATCAGTTACTCCATCATTCTCCAAATTTCCAGCCTTATTATGAGAATACAATTGATTTATTATATTGCTAAATTGAACACTAAAACCTAAATGCTTAATCAAAATCTTTAAGGTACTCCACTCTACTGTATCAAATGCTTTAAAAATATCAAATGAAATTATTCCTACCTTTCCTTTTTATTATTTGCTAAATACATATTATTCAAAACTCTTCTGATTAAATCTGCCATATGCCTACCTCTAATAAAACTGTTCTGGTCCTTATTTATATAATTACCTACAAAACTATTTAATCTATTAGCCAAAATTGCTGTAAATATCTTTGCATCCTGGAGGAATTTTAAAATGTGCCCCCGCAACAGCGGGAGCCTCTTGGTGTTGTGGGTGGGAATTTTTTTTTAAAAAAGGCTCCAGCTAGAGCCAAGGCACAGGCTTGAGCCTTTTTGAAATACCCCACCTGCAACATGGTTACCTCTGTAGGGCATGTGTCTTTCTCTTTCTCTGTCTCTCTGTCTGTCTCTCTGTCTCTCTGTGTGTCTTTTGGGTGCTTCGTCCCCATTACACCCCCACAGCATTGGAGATCCGACCCATTGAGACAAGAACAGCCCCTCCGGTCCCTTCCCCCCTTCTTCTCCCCCATCACTCTTGGAGACAACCTAGAAGGATCTGCCTCTTTACCCCCACCTCCAGACCCTCCAAAGAGAAAAGCCACCACCACAGCAGCTGCTGCTGCAGCAAGAGAGAAGGAAAGTTTGGGAGGCAAGCTCACTTTTGGGCATGCCTGTGAAATAGTTCTTCAGCACCATCAATTCAGAGATCTTTCTCTTACAAAGGGGAAAAAATCTTTTTCACCCCCCCTTGCTTCTTCGCTTCCTCTCTCCCTCTCACTCAGACTGTGCCTGAACCCCCCACCTCTGATGAGAGAGGAGTTTCCAATACTCACATTAATGGCCTCCCTGATTGCTCTCTTATACCACCTATCTTCTCAGTCTAATATGTTCACTTAATGGCCTATTGAGACTATTGTCCACCTAACAAGTCTATTCAGGCCATTGTTCATCTTATGAACCTATTTCAGACCAGGGTGACATGAGGTCAAAGTGAACTATAAAATGGAGGACTCGCAACTAGCTTTCCTGAGACTGATGAAGCTATTTGGATAAGCAGTGAAACGTTTCAATCTCTCAGTTTCCAGGCACCCCTCATAATGGATATTTTTCTTTCTGCTTGTTCTTTGTAGCTTTAATGTTACTTTTTAATGTTCTAAGATGCCTCTTCTAATTTCCTATTCTTCACTTGAATATGCCTTAAATGTTCTGGGCTGTGTATTGCTCCTCGTTATTGTAAGCTACCTTGGGTCCTTTTCCAAGGAGAAAGGTGGGGTAAAATATTGAAAATTAATTAATTAATTAATTAATTAATTAATTAATTCTTCCCTGGATGCATTTGCGAACATTGGGGTGAATCAGGAAATCTTAACTGTCAAAAATCACCATCCGTGGTCCCATTGTGGTTGACAGTGGCTATTAACCACTGATGGAGCTTCATGTGGAGCTAAGAAGCTTCAGTGCATCCTGAGTACGGGCAGAGGTGAGAGGAGCTAAAGCCTCACCAATAAACAAAACTCCTTTTCCTGCATTGATTTATGTCTCTGCCTGAAGATCCAGATCATCACAGCTCCTCTGTAACAACAAATAACATTCTTGCCCAGTACATTGATAGCTTTATCCTCTCTATTGTCTAACCCTCTTTTACAGCAGTCTGTAAAAGAGGATTTTGCAGCACATTTAATAATTTGCTGTATGAAGGACCACCTCTTCTTGTCAGCCTCAAATCTCCTCCTGTTTAGTCTGAGAGCTATGCTTTGGGAACCAAATGTTCAGTTAAATGAATTTAGTGTTCTAGTGATACGTACATGTATGCAATGCATACATGCATGAACCAGGGCCATGCATGATCAAGCATGCAGGTATCAAATTGCATACACACAGCAACCTATCTGGCATGTACAGATATATAAATGGAGAATCTCCTCCTATCCTAGCACATAGATTGAGCTCATGATCCACCCCATTACAACCAGCTTACTTTCTGTAACATTGATTTCCTGTTTCCTTTTACAGCAGCTCCCCACACCCTAATGTAGCTGTATCCTTTTTATATTGTATTTTATGATTATTTTGTAAACCGCCCTGGGTAGTGCAGTTTGCACTAAGGGGGTGGTATAGAAATCAATCAATCAATCAATCAATCAATCAATCAATCAATCAATCAATCAATCAATCAATCAATCAA
>JAHTLZ010000204.1:94194967-94224628 GCA_023846285.1 Phrynocephalus versicolor | reverse complement strand
TCTATCTATCTATCTATCTATCTATCTATCTATCTATCTATCTATCTTTTGTTATGTTTTGGTGAACAATTATTATAAAAACAACAGACCAAACAAAAGGTTGCCAAAGTGAAGAAATCTGCAAAAATGTTAGAATCTGCCTATAATTTTTGGATACAAGGAAGGATGTTCAAATATTATTTCATTTCATTTTAATTTCATTTCAGCAATTTAAAAGGGCACATTTCATAGAGGTGCTCCTAGGTAACAAGCCTGCATAATTTTAGAAGAGGAGAGATAAAAGCCAGGACATTTCGGGGGGCTAGGATAGTTTACCCTCCTTTCATGTGTCTTGTTGAGTCAACAAAGAAGTGGAACAGGATGGAGGAGGATCATGGATAAGGAGTCGCAGATGCAGAAGGACCAGAACAACAAGAACCATCACACTCTTAACATTCCTGCTCTTTTATGAGAAAGAATTAGCAAAAGCACTGGATGCCAGATCAGTTCTCCAATACAGCATAATACAGAGATGGGGAAATCAATGAGAAAGTGTTAGAAACTTAAAAGTGTTAGATTATATCGCTATTAAACATTTCAAAATAGTTTAATTATTCCTATGTTGAAAGGAGATTTTTAAATAGTTAAATTAATTTTAAATTGACATTTCTGTTATGTTGATACATAAAAAGCCAGGATGATAAGAATCCCATTTGTAATATTACTCATTTCCACTGATTCTAATACAGTACATTAGTAGGGGAAGAAGCAAACCTTAGTTCTGTGATTAGAGATTAACATTGTCACTCAGAAATCTAACTCCTCCTTCCCCTTCTCCATAGTCCTACCCTGCTATTTCCCCCACATATACAATTTGAGGAGGGATGTGGCATCTTTTGAAATACTGTATTCTGTCTGTGTCTCTCTGAATCCAAATTGCTAATAAGCCTTCAGGATCATTCAGAGGAACCCATTTCCATTCAGACATCCTTCAAATCATAGTCTGAGTCAAGTTTCCTCTTTCCCACAACTTTAAACCCCACAGTCTCAGTCACTCTATACCCCAGAGCACAGAGCGAAGTCTTAGTTCCCTGAGCTCCTTGTCCTCTGAAGATGTCGACCACAGAGTCTGGCAAAATGTCAGGAAGTAAAACTTCCAGAACACAGCCAAACAGCCCAAAAAACTCACAACAGCTATCCTTCAGATTGTTGTATGGAATATGTTCCTGCACCCTGATTCATATTTTGTTTCTCAGTTGGTAAAAATCGAGCCTGCTGTCCATCCAGGGAGCAATGCATATACTGCTAACTGAGAGTCACGCCATAAATGTTGCGTGTAAAAGGATCCGTATTGTTTCTCTGCCTTCATGGCATTTGGAAGATGCACTACTGTAAGATGATACTACCTGCCCAGCTGCAGCATTCCCCTTCGAAAAATGTAGCAGGAGGATGCGAAAGCTCTGGAGGCAGTTTTGGTAGACACAGCTGCCAGGGCACTTTGAACCCAAAGGCACAAAGGGTGCTTTCAGAGCAGAGACATTGTTCTAGGATTTCAATGGGTGGTATAGGAGCAGAAAACACAAAGGCGTTTGTCTGTCACAGCTGTTCTTATGTGGGAAGTCGAGAGGACAGCCACAACATCCTTTGTCCCATGAGCTCTATTGACTGGTACCCAAAGAGCTCTTCTGAGCAATGTTGGCAAGATAAAAATTGTAGAAATAAATAAATAAGATCATAATCTGGTGTGTATGTGTTTATTGTAGGAATATATGAATGGTTAACACCTGCACACCTTGGCTGAGTCATTTCTTTACAAACACCACACTGGAAAGTCTTTGGAGGGACACCTGTGTTCTTCTGGATCTCATTCACAGAAGTGAACGTATTGCTCAGAAAAATGTCCTGATGCCCTGTGCCCTAAAAAAAATCCAACTGTTCAAATGTTCAGTGTAACATCTTAGGAGGAGATGCATCAGTGTGCACGTGTGGCTAATATGTAGGCCTAGCTTTTGGATGAAAGTCAAAGACCGAAAGATCAAAAGCAGAATCTTTGTGAAGCCCTAATCTTTGTGAATCAAAGTGCTCTGCAAGCCGTATCTTGCTCAAAATTTGGGATTGCACAGAAATCTTTGGGGTCTAATCAGTTATTTATTCATTTATACTCAAAGTACTTGCGCCCTTAAAAAAAACACAAAAGCAGTTAGAACAATTTCAAACATGAAAACAAGTCATAATTTAGGAAGTTAACACTATGGACAATCTGAATAGTCTTGTCTGAGTTGAACAGTCAAAAAGCCCTAACACATCTGGAAATCAATAGCATTTCTAGTCACTGTCTGTACTTGCGCATAAACTGCATAGTAGAGATGGGCACAAATAAAAAAATGGCATTTTATTTGTCGTTTGGAGG
Source organism: Phrynocephalus versicolor (assembly GCA_023846285.1). NCBI lineage: Eukaryota > Metazoa > Chordata > Lepidosauria > Squamata > Agamidae > Phrynocephalus > Phrynocephalus versicolor. The sequence continues at coordinate 94,222,239 of JAHTLZ010000204.1, read as the reverse complement.
GTCCGTTTCGGTTTGTTTCCGTTTTTCACGAATTTTTGCAAAAAAATCATTTTTGTTTTCATTCATTTTGTTACCATTTTGTTACTATTTATTTCAATTTTTTGTGTTTTTTTAGGATTTTAAGCAATTCACTCATATTGCAGTAACGGAAACGAAACGCACGACAAAATTTCCGGTGTTTCTGTTCGTTTTGTTTCATTTTAGAGACAAAATTCGTTTGTCATTTCGTTACATAACAAAACGAAAAAACAAAAACGGAAACAAAAAATTGTTCGTTTCGTGGCCATCTCTACTGCATAGTGAAAGTGGGCCATATCTTATGAAGACTTTGCAGGTGCTGGAGAAGAAGGAACTGAGAAGTCACAACCAAGAAGGAAAGATCTGGTATGGTGAAAAATACATTTTCCCTTTCCCTGAATGTGGGGCTTAGTGTCCACAGTCTGGTTCAAATCCCCATACCACCAAGTAAGAACTCTTCCTCAGTTCTTTATGGAGTTCCTTCTAAAAAGTAAAGCAACGCAAAGTGTTCTGCTTATATACTGCCCCATACCATTTCAAGTGGTCTCTTACAGCTTAATTACAGTATGCAGGGTACACATTGACCCCCAGCAAGCTGGGTACTCATTCTACTGACCTCAGAAGGATGTAAGGCTGAGTCAACCATGAGCCTGCTACCTGGGATTGAACCCCAGGTCGTGAGCACAGTTTTAGCTGCAGTTACAGGCATTTAACCACTGCACCACCATGAACAAGGCAAGTGGAATCCAGGGGTGCTCCCCATAAATATGTTAATTCTTCATAGACAAGAGGAAAATTTACATGCAAAGCTCCCACAAGGCGGCTCCAGTAGATAAAACAGCATGCTTATTGCAAATACTGTATTTATTTATTTATTTATTTATTTATTTATTTATTTATTTATTTAAAGATTTATATACCGCCCATCTGGCACAAATGCCACTCTGGGCGGTTTACAGTAATTTCAACATAAACAAACCGTATAAAATACAATATACAATAGGATTTTAAAAATAACACAACATAAAAATACATACGGTAATAAAACATAGTTCAATCAAACAGCATCAGTCACAAAAATCAGAGATATGGACCGACTCAATATGTTGTATTGCCTCAGGAACAGCAAGAAAAACCTCTCTCCCCCAGTGACCAAAGCCCACTCTGCCATTCATCATCATCATCATCATCATCATCATCATCATCATCATCATCATCATCATCATCATCATCATCATCATCATCACCATCACCATCACCATCACCATCATCGTTGATGCTTAATTTGATGCTATAGTTTACCTTTGGCCTTGAGCAAGCTGCATAGTCCCAGGGCAAGCTGAGGGCCTTAAGTTTTTTGGGGTGTGATTCCTGGATTCTCTGAGTAGCAGCAGGCCAGATGTCAGAGGTGGAGAATTACCTGCTTGGAACAGAACAGGGGTTCTATTGTGGTACCGCTTAGCCCACTGCCCACAGTTAGCCCACAGTTCCCCATCTAGAGATGGCTGAAGGGCTATCAGAGATGGTACTGGAGTCCCCTCATATTGGGAACGTTCATCATAGAAGCCAATGGCTTTCTTTATTTCTTGGGAGAAAAGACAATTTCTGCTGAAAAATACCCCAAAACCAAATGCCAGTATGAACAAAGTGTCAATCACTCTTGCTTTGGATGGTACTGCTTAAGATATTGAATGTTGGTCATCTGTGCGTGGAAGTGATAGTTGCCCATTAGTGCAGACTGAGAATTTGAACTAATCTGGCATGGATCCTACATTATATAGTCGAAATAGGTCTGCCAAGAATACAGAAATGTCCTACTAGTAGAAGAGTATACAGAACCAACTTCCTTTCTACACCATCATCCCTTCCCAGCCACAAGCCTGAGAGCCACCATATGAAATTATTTGCATAGTTCCAGAAAATAAAAATTATTTCATAAAAGTCAGACCTGTTTGATAGTTTGAGCCTTTGAACACAACGAAACGGCATTGTGCAATTATGCTGTGCTTAATACTCAGATTATGGAACAATGAAAGATGTATGTTTGCGTTTTGTAAAATTAAACTGTATGCAGTTATTTATCTTTCACCTTAATTGTTTGAGCTTGTTTCTAATGTAAACTGTTGTAATTTTAAATAAATATAATAGAAAAACTTTCCTAGGTATCGGAAATCCAGAGCAAATTTACTTTGCAAATAGGCTTTGTAGGTCTGTTTTATATTGAGGATCTTAAACTGACACTTCCATTCAAAAATATTTTGAATAACTTGAATGTACTGCAAACAGCTTCTGGAGGAGTTGACTACTGATTTTTGACAAAGAATTGCATGCAAATTCAACTTAACTTTAAAATCAAAATCAAGCTCAAAGTTAAGTATGCATTTGAATTTTATATTGAAATTAGTAGCGTGCAAATGTGCTTCGTTTTGGCAGAAATAATCCCAACATCCATATCCCCTGTCTCTCAAATTCTTCATGCTGTCAACCTGTAGAGAACTTCATTAGAAGACTGACTAGATTAGTCGTTTTGCACCAGAATATTTATTTATTTATTTATTTATTACATTTATATACTGCACCAATCCCACTCTGGGTGGTTTACAAGAACATTGAAGGTAGAAATGACATTGGCTTTCTCCTTTACATCCTTTGATGCCTTAACATTTTAATTTGCTTTTAATTTTACCTATGTTTCATGTAAATCCATCATTTTAATTTGTGGAACATTCTGATATACAGAAAGAAAGATTCCTTATCCTCCTCGTTTACTTCTTTCACTTTTCCTTCTGTCTTTTCATTGTCTTCTTCTTTGTCAGAGTTTCTCTTGTACAATCCTAAAGAGAAGAGTCGAATTTGCATACGTACTGTATCTTTCTCAAACATATTACACACATTGATGACACTACATATATATCCAGAATACAAGGTATAAATCTAATCCAGTTGAAATTGATAGCTTAATGTCTCTGTGGAACTGCTGAGATAGGAACAGCCACTCACTAGATCTGGAGGTCCCCAGATGTTCTTTGACATTGTCATCATCATTCTTACTTTTTTGGCCAAAAAATATATCCCACAAGTCTCCTCTATGAGCTGTGCAGGTCAGGATTTCTGGGAGCTGTAGTCCAAGAATATCTGGGGATGCAGGTTTGAGAAGTACATAAGAACATAAGAACATAAGAAGAGCCATGCTGGATCAGGCCAAAGGCCCATCTATTCCAGCTTCCTGTATCTCACAGTGGCCCCACCAGATGCGTTTGGAAGCACACAAGACTAGATATCTGTCTCCTTATACCACTTCCCTGCATCTGGCCCTTGAAGTACCCCAGTTTTAAGCCTGGAGATTACACATCTCCTTCATGGTTTGTAACCTGTGATGGACTTTTCCTCCAGGAATCTGTCCAATCCCCTTTTGAAGGCATCCAGGCCAGATGCCATCACAACATCCTGTGGCAGGGAGTTCCACAGACTTTTAAAAAAATTCTAAAAGATTTGTCAGACAAGACTTACCCTTACAGAAGCCATGCTGATTTTTTCTCAGCAAGGTTTGTTCTTCTATGTGTTTTAAGATTTTTCTCTTGGATGAGGCTTTCCACCATCTTCAGAAGTGCTGCACTATATGTTTATACTTCTACATTTTCACATGTACAGCAAAGGTAACTTCTTCAATGGTTCCAGCATATAATGTACAATTACTCAAGAAAACCAGTAAAACATGTAATGTACACAATCCAAAAATAAATGTTAAGTAAGTCAAGCTTGCGATCAAAAAGCAAGAAGCTGAAAAAAATGGAGTGAAAAATCTAAAATGAAAGAGTAGAACATTTGACAAATATATTGTAAGTATAGTGGTAGCTTGTATAAAGGAATTAATTAGTTCCAAATGAAATTCTGTTAAGCAAATTTTCCGCTATACAAATTTCCCATAGGAATGCATCGAAAATAGAGTAATCCCTAATCATGACCATTTTTATGTTGTACGGATTTGCCCCATAGGTGATTCTGTTAAGCAAATTTCCCCTATCTGGAATTTTTTATGTTGTACAGATTTTATGTTATACAAACCATTTGTTATACGAGGGTCCACTGAACTGCATATTGAAATGTGGTTGAATGGACACTGGAATTATGCCCATGCAATAAAAATCAGAATCTAGATAATCTGTAGCAGTTTCTTAAGAGGAATACATTATTTAATGGGAATTTGAAAACCACTAGGAGGATGCAAGGTGGTTATTCTATGGTGCAGAGTATTGTTGGTTCTGCTGAATGGTGTAGAATCAGCACCAGAAGTATTGGAAATGTGGGATGTTATAAGTGGATGTTAAGAATTTAGCTAGAATCGGATCACATATTTATGGCGGTATAACTTCATTGGTGTAAATTTTAGTGGCGAATTTCTGCAAGTTGAAAAGTCAGTACAGTATAACTGCTCGACAGCTCAGTGGTTTAGGTATTCAGCTGTGGAGCTAGAGGTTGAGAGTTCTCTTCCCCCACTGGGCCTCCTTCTTTACTTCTTTCACTTTTCCTTCTGTCTCTTTTCATTGTCTTGAAATGGATCACTCATTTCCTAATGAAATGAAAAATGAAGTACTTTTTATAAAAAAACCAAAATGAAGCAAACTGAGAATTTTCGTTCTGTTCCATTTAATTTTTTTATAGCATGCACTGGCCGCTGCCCCTCCCTAGCACCAATCAGCTGGAGGGGGCAGCTGGCAGGGCCCCACATGCCAGCTGATCAAAACTTGTCCCACACACCAGCTGATCAGTGCTTGGGGGGCAGCCGGCAGGCCCTGTGTGCCAGCTGATCAGTGCTTGGGGGGCAGCCGGCAGGCCCTGTGTGCCAGCTGATCAGCGCTTGGGGGGCAGCCAGCAGGCCCTGTGTGCCAGCTGATCAGTGCTTGGGGCCAGCCAGTCACCACCTGGGGATCCCCCTGTGCTGACTGGGCCATTTTTAAAGGGGTCCAACTGATGACAGCTCGGTAGGATCTCTCTGAAAATGGTTGGGATGCCAGTTTGGGGCTCTTGGGGCCCTTGGTGGCTCCAAGACATTTTTGAAACCCCATACCTTTCCCCCAGATTGGGCGTACTTGGGGAAAATGAATAATGAAAAAATGAAAAAACAAAATGAATTATTTTAAAAAAATGTTTCTTACGAAACGAAACCCCCCCAATGAAATGAAAAATGAACCATCTCTAAACCAAACCAATTATTTCTAAAAATTAGCTGTCCAAACTGTGTTAATAGTAAGTTTCCCAATAATCTGTTTGTTCTGTAAATTTGCTTTTATGGCCCTTCATTGCCTGTTTGTCTGAACTGGCTGTGAAGAATATTGATTTGTGTTTTGTTTTAACCATATTTTTCCACTAGAGACTGCTTTACCATCCGCTAAATGAAGGGGCAGGACACTTGGAAATAAAAATTGCCAATTGACATTGCACAATCTAAGAGATGGTGTACATGTGTTAATCCAGCAGTTCCCAACATTTTTGGCACCAAGGAGTGGTGTGTCATTTTGCTTTTCCTTGCTGCATAGGGCTGTTTGCATCATGGCCAAAACTTGGTAGTGAGGTGGCTAAAAAAATCTGTAAATAAAATAAATTCTGTAAATAAAAAACAGGTGCGACAGGTGCAGAGAAGAGGAAAAGCCCAGCGCATCGAGGGGTAAGAAGTGTGCACTCCCATGCAGGCATGCACCTTCAAGGGAACCTTTTTGCCCTTATTAACCCAGTGATGTGCACCCAGGTTCCCGAGCGGCTACGGACCAGTACTAGCCTGCACCCTGAAGGTTGGAGACCCCTGTGTTAATCCACCCTCAGTACTAGAGATGGGCATGACTAAAAAAAAAAAAAGGTTTTTCATTTTTCGTTTTTTGTTGAGGGGCCCGTTTCGGTTCGTTTTCATTTTCGTTGGGTTTTTTTTTTGCAATTTTTTTGTTTTCGTTTTCATTGCATAATGAAACGAAAAATTTCTGTTTTGTTAGCATTCTTTTCAGTTCAATGTATTTGCCGCAACGAAAACGAAAAACAGCAAAATTTTTCCTTTCGTTTCCGTTTTCATTTTGTTTTTTTGGAAAATTTTCGTTTTCGTTTTCATTGCATAACAAAACGAAAAAACAAAAATGAAAATGAAAATTTCGCTGAGTCGTGCCCATGTCCACTCAGTACCCTAGCTTAAGTATTAACTACTGAGTGACTGAAAACGTTATTTTTTATTTGTTACACCTATCACCATTCCTGATGGGACATCACAAGGATCCACTCACCCATTCCCAGGCTTCAGCTCCAAAGAGAAGGGGAAGACTTGGTCACCCCAACAGGAGCCTGTGTGGAAGGTTGTAAGACAATTTTAAGACAGACTTAGTGTAAAAGACCAAAAGGAACCTTGGAGAGAAAGAGGGTTGATGGGTTCCAACACACCTTGAGACAGGTTTCAATTATATTTTATGGACATTTTCTACTCTTTCAACAATCATGGCACCCTCCCACTGCCCTACAGCGGTTCCTATCCCATTACTGTATATTTTTTCCAGAGAGGTTTCCACTCCATGTGAGAAGAAGAATCTAACAGGCACGCCTTGGCAAGACTTCCACCTGCTATCAGAAATCTTAAAAACCAGTGACTTCACTCACTGGCAGAATATGGTGACAACATCAAAGATAACACGAGAGCACATCTATCATCGTGTCATCTGCCATTCTAATCATTTCACTTGCACATAATAGCTTTATTCCTTTGTCCTGTTCTAAAGGCCTCCCAAGCTAAGTCAGCAGTGTTGAGCAGAGAAGTAAGCAGAGCTGTTGACACAGCCCAAAGGGGTTGTTATAAAAATGAGTCTATTTATTCTGCCAGTAATAAAACACAGGAGGCAAATAGAGAAAATACATTGGTATGAAAGGTAATTGACGTGATTAATAGCACATGCATACTTAGCACAGGCTCTTTCCCTTGGGGTGGTCTCACTAGTGCAAAGTTGAGGAAAAGGGGAAAGGGGGTGTGGCAGCCCTCCCTCCCCCAGCTGATGCCCTCCAGATGCACTGGAATGCAATTCCCATTACCCTCCCCCATCACCAGTTAAATTGTCATTGTGACTAGAGAAATAAGAGTATATTGGATGGGATAGGAGGATTTTAAAATGCTCAAAAGAGGATTGGAAGGAGGAAACGACTTGAAATTATTTCCTCTCACAACATAAAATCTATGTTTATATGATCAATGTTTCAGTTATAAAAATTTTCATATTTGGTGGTTTATTTCCCCCCCCACACACACACACACAGGTGGGGCTTCCACCCAGTGCTAGCATAAATGAGAAGGAACAATAATCAGAACCATGGTTCAAGATGGTGTAACACAGTAACGGCAAAACTAGGACATTTTGACCATTCTCACTGTAGATGTTCTTGCTGTTTAGAAATGTGAGGCCAAGATGCTTGTATTCCAAATCTCTTTGCCATGCTTGTAGCCCTGCAATAGCTTATATTTGGCCATGGCCTATGGTGGGTCTTGGTTGTAAGAGATGAACTTGTAGCATCTGGCTCAACTATTCTCACGTCTCACCAGTCAGAGTGGGGTCAGTGGTTGGAACAGGCTGAATGGGAGTCCCAGAGCTCAATGGATTTAATCTAACTACCATATTAAAAGCACAGGAAGAAGAGCTCTGAGTTGTGTTTGACAACTTGGCAGAGCATGGAAAGGTTACTTCTTGGGACTACAGCTCCCAGAATGCCCTCGCCAGAGTGACTATTGGGCACAATGGTGGGAGATTCCGAGAAATGGGCTGAAAAAAGGTCCCCTTTTCAAGTTCTTATCTTGATATAAAAATGTTGAGCTTCCCCCTTTGAGCAGTGCCCAACATGTCACAGCTTTTTCCCACACCATAAGAGATAGCACTACAGTCTGTGCACTACAGCCATGTTTTCCAGTATTCTTATGATGATATATTCTCCACTAAGGTGCACAAAATACTAAGGGACTGTACTCTCTATAGTGGATGGTGGTGATGGTCCATTCTTCCACCTTGGGCCACTGGAAACTGCCTCCCAGTTAGGGTGGTGCTGAGCTAAAATGGTCCACACACCATCAAGCCATGCAAATAGGCCTGTCGGTATGTTGTGGCAAAAGTTTTATCAAAATGTCTACTTGAGTGATGGGGGCAAAGTAGCATTTTAGGATCTGAAAAATGGACTTCGCATCACAGAGCAACATTAGGAAGAAGAAGAAGAAGAAGATCTGTCGTAGATCTCCAAAAGCTGCAGATTATCTAAATACAAAAGGAAATACTGGCAATCCTTCAATGAATTTGAAATTAACCAAAGATTCCAAGGAAGTACATTGGTAATGTTAATTGGCTTAATGAGATTGGCAACATTCAGCAAAGTATTCTAATCAGCAACAACAAATAGAATGAACTAGCATTCAAAAAATGCATATATTAAAATGGTAGTTCATTGTGTGTGTGTGTGTGTGTGTGTGTGTGTGTGTACGTACATGCGTACAGTATAGGGAATCCTCAGCATCCCCATCTGAATGCCAATATCCACCGCATTTCAGACCTCCATTGTAGGATATGCATTGTCACAAATGTATTGGTTTCCAAGTGTGTAGAAATTGTAGGACTGAAAAAGAACAGCCAGGACAACGAGGGAAAAAGATAATAGAATACACAGAAAATCAGTCTGTGATGGCCAGAACTGTATCACCTCCTTTCCTTTAGATGGCACCATCCCACCATTCTGCAGCTTTCTGTACAACTTGTTTCCCCTCCACAAGCAATTAGTATTCACTGTACAAAGAGGAGAAAATTCCTTTGTTACACAGAGGCCCAGAAAGCACCCAGAGAATTGAGATCGTGTCAGCATTTCCATCAGAAATAAATTTTTTTCATGGAGTGGCTGTTGTATCCTTGTTAATAAGTGATTCTGAAGTCACAACAAGCCTTCAAAGCAGCATTATTCCCATAACTGCTGCAATGTAATATTAATTTTGGTAAGAAACATGTAAAACAGCAAAGGTACGTTCTCAAAACACATGCAAAATGTATCTAAATCCACAAAGCATAGCAGGTCACTGGTAAGATACTGAGCTTACGATCACATTCTTAAGGACTGATTCGCATGTGTACACATGCATCTTTTATCTTATTGCTGTGCAATATTCATCACCATCCCCTTTGTAAACTGCCCCTTACTTGAAAAAAAGAAGGTTCTACCTACAAGGCTCGGTCTCCTTAACATTTATTTATTTATTTATTTATTTATTTATTTATTTAGAGTATTTTTACCCCACCTTTCTCCTTGGAAAAGGAGCCAAGGTGGCTTACAGTAATGAGCGATAATATACAGTCCAGTACAGTTAAGACACGTTCAAGTTTTTGAGAACAAGGAATTGAGGGACATCTTACAGCATTAATAGACCACATTACATTAAAGTTACAAGGTTATAAGTAGTTATAAAAACAAAGTCTATGTGAACCTATAGATTCTTAGAAAATACACATGGTAGTCCATCATTCAGGGAAAGCTTGCCTGAAGTGAAAGGTCTTTGCCTGTTTCCAGAAGGACAACAGAGGTGAGGCAGTCCTGGCCTCTAGTGGGAGGGAGTTCCAGAGTCTGGGCACAGCAGTTGAGAAGGCCTTTTCATGGGTTCCCACGAGACGTACCTGTGAGGGTGGTGGGATGGAGAGAAGGGCCTCTGCTGATGATCTTAACACCCAAGTTGGTTCATATTGTGAGATTTTATCTTTGAGGTAGCTAGGACCCAGGCCATACAGTTCTTTGCAGGTCAAGGTCAGCACCTTGAATTGTGCTGAACAGCTGATTGGCAGCCAGTGGTGCTGTTTTAATAGGGGTGTAATGCGATCTCTGTACCCCGCCCCAGTCAGCAGTCTGGCTGCTGCATTTTGGACCTGTTGAAGTTATAGCATGATCAGAATATAGGGAATTGTTACCTTTCACCAAATGAGTTTGGAAACAGCTCATATCTCCCCCAAGGGAGGGAGCTTCCTCAAGCAGTTCCCTTAATTAGAAATGATTTTCTCCTGGGGGACCCACTTTGGAGTCAAATAACTTAGCCCCCTGAACCCCAAACCTCTCCAAATTTGGGAGGCTTACAAGGAGGTGTCCAAAGAAGCTATCCTATGATTTTGTTGCCTCTAGGACCCAGGGGAGCCATTAATTAATCATTTCATTTTGTTTAATTCTGAAAAGAATCAAACAAAATTACTAAAGAAACAAAATGAAACAAAACGCTATACTATCATTTTGTGCCCATCTCTAGTTAAAAGCATCCACGAGCAAGGACATAGACTGAAAGAGGTGCATATTTTGCTCCTTTCCTTCATGTGCATATTTTGTATCATATAAAGATCACCACCACCACCCCGACCACACACACTTCATAATAGAAGTAGATGGGTCACCGCACATTTAATAAACACAACTCATTTAGTTTCGCCCTAAGATATATTGATTTTCCAAAAGCTGATAATAGCAGGTTTACAGCAGTGAAAGCCATACTGTAGGAAGGATAAGACTTTGGGGGTTGTGTTGAATGAAATTGTGCTAGACTTCAATCTGCTTTGAAGGAGGGTGATGTGCACTTCCCAAGGTTTCCGTGTTTTGTTTGTCTTTGTAGATAACCTACCACAGGGGCTGGATGGGAAGCACTCTTAAGCTCTCCTGAACTTCTCAGTAGCTTTTGCTGTTATGGATCATGGTACCCATGTCAACTGGGCATCAGAAGCACTGCATTGCAGTGGTTCTAGTCCTTCCCACTGTGTCATAGTCAGATGGTAGTCCTGGTGAATTACTCCCTGGCACTATGCTTTATGGCATCACATGATTCATTTCTGTCTTCCCTATTATTAAGAATCTATATAAAGCTGCTGGAGGATGTCATTTGAAGTTCTGGAATGAAATGGTACCAATGCAGTCCAACTCTAGCACACTAATGATGCCAAACTACTGGCTTGAGGAACAGGCTAGATAGAAGTAAGCAATGTAAAATCCATCCCTTAACAAAACTGAGGTGCTGCTGGTCAGTAGACAGCCTGGCCTAGAATGAAAATTCACTCTCTTCTTGAAAGGTGTAGTTTGTCATTTATGAGTACCCTTTGACTCTGAGCAATTCCTGGACTCCCAGTCAGCAACGAAAGCAAGGCGTGCTTTTGCACATATCAGCTACTGTATTTTCCAAGTAGCTGATGTTAATGCAGTTTAACATAGCCCCTGAAGAAGGCTTCGCAAGCCGAAATGCATTGGGCTTTTGTTTCAATAAAGCACCTTTTTGCTTAGCATCCTGAGACTTCCTCTCTCTTTTTTTAAATTTATTTATTTTCTGGGTAATGGACATTATAAGGAACAAATTAGGAGACTTTGTCTCTTTTGACTTGTTGGTTCCTTTGGATGCTCCAGTTCTTTTGGCTCTCTGCTATGTGCTTTTGCACATATCAGCTACTGTATTTCCAAGCTGACCTAACTTGGCCACCGTCACCCATGCCTTTTGTTTTATTTATTTATTTATTTATTTATTTATTTATTTATTTATTTATTTGTTTGTTTGTTTGTTTGTTTGTTTGTTTGTTTGTTTGTTTGTTTGTTTGTTTACCACCCATCTTCTAACCAGAACTCCAGGCAGTTTACAATAATGCAATGAAAACAAAAGAGCAGAACAACAATAAACTAATAAAAACACACTAATAACAAACCAGCAGGCAGTCTAAGTTACTGGTCCAACAAGAAGCTCTGCCAGATATTCAGGTCCCAAGCCATGGAGAGCTTTGAAAGTCAAAACCAGCACCTTGAACCTCACTCAGAAAGCAACAGGTAACCAATGCAGCCGACCCGCACACACCACCAGTCTGGCCACTGCATTCTGTACCCACTGCAGTCTCCAAATAAGGGTCAAGGGAAGCCCCACATAGAGATCAGTTCAATAATCTATCCTATAGATCAGGAGTGCCTGCACAACTGTTCTCAGGGAAGCCTCATTCAGGTATGGACAAATCTGGGTGATCAGCTGAAGATGGGAATAGGCTGACTTGGCGACAACTGCCACCTGCGCTTCCAGGGACAGATCCAAATCCAAGACCATGCCCAGACTTCTCACTCAGTCCACCAGCTGGAGGACAGAACCCTCCAAGCTAGGGAGAGGGCCACTGACCCCAGTAGAGGACGCCCCGAAAAACAGAATCTCAGTCTTCTCTGGAATGAGTCTGAGCCTGTACGTCCTGGTCCATTCCATGACTGCATCCAGACAGCAGTCAAGGGTCTGCACTACCTCCACTGCAGAGGTGGTAAGAGAGAGTTAGAGCTACATTTCGTCAGCATACTGATGACAGCAGACTCCAAATCCCCTAATGACCTCAGCCAGCGGCCTCATATACATGTTAAATAGCAGCAGGGAGATTGTCAACCCCTGGGGCACCCCACAAGAGAGGTCAAAGGGGCTGACAATTATTCTCCAACCTTAGCATGCTGGGCACAGCCCCCAAGGAAAGACCGGAGCCAGCTAAAAACTGGACCTCCGATCCCCACCTCAGCAAGCCTACTCAGCTGCATACCGTGGTCGAGGATTATCAAAGGCCGCTGACAGATCTAGGAGGACCAACAAGATAGAGCAATCCCTGTTGGCCCCCTTGAGGATGTCATCTTGCAGCGCAACCAGGGTAGTTTCAGTCCCAGGACACGGCCTGAACCTGGACTAGAATGGATCCAGGACACAATCCTCCTCCAGGAATGACTGCAGCCAGATGGCGGCAACCCTCTCAATCACCTTGCCCAGGAAAGGAACATTGGCTATTGGATGATAATTAGACAAATCATCCAAAGTCAAGCCAGGTTTCTTTAGAGTGGGTTTCACCACTATCTCCTTCAGACAAGAGGGAAAGATCCCTTCTCTGAAGGAGGTGGTGGCAAGTACTGAGACCCACTCAGGCATACTCCCTGTGGTGGTTTTAATCAGCTAAGATGGGCAAGGGTGGAGAGGAGAAGCCACAGGCCTGCAATATGCCAGCACCCTGGAGGCATCAGCTGATGACACAGGTCCAAACTCTACCAGCTGAGGAGACCGAGGGGGTGCGCCGCTCGAGGTGCTCAGGAACAGGTCAGTAACAACCAGAATCCAGACTGGTTCAGATGGCCTCAATTTTGGATCTTAAAAAGGCTGCAAAAGACTAACTGGTGAAATCACCAGCAGGAGGCCCAAGCTGACCAGGATTGGTGAGGTCTCGAACCACCCAGAACAATTCCACCTGGCGGTTTGAGGCCGCATCAATTCTCAGGGAGGCATAGAATCGTTTAGCCTCCCAAACTGCATGAACATAGCACCTGGGCAGCAAACAAACTGCAGCCCAAATAATCTCTGACCAGTCCTTCCTCCAACTGCTCTCGAGTCTCCTTCGCTTCATCGCCCGCAAGTCATCCATGAACCACAGTGAGGCACAAGCTCTGCATCAAAGGAGACGCTTGGGGGCAATCTGGTCAATTGCACAGGTGGCATCATCATGCCATTTTCCCACCAGGGTATGAACTGGATCATCAGCCAGACTGTCTGGTAAACCTGCAAAGGCCTCCGAAAACCAACCAGGGTCCAGGAGCCTTCGGGGGGGGGGCGTGACCAAACAAGGTCTTAGGCTCCCTGCAAGGTGGGACAGCGATTGACAGGGAAAGGGACAGCAGGTTATGATCTGAGCATGACATGGCTGAGGAGGAATATCCCCCAACCCTCAGATTAAAATTTGCCAACATGGAGGAAAAGACCAGGTCCAAGATATGCCCAGCCCTATGTTGCATCATGTCTTGACCATGAGATTCTTGAAGAAGAAAAGCAGCATGACTCTGCCACCAAAATAAGATTTTAATTTCTATTACAAGGCGGCTTTCTTTTTCCAGTGGAATGAGCAATGCCACTTCTGAGCAACAATAGTCTGAGCGACAACTTCTGGCAACAATCACAGTGCCGAAAGAACACCGTCTCTTTGATCGTGGACTTCGCGCTTGATTTTGGAAACATAAATCTGTGTATTGACACATTGTCTCTTGGGGCTTTGGACATGCGTGGCTGTTGATTTCCTGTCACAGACTAGTGGATCAGCTTTGGCAAAAAGACCATTCAAACCTCAAGCACAACTTGAAGAAGCTGTGCCTGGGTAATAATTTTGAAGGGTACCTCTCAAGGTCAAGTGATGCTCTCCAGTTAGGGCAGGGATGCTGAATTTGTCCGTGATTGATTTGCTGTTACTGCTTATCATGTGCAAGGCCACTTTGCATGCTGACAAAGCAAAGATGTCTGAAGGCGTGGAAGGGACATATTTCTATTAAGGTGAGTTTGGAGAGCATCATTTGGGGTCGGATGCTGTAGGCTGAATAGATTAATGAGCTTAATGTCTGGCTCCAGAGGCAGCAGCTGAGAGTTTGATTCCCCGTGTGCGTCCCACAAAAGCCAGCCTCCGTGGCCTTGGGCAAGCTGCACACTGCCAGGGTGCTCCCAGAAGAAGGAAATGGTAAACTGCTTCTGAGTATTTTCTCCCTAGAAAACCTTCAGGCAAAAATCAAAGAAAAACAAAACAAAAGACACAAATATGTGGCACCTTAAGGTGCCCCATGTTTGTGTCTTTTGTTTTTGTTTTTGTTTTTGTTTTTGTTTGATTTTTGCCTGAAATTCTTGAAAAGACTAACATGGCTACCCTCTCTAAAACTAGAAAACCTTGGAAAGGTTCACCATAAATCAAAATTGACTCATTATTATTACGGTAGGAAAGACTTCATCCCCGTGGCCTCATCATTCCCCCACCCTTCCTTGGTTTGGATTACATATGAGTTAGAACTAAACTTCTTTGGGGAAGCAAACTCCATTGCATCCAATGGGATTTAAGACCAAAGACACAGGCCCAGCATTCTTGAAAGATCCATTAGTTAGTAACTGTTACAAACTTATTTGGGGTTTACAAATATTCTGACATAGAGAGTATGCATGATTGACTGCTATATGGGTGGCTGGTCAGTTGCAACGGACCAGCCACCCATATATGTTACTATGTACAGACTGCTACAACTAACATTATTTACTTAAACATCCTGGAAACAAGGTAACATCTGACTTCATTGAAGAGGATTGTCCTGGACTCTGAGGAGAAAGCACAGGCCCCGGCCATTCCTCCTAGTTTTCACCCTGATTTGAAAACATTCTCTTTTAGTCTTCTCAATAGACTTGTTAGCACAAAGCCTTCTGATATTGCTTCTAGAAGAGGCAACATACAACACACTTCACATGCTTTATAGAACCTGTTTTTTTAAAAAAAAATTACTTCCTGGAGGATTTGATTAATAATGAAACAGAGTTGGCTTCTCTCTGTTTGACTTGTTTCTTTTGGCTGTGAAGGGGTGATGTTGAGTGCCCACAGAAAGGGCTCTGAGTGCCACCTTTGCTTCCATGTCATTGGTTCACTAATACTGGTCTAGGGGATCCTGAATCATCAGAACAATAACCAGAACAGAAGGGCCAATAATACAGAAGGGCTGTTGTGAGTTTTTTCAGGCTGTTTGGCCATGTTCTGGAAGTTTTTCTTCCTGACATTTTGCCAGATTCTGTGTCCGGCATCTTCAGAGGGAAAGGGGCTCAGGGAATATTCCATAATAGTTATATTTTTCAGCAGTCCAGTTTAGGAAATGCTGCCATTTTGTTCCATCTTGGCTTTGCTAGTTTCTCAGCTTACTGCTCTGTTTAGGTGATAATATAACATATAATGATTTAATTGTGGTATCTTGTTTGTTAATTTGCAGTTCTTAAAGGGTAACTAATGCAGAAATGTTGAAAGAGAAAGAGAAACATGTGTAGCATATGTTTATGTTTCAAAGCACTGACATGGATATTGATACATACAGAAATGCTAGCATGCAAGTTACTGTAGCTGCTTTATGAGGTGAGTGTCAAACGTTACTTGCGTGCCTGCTGAGGCATCTGATTGCACACCTTGCAATACATTTGACGCATGCATGCAACACTTTGAGTCAACTCCTCCATAAGTTTCACTGATTCAATGGGTCTAATCTAGTTGCAACATAGGGCGCTTTTACACGACCCCTAAAATCCAAGGCAAAGGGCTCCCAGATGCAGAGCTTAAAATTGTTTTCCCACCAGCTCTGGACTTTAAAGAAAATTAAGTGTGCCCACGCCCACCTAAGCGCGTCCCAGCACATTTTCCAAGTACCTGGTCTCCGGAGGTTGAAAATTTCTGATGCGGATGTAAAGCAGTGAGTGCCGGGCTCTCCTCACCTTGTGTATGGTTTTTTTTTGTCCCCGCCACCCCTTTAAGAGACAGGAATCACAACGACAGAGCTCGGGGCGGCTTCCACCGGCAGACGGAGGTAAGCCGGCATTTTTTTCTCCCTTTTTTTCTCCCTCCCCTCACGCAGACAGGAGCAAGGGAGTGTGGAGGGGTGGGAATGCAGGAAGAGTGACAAACCCCCAAGATCTCTGGTCCGAATTTAAGTGGCCAGCAGATCTTAGGAATCGTGTAAAAGCGCCCATACTGCATTAAGCAATAGGACAGTGTAATACTTTTAGGTCTGGGCTGGATGCAGCCAAGTTAAGTATTCCCTGTCCATTAACCTCACCCTCAACATCTTTCTCCTTCCAGTCATTGGGGCCTGAAAGAGGTTAGCTTGGGCTGGATAATAGCAGCTTGAGATTATCAAGGGATTTGAAACCCATAACAGCAAAACCAGATGTCACCCATTTTATATAGGCCTCCTGATTAAAGAAACTGTTTCCGTGGCAAGTCCTTTCTTTTCATGATAACGTGTAACAAGAATTTCATTCTGGAGTTTATCGCACCGATTTCGTTCCAGGGCCCCTGCTGTCTAACCCTGTTTGCAGAGTTACCCAGGGTTTACTGACAAGTTCTACTTGAGTAAATTGTATTTAGACAACAATATATTTCATTCAAGCCTCTTCCAGTGACTGGGCCAAGGTCAGTTTTATATTCTGCTGAAATCATAAAGTGACACTCGAGATAAACAGAATGTTTACTCTCTCCATGTGAGCTGGAGCTGATATGTAAATTTATCCTTATTCTTTCATCAAATTTGCATTTACCCTCTTAGCCAAACACTACAGGGCTCCAAATCAAACAGTTTTAATGGTGGTCAACTCTTTATGACCGATTGCTGCAACGGCAAGAAAAGAAGCGGCAATTTAGATTAAAACGCAAAGAATAACACGACACAGAGAGTGTCATCCGGTTTGCAATGGCTGGATAAACTCTCCATAGTAGTGAATGGGGTTTGGAATGCCTAGTTTAGTTGCCTCCTTTCTAAAGGGGTTGCTGCAAAGAGTTGCTGTATTCTGCATGGGGTTATGTTGCGTTTTATTATACCCTCTTTATCTGTAACAAACAGACCACACTCACCTGTCATTATTATTTTGGTTCTGATTAAACAAACAAGTCAAGTGCTGCTAAGCGAATTCCTTTCCCTCAGCACCTTTTAAATCTATCCGCATGGAAAGAAAAGCGCTTCTACTCATGACAAAAATGATGTATATCCCTCTATCTGTTGTGTTCAGGAGGACCCAACTGCTTTTGTGAAAGAAAGCCTCGTAAGGGGAAGTAGGAACCCATTGGCCAGTTGTCGTGTTGAGCGCTAGCACAAAAACGGAATATTTCCTCTGACAGTGAGTGAGTCACTCCCTTTGTAATTTATGGCTGGAGATAGAGAATCCTTCTTAGGTGAGTGGTTTGTGAGAGATAATTTGCTTCCCATCCTATAGTTTCACACACATGTGCTTGCAGTTCTTTTGTTTCACAATTGTCTGCAATCAAATAAGATCCACATACATGTTAAAATAATACCACCACCCCCCAAAAAAAATCACAAAACCTGTTTACTGGATACAGCAGAAGCAGACATCCGCTTTAGTTCAAACTGTTTTTGATTCTGTATTTTTTTTAAAAAAGGGGGGAGGGGGGAAGAACAGCGGCACTAGCCCCATCTCCAACTTGAAAGAGCCAGCCAGATATCAGAGAAACTGGGCATTAGATAGATTGCACAAACTTGAAACTGCAGGGCAGAGGAGAATTGAAGTGTTTGTTCTTGAACAAAGACCCGTGTTCGCACAAAGCAGCTTTGGAACTGATCTGACAGGATGCAAGAATTAATTGCATACCTACTCCTTCTTTCCAACCTTATCTCAGCAGCAAAGGAATTTTTGTTTAATTTTACATATAAGCTGGGTCAGTACGGTGGTCAATAGCTGAGTTCTTTTAAATATCCAGGCTCATTACAGGATGTACTTCTTCATCCAGAGGGATTCAACCATGGGCAGAATGAGTGGTAGTGATGGTGGTGATGAGTAGCTTACAGTGCATACCAAAGCATATTATGTACTGAAAAAACTCTTTCAGCTTTTCTTTCCTTTTAATTTATTTTTAAGCAGTTAGGTACCCCCCTTTCCCTCCCAAAGAGGATTTTAAAGCGACATACCTAAAATTTAAAAACCCAATGCAGTAGAACGGTACAATAAACATCCTAAATCTCTTCTCATTCCTACTCTCAAGTCCAGAACGTGAGGTGACTTTAAGAAAAGTCAAGAAAAATGCATGAAGTAGGAAGTTTGTTGATATGGATATTGGCATACATATTTGAAGACAATGTCCCCTTGAAAGTTTGCAGAGGAAGCTGGTTTAGATAGCTTTACTTTGATCCAGTTAAGGCTCCCAGTCTGACATGTGAAGTCCTTGATCCAAATCTTGCCTTTCCTATGGACTCACTAATGTTTTTCAGTGTCTGATTTGCAACACAACTGAGTAATAACCCTACTGACCTGTCTTCTGAGAGCTGATTGCAAAATTAGCCCTCTTTGTTCTGTCATGGTGCAGTTGTCACTCAGGGGACACCGAAATACATTCACATTTCTCATACTCATTGGGGAAGCTCTTTCTCTATCTTCCAGTAAGATTACTAAAGCAACATTGATTTGACAAGCACCAGCACCATCGATAAAACATAGTTAATTCTTTTTATTTTCATTATTTTATCTTGATGGTTGGGGTAATGATGGTGACTGAAATCCAAAATGGTTGATTAGAAAAAGACAACACACTTGTTTCCATTCGCTAGATGATTAAGTGGCTCACCTGCACGGAAAACAACCTTGGATAGTAGAACCTTTCCATGCACAAAATTGTGGGAGCACCAAATGCAACCCAGGCATGAACGAAAACGAAGTGTTGTGAAGGTGCCCAGCTATGTTTGTTGGTATGACAGAAAAGTGAAGACCCAGATCTGCATATCAACATAACAGCCGTGGACTTTGACTGTAGATGTTCTGAAATTCTCTTCACATCTGAAAACACATCTTCGCAGTTCAGTGGGTTTCAAGGGAAGCAGTACAAAGAGGAGAATGCCTCTCTCTTTCAGTAATATGTGTAAAAGGCTTGCATGCCTAACTGGATCTCTCTTGCTGAATTGAGATACAAAGCAGAACAAGACAACTGGAAGATTTTATTAAGAATCTGGGCAATTTTTAGCAGAACCACTGACCAGTTAGCAAAGCACCTCTCCACAAGCTTGGCATTTTTTAAAAAAACAATCCTGTGTGTTTTATTTACCATTTTTTCCCAAGGGGGGTATCTCAGTGTACCATATCCAGGGTTGCTCACTGCGTTTGTACAATATAACCCTGTGAAGTAGGATCATGAAGGAGAGGAAGAACAAAGCTTCATTAAAGTAAGCTTGATGGCCGAGGACAACTCTGAGCTTCCTTGCTTACATCATGTAACAGTTCATCCTATATACACTCTTCATGTCACTGGAGCTTTCACAGAACAGCTTCTAAATAGAGGAGGCCCAACAATTGACTAAACTTCTGTTGAAATGGCATGTAGGTTTCCTGACTGCCCTGATTTTTAAACAAGCATAATATATGTATATATGTATAATTAAAAAACAACAACCAGCAGCTTGAAATAACAACACCAACAATAAAGGACCCGGGGCAGCATTTTCCCTTCCAGAATGGGCTGTCAAATGGTATCTAATAGTGGCAGGGCTGTAGTGGGGAGAGATATCTGCCTTTTTCCCCCCGGAGCCCGCAAGTATTTCTGCCATTCACGGAGCCAAAGGGATGCCACCCACATGGTGTTTGCTCAACATGAGCAAACAGATTGTAAACTGGCTGATAATTTTTGTCCTGACAATGTCATTTACTGCTGTCAGCCTTTTGTCTGCCATGTTTGCTTTATTCAAATATGAACCAAGTGGACCTCCCTTCCAGCGCTTTCTTCTGCATTAAAATCACATCAATTCCCTTCCATTCTCTCTTATCTAAAATTCATTGGAGGCCAATCACTTGGATGAATGCTTTGGTGTTTCCATGGAGGCTAGAGGTCTAGTGTGGACATCAGGGGATTAGGAAGTTTCACATTTAAAGCCTTGAAGTGCACGGGCTTTTTGCTTTCTTTCTTTCTTTTCTTTTCTTTTCTTTTCTTTTCTTTTTTTGTTTTGTTTTG
Source organism: Phrynocephalus versicolor (assembly GCA_023846285.1). NCBI lineage: Eukaryota > Metazoa > Chordata > Lepidosauria > Squamata > Agamidae > Phrynocephalus > Phrynocephalus versicolor. Next base: position 94,201,711 of record JAHTLZ010000204.1, on the reverse strand, counting down.
TGTTTTTCCCCTTCCATTCAGTTCTTTCTTTGGCTACCGGTGGCAAAGGAAAGCTAAGCGGGTGTTGGAATATTCGTTTTATTTTTATTTTTCCAAAGCACAATTTCATTGCAAATGTTCCCCTCCCTATGTGTGTGTGTGACAGGGAGTGAAAAAGAGAAGAAGAAAAAAAGAAAAAAAAGGGGGAAAAACAGAGATCGCAATAATAAAGACAGTTTAATGACTGGCTTCTTACTGTCCGGACTGAGCGAGAGCTGTATTGGAATGCATTGCTCTGGATTGTCTTTAACAGCAAATTTTCCCCTGTATAATAAATTCTAGCACATCTTCAATAAGCTTGACTCAAACCCAGCTGCTTCCCAGGGTGCTTGTCCATAGGTCTCAAAGCATCTCCCTTTGTTAATAGAGGTCATGGCACTTTGTGTTAAATAATTCACATCAGACATGTCTGTGTGTAGTCTGGAAGCTGCTGCAGATGTTGCCAGTTTGTTAAGACAGTTGAAGGCAGAACTTTAACTTTTAGGATTCCCAGCAACCATCTTACATGTAAAAAAGAATTTAGAGGGGGACTTTATTTTGTATAGTATGCTTTATACATTTAATCATCCTCCCTCACCCCCTGGTCTTGGATGTAAATGTGCCCAAACGTTATCTTATGCAGGTATTGATTTTAATGGATCAACAACAGTTCTAAATGTGAATTTTGTAATATGCATCTTTATAATTTAGCATACTCAAACATGAAGTAGAAAATAATTCACATGAAACATTGTGTGGAAAGTTTGTTCCCTTTGTAATATCTATCTAGACAGATACAAATATAGTTTAGAGACAAATGTAGTTTTAGAATTTAGATGGGCATCCATACCTACAATATGTAGATACTTTATTTTTATTTGGTATATATTGGATTGCCTGCTATTGCTCACTTAAGCTTTAGGAAATATGCAGACAGAAACTTGAGCCAATAAAATAGGATTAGTAAACACACAGGATAAATAAATCACGCCATCCTTGCCAACAGAAGACATGTAGATTAGATAAGCAACAATAGATGTGGTTTTTTCCTACTCTTTGCTCATAGCCCTGACTGTTGGATCTGGCTGGTAAATTAAGTGGACAGAACTCACCTGCATGCATTTCCTCAGTAAGCTCAGCTCCCTGTAATGTACAGCCATTTCCCCCCAGACATTTAAGGCCTTTGCCAAAATAATCAAGGAAAATTTAAAAGGTGCAGCAAAAGAAGGGGGAATGGCGGGGAGAGCATGCATAGTTCTCCCTAACAACAGAGTCATGACCCTTGACCTAAGGCGAATCTTAGGCTGTGGCTAGTACATGCTCAAATACTTCAAGATTTGCTCTGTTTATAAAATGGGTGAATTCAAAGTGTTTTTTTTTTTAAACTGACTGCATGACACAAAGATTGGAATCGATCCCGTCCTTTTTGCTTCCAAAGTGGCTTTTTCTCCCTCAACTTTTCAAGCCAAAATGATTGGAATGGGCTCCCCCCCCCCCGCCCGCCACCATGTGATGAGCTGTGATACATTCTTCTAAAGATAGTAACCTGTCTTTCATTGATGTAGGGGCACGATAATCAAGACCAGAGGAATGCTTCCCTGCATTCTCTCCCCTGATTGTTGTTGATTTTTTACAATTTTTTTAAAAAGAAAAATGCTTACTTGGGTCCACATATTTATAATTTCCCATATTAATACTCCATAAAGGAATCGACTGAGGAAGAGACCAGAGGAAGCAGGGCTGTTGGCTGGAATGAGAATCACATCACATCCAGTGCAAAGATTGAACTCCAAATCAACCCACAGCCCCTGTGTGAACACTGACTGTGATTTCAAATGTAATCAAAGGACAGCAGAGCCAAATCACTCCGATTCAGTTCTCCAGTGTAGTTGCACCCTTAGCAGAAACCGCACCTAAAAACTTTGCTTTTGCTTTTAAACAATGGGCAAGTCATAAGGAACCAAGAGAAAGAGAGAGAAGGTCCAAGATAGAAGGAGGAGAAAGAGAACATGAATTAGAAGGAAAGCTACTATTTTTTCTTAATACCTCATGAGGAACAGAAAATTGTTGTTGTTGTTGTTTTTACTGAGAATCTAGGTAACAGCACTGCTCATTAGTTGTATACTAAAAATATTTGTCACCCCTTTCTCTTTTTCTTTTTCTTTTTTAACTGATGTGTAGCCAATGTTTAGAAAATGGGTTCTCAGGCTTTTGAGTGTATTTGGTTTCATTTATTTAACATTTCCACCCAAATTTATATTGAAAGAGAAAACAAAATAAGCACAAAAATATTTTAATAAGAAATTATGTCATATCACAGTATAACAGTAAAAATCAAAGATTAAAACTATTTTTGAAAATTATAAGAGCAAGAATTTTAAGATCGAAAGAGGCACCAATTCAAAAATATTAGCAACTGACCATTTGAATGATGAAAATATGGGAAACAGAGAAGTCCGGTGAATCATACTGCTACTACCAAGAAAGCTCTGTCCCTTGAATAGAAAGTTACTTATGCAGGAGAAGTTATATATACAAGAGAACAACAGCAGAAGGTGGGACAAATGATTTAAAACAAGAATTAACATTACAGTAACACCTTGGTTTAAGATTAACTTGATTTAAGAGCATTTTGCAAGACTAAGCAAACACTTATTCTAAATTTTGCCTTGATCAACAAGCAATGTCTTGCAATACAAGCACTGCAGCAAGTCACATGTTTGCAAATAAGCCAGTGGTGGCACTCTCTCTCTATCCCTGTTGCATTGTGGGGGATTGTCTGGAACATCCTATCGCAGGCAAGCCTCAAAAGCAGGGAGAAGTGAGGGGAAAACAGGTTTCCACTTGCACCAGCCAGGATCATTTTCAAAGGTGAGTGCAGGTTAGGGTTGTATTTTTCTTTAAATTTATATCTTCCTTTAATTTGTTTTTAACACATTTCTTATATCTTATTATTTTTCAAGCCATTTCTAGTCATGGGACAGCTGTATATGGCTACAAATTGCATTTTCTTATTGTCACATTAAAAACACAGAGTAAAACCCAGTTGTTAGTCCCAAACAAAGCAGATTCCACATCCAGGTCCCAAAAACATGTTGTGAACATGAACTCCTAGCCAACTTCTTTTGTGAGCTTTGGCATTTTGTGTGTATAGTATGTGGACTATGGGACCCCAGAACGAATCATCTGTGTTTCCATTATTTCTTATGGGGAAATTTGCTTTGATATAAGAGTGTTTTGGTTTACAAGCATGTTTCTGGAACGAATTATGCTCGTAAACTAAGTTATTACTCTACTGGTAAATTCAGAATCTGACATACTGATGGGGAATAGGAGCTAACTGCAAAAGGGGCCATTTAAGGGATGATTCATTGCTAATGTCACACTACACGAATCAGGGAAAGATCTGAGGCAATAACTACTCAGAGAAAAGTGCAAACTGAAGTTAGAGGGGACTTTTGCAAATGTGACTTAGTACTGTCTACTAATACTGTCTGTAATAGAAGGATACTGACCATGGGGTTAAAGATTAAGATTTCCAGACAATAGAATACATAGGTTTTCCATGCATAAGACTGTATTTTTGTCTAAAATTGTTAGATTAAAAATTGATGGTCATCTTAAGCACAGAAGCAAGCCAGGGAGAGAACCACCCAATTGCGAAACTGTAATTTTGAGTTGGAAATGGGGGGGGGGGGTTGTTAAAGATTTTGGAAAACAAATATCATAGCTTAGCTCAATATCCCTAATATGGAAACAATCGGCATTTCTTTTATACCTTATTCATCATAACCGTCGATAACAATATTTTTTTTATTACTAATGTCATAACATCCCCACAGATTTCCAATTGAAACAACACAAAACAATCTAAAAACAATGCTGAAAACAAAAGGTTATCATTATAAGCAGCTGGTGTTGTTTGCAAATTGTCTGCATAGCCTTCGCAAGAATGTAAGGCACTTAAAGACTGAAGACTGTTGGCATGAAACAAAGGACCGGTGCTTAGCCAAGGCTGTAATGTTGAAACTTGCCTTTTGCCTCCAGTGGACCTTGAAAAGAGGTCACGTGCTTCTAACCAAGGAAAGGGAAGTGATACCTTCTCTCATTTTCTCTCTCGGGTGTTCCTCTGTGTGCTCAGAGGCTGGTATGTTCATGATACAACTGTTCATGTTGAAATACTGAAGACCAAAAAAGAGAAAAGAGAGAGAGAGAATGCCTTGATTTTATTGCTAGCAAGCAACAACCAGGAAGTGAGGTGTGCTAGATCATAGAATCATAGAGTTGGAGGAGACCTCAAGAGCCATCCAGTCCAACCCCCTGCCATGCAGGAACCTCATCACAGTATTTCCAACAGATGGCCATCCAGCCTCTGCTTAAAAGCCTCCAAAGAATGAGACTCCACCACCCTCCGTGGTAGCATATTCCACTGCCGAACAGCTCTAACCGTCATGAAGCTCTGGAAGAGAGCTGAACATGGCTTGTGAAACTCCACAAAGGCCTTGTGCATGGCATGGGGCAAGTTCACATATATGCTGCAGGCAGCAGGAGATGCAGGCCTTGCTAGGAGTGGTCACTCATAACAGCTTCAACGTGGGAGTAGAAGTTTGCAGGAAACCCACCCACACAGATCAGTATTTATTGTTTGACTCCCACCATCCATTACAGCACAAACTAGGAGTCATCAGGACCCTAAACCACAGAGCAGAGAGCATCCCCACCTCCACAAAAGCCAAGAAGAAGGAAGACAGGCACCTGAAGACAGCACTTAAGGCCTGTGGATATCCAAAGGGGGCCTTCAACAAAGCAGTGGGCCATCCCAGAAGAACAAGGGATCAGCCTGAGACCCAGAACCAACGGAAGAACCTGGTTATTCCTTACATGTCTGGAATGTCTGAGAAGCTTAAAAGGATTTTTGGCAAACACCACATCCCTGTTTATTTCAAACCCACAAACACATGAAGGCAGATACTTGTTCGTCCAATGGACCCAATGCCAAAACAAAAAAGGAGCAATATAGTATATGTGGTCCAATGCAGTGGGGAGTGTGCAGACCTCTACATTGGAAAAACTAAACTGCCATTAAATAGAAAGATGGCCCACAATAGGAGGGGTAACAGCTCAGGACCAGAATCAGCAGTACACCTGCACTTGAAGGACAAAGGGCTCTCATTCAAAGATGAGGATGTATGCATATTGAACAGAGAAAATAGTTGGTTTGAGAGAGGGGTCAGGGAAGCCATTCATGTGAGCACTGAAAACCCCTCTCTCAACAGAGGTGGGGGCCTCAAGCACAGTCTATCTGCTACTTATCAGGCTGTGCTTTCAACTATATCCAGACAAATCAAAAAGCCTTCACCACCAAGGCCATAGCAAGCAACCCACACTTTAAGGCTATTGATACTGTTGTCTACATAGCAAGCCTATTTAGGTCATTGTTCATCTTATGAGCCTATTTCAGACCAGGGTGACAAGAGGTCAAAGCAGACTATAAGATGGAGGACTCGCAACTAGCTTTCTTCAGACTGATGAAGCTGTTTGGTTGAGCAGCAAAATGTTTCTATCTCTCAAGAAAAAGAAGTCCAGTTGCCATGACTCAACTTCCAGATAATTGTGCTTGTTGTGTAAGCATAGCCATACCTCAAAACTCTTTTTCCATGATCTGCTCTATGAGCAACTTGACACAAAATATTGCTGGCCTTCATCTGTAGACTTGTTATTGCTATGCTCACTTTCCAGCAGTTTGCAAGGAACTTTCATGTACAGATTCTACAGTGATTCTTCTTGTCCATTCCTCTTCTCTTGCCAGTCGTCTAACAGGAGCATTCAGTTCTGCTTTTTTCTATTATAAATGACAGGTAATGTTGTATTGGAGAAATAAAGTGAGATGAATCCCACACAAAAAACAAAAAACAACAAATAAAAAACAAGCCATGGAAAAGTCTCATGTCAGTAATGAATAATTTTGCACAGGTTTTACTATTCTGACCCACTGACAGCATGATTTAGTTCTGTGGGATTTTGTACTGTTGACATGACAACTGTTGAATATGTCATAAATATCCTTGCAGGAGACATGAATAGTATGTTTGCATTGCCATTGTTGTATTGTGCTACATGTAGCTATCCATGCTTTTTGTTACCCCTAGCAGTATTATTGGCCAGATTTTTTTTTCTCCTCAAAATGTGCCTCATTTTCATTCCAAAATTTCTATGGTCTCCATCACTGTCTTGGGAATACCGCTTTTAAAACAATCACATTTATGTCTAGATTTCACAGAATCCAGCCACTACAACCATATTTTGCTTAACGATTCTACCCTCATTAGCAACAGTGAAGAAAATGCTAGGGAAATGCTTGTGGCCCCATCCTGCTAATGTTTGTAATGCATAGGTCTAGCTGAACCCAATGGCCATACTGATTTCCATGGCAACTCGCTGCGCAGTTGGCTTTAGCTGGATCAGAGCCAGCCAAGAAATGGGAGGTTGGACATGTCCTTGATTTATGTCTTTTTACAGTATTGGGAGACTGTTGGTTGTCTACTTTTTTTTTCTTTCAAGCATTGTACAGTTTTGTGGAACACCCAGTAACTAAGAAGGTGCATGCTTTCCACACAAATCAGATTGAAACAGCCTGATGGGACGATGATGACAATTACAACGACAACGCTGACAACGCCTACTACTACTACTACTACTACTACTACTACTACTACTACTACTACT
>JAHTLZ010000204.1:94167672-94185236 GCA_023846285.1 Phrynocephalus versicolor | reverse complement strand
ATACATACATACATACATACATACATACATACATACATACATACATACATAGTTTCTTATGCCCTGTCTTTCTCCCATCAAGGAGGCAAAGGCGCAGTGTTAAACAAATAACAGCATTAAAAGTTAAAAACAATAAATTATTACAAAATTAAACATCTACACAACTCTAATACTAAAACTGTGCATGTGATGGGCTCAAGAGAAGGCCACCCCTGGGGATCGTAGCACCCAGGCAGGCTCATAAAGAGAGAGATGGTCTGGGAGAGAAATTGGACCCAAACCTTTTTGGACCTTATGTCAAAACCAGCACTATGAATGTGACCAAAAATGGACCAGCAGCTAATGGGACCCAGTTATCAATCTGGAGGGAGCATTTTCAACACACTGAAGCTTCCAAACACTTTCCAAAGATAGTCCAGCATAGAGTGAGTTACAGTAATCCAACCGTGGTGTAACTAGGGCATGTGTCAACATGGCCAGATCAGACCTCTTCAGAAAGGAACACAGCCGGAGCAGAGTTCTGTGAATGCTTCATTGCTTCTGTGAAAGAGAAATAACATGTTCATGACAAAGTGTATCGAAATGCCTTTTGCCTTTGGATCCATCCATCATTTGACTGTGGTGCCTTCTGCCTCTGTCTCACCATCACTACAATGCATACCAGCGGTCCCTGGTAAATCCAGGTGATGTTTCACAAGAGGTGAGTCATCAGCTTCTACCATGTTCTCTCCACTGACGTCAATAGGAGAGGAATTACCTGTGGCAGGTCCTGCCCTGGCATGCATTCCTGACCTGCTCATGGATATGTCCTTGCAATGAGAAAGATTTGGACCTAGCATGGGTGTGTTCCTCTTCCTGTGCCACCCACACCTTGTTCATGGCTCCTGCACTACCAGGATTCAGCAAGTGGAATAAATTCCATCCAAGTGCATGGGTAATTCTGCTGCCTCACAGCCTTGACTGAAGGACTGGTAAAGGCATGCTTCTAAGGCAGACCCAGTGCTGGTCAATCAATAAAATCTAGGGAGGGGAGGTAGCCGGTGAAGTGACAGCAACAACAGATGTGCCCAGTTTGTTTGAAATGTTTAAAATCAGACTCACAGTGCAAAGCATTCCTTGTGCATGCCTGAATAGAGGGTAGAATAGGGGGAATCATAGAATCATCATAGGGTTGGAAGGGACCTTGGAGATCTTCTAGTATCTGCCCAAGGTAAGAGACCTTATACCATCCCAGGCAGATGGCTGTCCAATTTCTTCTTGAAAACCTCCAGTGATGGGGCAGAGGTGGAACCCTAGTGTCAGCCACAAAGGTCTGCAGAACAGACAGACTTATCGACAGGTGGCCATCGCTCTGTAAATGTTTGGCCAAAGATGAAGAGAGGTGCATGGTCGGATTTTGTGTTTCTCACACTCACATAACCTTGGATGGGTTGGATACAACGTGCTTTCCCTTGGATCACAACGGGGACCATTTTCTGCTCTGTCTTAGGAGACACATATTGTGGGACAGTCCTAAACAAACACACACAGAGAGAATCTATTTAGCAGTTAATAATTGGGAGTACTCACCACACATAGAAAGGAGCTCTCTGGCCTGCCACCCCTCTGCTGTCACTTCCAACCTCTTGAAAGCGGGGAGGGATATAGGGTTGAACATGAGATGTTTTGCTTCCATGCTTCGAACCCTGGGTTCCTATGGAATGGGAACCCAAACTTGCTATTCTCCAAGCATAAGGCTGTGGAGGCAGTGTTGGAGAGCTCCCCCTGCTCACAAAATGCTTCTGAATATTAATGTATTGAATACAAATCAGACTGACTGATTGACTGATTCACATCAATATGAGAGAATCGAAAGTCATGATCCGTAACATGAAGAATCAATTGCATGATACATTTTGATATTTTGTATTATTTTTGTCAGATTCTTTGACCTTGGATTTTAAAATTAAAATTCACTTCTTATTTTCCCCTTCCCCTTTTTTTAATGGCACGCAGAGAGTTGAGATATGCAAGTGCTTTTCTCACACATTGAAAACGTTGGCTTAGGTTGTTTAGATTGGCACCTCCTCTAACTGGGAGCTCAGGCTGATTTTTTATTTTATCTAAGCTATTTACACATTCCTAATCCCCCTTGTTGGCATTCTAGAAATGGAGACTAAAGTCGGAAGGAGCAAAGAAATAAATTGACCTGTGCTCCATTGGAGAGGGAATCCAGATTCAATCTTAGAAAACCAATACGTTGCTGAGTGGATCTCATTTTCCAGAACAATGGAAGCATCAAAAACATTTTATAGATGAGGTATAAAGCATGGTATAACAATTCAGCAAATACAGTTAATCATTTATAGCACTGTAATTTGAATTGCTGGGGGGGACCTTAAACCATTGGTATTCAAATTTGTGGAATAGTTTTCTCCTTAGTTCCATTGACCTATCTGCTAAGGAATCACCTGTTTATACAGAACAGCATTCTGTGGGTCGCCATCCAAGTTCACTCAAGGCATAAGTAAAATTGTCTTTCATGGCTCAGGGGCAAATAAAGGTAGCTTCCAATTCAAGGCAAGCCTTACTACCCCATGTCTCAGGCTTCCCCACTAACCCATATTTTAAGCCAAGCTAGAGATAAATCCAGTGCTGCTCCCTCCCACCTAAGTAGGAGCCTTCATTTCACCATCCCTTTGCACCCATGTTCCTGGCAGCAGCGCTCAGGAGTAGGTAGCCTCTCTCCCTTCTGGTACTGGGGAAAAAGGAAAATATTAGAAATAACATTAGGAGTTGTATAGGAACAACGCACATCCACAGGAGGTGTTTGGAAATCTAGACTTCTCTGGAAACATCCATAGGAGGTGTTTGGAAATCTAGACCTCTCCAGGCAGAGCCTTTTCAGTGTCAATATTTTAGTCACCCAGGGTGTAATGCTTGGAGGTGACCAGGCAGGCCTGTCCTCCCATGACAGCACAAGACCTCTATGCCAGAGATAGTGGTGGTGGTGGTTCTAGAGCCCACTCCTTTTGAAAAGGAGAAAGAGGCAGAAACACCACATTCCACTCACATAAAATGGAGGATACCATAGGCACTGATGGCCCAAGGCACCCACCACTACTCCCCCACCATGAAAAAAGAAGGATGTGGCATCAGTGGTTACCTTCTGTCCACTCAAGAATACCTGACTGAAGAAAATGAAGAGAAAATACGGAAGTGGCTCCCCCACCCCAAAGTGGAAAATGGAAGGCAAGTGGTTGCCATGGGGTTTCTCCTACTGTGCAGAGCTCGCTCGGTCCACCTTCAATCCAGTTCCAAGCTATAAGGGTTTTCAGAGCCAGGGCACTGAGGAAAATGATCCGACAAATTGCCTGTATCCTGGCAGAGGCAATGGAAGTCTCCTGAGGGCTCCTCGGCGCTTGGTACTGAAGTGAATACAGGAAAGCTGCTTCTACAGAGGAGAAGGCAGGCACTACAGACAGCAAGGTCTGCCTTCTGCAGCTACTAAAGCCTCCTTCAACCACTTTCTAGAGGGGATGGTGGGGCTGTTTGCAAGACACAAACAGATTTCACCATAGCTGCAAGAGCTTTCTCGGGGCAGAATAGGACTCAACAGATTTGCTGGGGAGGTGGCATGCTTACCTCACTATGGGAGGCAACCATTTCACTCATTCTATCTGATCTCACCTGATTTCAGAAGCTAAGCAGGGTTGGCCCTGGTTAGTACTTGGATGGGAGACCACCAGGGAATACCAGGTGCTGTAGGTGCCTGGACTAGGAACTGGCAAGCCACTCCAGTATTCCTGCCAAGAAAACTCCACGGACTGTAACAACACAACACACACACACACACGAATCATGTCAGCCCTCTTAATAATTCTAAATCTTTGCACTTCAGCTTGCTTCATTTGCTATGTAATGCTTTATTTTCTGCTGCTCCTTTCATCTTGGGTTTTACATACTGATTTTAGTGGTTGTTTTATCATTGTATTATGTTTTTGTTTTTGTTTTTGCATGACCTGTGTTATTGAAAGACCTGTGGCTAGTTATTTTTCATTTCTCATCATTAGACTAAATGAATAGTGCTCCGTGGGAAAGACATTTGAAGGATTCTGGGTAGATTGAAGGTAGGGGGGAATAAGACTGTGGATGAGACAAAGAGCAAAAGAAAGACCAAAGCAATATGATGCCTAGTCGGTCTCAAGGATTCTAGGAAATTTCCAGAACCCCACCTTTCCCTTGAATGCCACTTCAAAATTTTAAAGATTTTATTTGACGAATGTTGATTCCAAATATTTCTGTCCTAAGCAGGGCACTAGCCTTTGACAAACGGAGAATTTTCCAAAGTTCATTTCAAGTGGGTTGTCATTGGCCAGATTCCAGTGCATTTGACATTTCATTTACTTCCCAAGGATTTTAAAGGGTTCTGTAGCACTCAACAGAGCCCACCGGGGAGAGGGTTCCTTGCAGTCATGTCTATTAGCAGGCTTGGGAGAAACAGCACCTGCAGTCCCAAAACCAGACAGCTCCATAGAATGTCCCCCATCATTGATCGTACAGGCAACCATTGAGGAGTGAGATATCTAGGTGAAATAGAGATAATAATGTTTCCCCACTCAAGCACTCACATACACAAACCTTACCATCCTCATGGTGACACATTGCTGAGTCAACCAGTTCCAACCCAATATTTCAGGATAAGAACCAGGGCTGAAGATATAACTGCGTGAAGCCACCTGGACAAACTCTTCTGATATCACAAGGGTGGCCTTTAGTGACCACAGGGGGTGACTGGGTACAACTTGGGGTATCTTAAAGAATATGCATTTTCTTGGCATGGGGAGGGAGAAGCAGCAGGTATCGGACTGCTTTGGGTTCCTTGACTGTCCCTTACCTGCTCTGACATTTCTGCAGATTTTCCTTCAGTGCAGATTGTCACTTTCTTTCCTTTTCATGCTTCTTCTTCTTCTTCTTCTTCTTCTTCTTCTTCTTCTTCTTCTTCTTCTTCTTCTTCACTGTCTCTGTGAGAGGGCAGAGGAGACACCTTACCTTTCTTCCCAAGAGGTGAGAGGCAGCTGTGACTCTCTGAATCTTCACCTTAGTTGGGTGAAACTAGAATTTTCCTACTGGCATTCCTATCTCAGGAGCACAAGTTTTTTTTTTCATTTCTAGATTAGGAAAGGCAGATGTGATTGACTTCCAAGAGGGGAAGCGCACTCTGAAGGCTTATTATGAGGCTTCTCACAGACCATTCTTGGCACACTTATGTATGAAACAATTTTACCAATTAATTATTGTAGTGCATGCTTCTTGCTCCACATTCTCAGCTAAATGGTGTTATTTATCTTGCATTAAGCTAGATGTGATATTTGTCAGGTGGTTTGACTTTGCATGATTATATTTTTCAGAACGAGACAGTATGAGGGAATCCAAGCTGGATTGGAAGCATGAGGTGAGGGGATGGGATGGGAGAGGTGGGGGTGGGGGTGGGGATTTAAGCTCATAGCTTCTCTGTGGCGTTGAGTGAAATTGCTGTCTTTTCATGCCTGCTGTTTGCTGTTGGGAAGAAGGTTCCCATTGGTGCTGAAAGTTGCTAGGAAACACAAGCACTCTGTGGTGTGCAAGTGCCCTCACATCCTCCCTGTGGGCTTCTGGACACCATAGGAACAGAATGATAGACTGCATGAGCTTTTACTCTGATCCATCATGATTTGTCATACATCTAATAGAACTTTTTCTTCCACTGCAAATAGCAGTTATGGAAATTTGTGGGCTGGGGGTGGATTCTAAAAGTACATGGAAAGGATACCTAAAGGCCTACCACCATGTAAAACTAAGGCACCATCCCTTGTTTGCCCCCACCAGTCAAAGTGCACCTCATGCAGATCAAAACAAGATGCCATTTTCTCTCACCATTGGAAGCCCTCCCTCTACTGTTGGTGCAATCATGCTATGCATCCATTACATATGCGTAGACTCTGCCTTATTGCCAGAATACTTAATTTTTTTGGGAATTCCTGGCTTCAAGTACAGTTGGTGCAGTAATAGGAGTTGTGTATATTATACTGTATGTGAGCATGCAGAAAGGACACTAGTTGGAAGTAGTAATATCTGTAGGATACAGAAATAGCTTTTGCCATCTTTAGATAGAAGAGTCTCTCTCTTTACTTTTCAGGAGTCAGCAGGTAATTGAGATGGGGAGGTCTTCTGAATCTCTTTCACCGTTTTTTACATATTGCTTCAATAGTTTATTTATTTTTGGTTATTTGTGTTTTTAATATAGTTTGAAAAATAATATTGCCTCAGGACCCTGCTTGAGGAAGGAAGGAAGGAAGGAAGAAAGAAAGAAAGAAAGAAAGAAAGAAAGAAAGAAAGAAAGAAAGAAAGAAAGAAAGAAAGAAAGAAAGAAAGAAAGAAAGAAAGACTGTATTTATTTATACCCATTGTGATGAAGTGGGTACAAAAGAATTTGAGAGACATGGGTTCAAATCCCTGCTCAGCTATGGAAGTTCACTCCAGGTGAGGAACTGGTATGCTCAATTACTTTGAAAACCCTATTTGAGTCACTAGCTGTTGGTTCTGACTTGCATATAACACATGCACACATGTAGAATGAAGGCAGGACTCATCACCCTCTACAAAGAATGTAATTTGAAGGTAGCCTCTCTTTGAGGAGAATTTGTGTAATATTAATGCTGTAAGGCAGGGATACTGGGGTGACTTGCCAGTTCCTACCCCAGGAAGTCTTATTACAGGCCTCATTGTCACCAGTGTAATTAGCCTTACAATGATGAAAGCACAGTTCAGCCTGTTTTATTTTGTAGCCTCACTGATCAACTGGGACACAAAAGTAGAAATGTGCCCCTTTCATAAGATATTCCAGACTGAGGTTGGACGGTGTCATCAATGCAACCAACCTGGATTTGACAAAACTCCGGGAGGCAGTGGAAGATAGGAAGGCCTGGCGAGCTCTGGTCCATGGGGTCACTAAGAGTTGGACACGACTGAACGACTGAACAACAACAATGCTGTAAGACAGGCATGTCCAAACTTCAGTCCTCCAGATGTTTTGGACTGCAACTCCCACAGTCCTTTGCCATTGGAAATACAGGCTTGGAATTCTGGGAGTTGTGGTCCAAAACATCAGGAGGGCCGAAGTTTGGACAAGCCTGCTGTAAGATGTCCCCCAATTCTTTGTTCTCAATACTTGAACATGTCTTAATTGTATTGGACTGTATATTATTGTGTCTTAATTGTATTAGACTGTATATTATCATGTCTTAATTGTATTGGCTTGTATATTATCCCTCATTACCGTAAGCCGCCTTGGGTTCTTTTCCAAGGAGAGAGGTGGGTTAAAATACTCCAAAATAAATAAAGTAAATAATATATAGTAACAGTCAAACTCAAAACAGAAAAGAAGCTGCGCCCAAATGGACTCGAATGCAGATTTTCACCTAAGACATATATTTAATCATTGGCCTGAGGCAGCCTGCTGTTTTTCAGACCCTTTGCTTGTGCAAATCTCACAGATAGGCATACGCAGGCCTAACTCAAAGGGCTGTGGTAAGGGCTGGTGAGATAATCTCTCTAAAGGACTTGGAGCATTATTAAATCCCCTTGATTTTTATAAGCGTGTGGCCTAGTCAATGGGACTTGAAAGCGCTTCAGCTTCACTGCGGCAAATTCCTTCTCTATTATTATTATACACGTTCCGAATCCCTCCTGGGAGGCTGTAAAAAGTATTACAAATGTGTCCCCGGAGGCTGTGGTTCAACTTCTGTAATGGGTTCCAAGACAGAAAGCTGTGAGGCCCTGAGCAGCTCTTGAAATTGGCACCTCGTGCGAAGGCACCAGCCTAGCAGCATCAGCCTGCTTGTCTGTGAGGGTGATATTTTATTTGATTAAGCGCAGGAGAGGAAGTTCACTAAATTCTGTGTAAATCCTTTCTTTCTCAACACTATTAAGAAAGCATTGTGATTTATTCCCTCTTTGTGCATTCAGGTTGTCAGCACAGAGGTGCCAGCCGCTGGAATCTAGTCCAAAACAGGCAAGCACAAGGCCTGGGTATAAAGTCAACAGAAGCTTTGTTTATACAGGGGAAGCCAAACGAAAATCCTTCCTTCTCTGGACCAGCTCAAATGGATCGTTCTTCAGCTGGGAAATGGTGCCTGGTCAGCATCTCCTATTGATCTTCATCTCATCTGTCTGCAAAATTGTGGCAGCTGATCGGGAGGCTTGAAGGATAAACCTGAACCAGCAAAAGACCTTGAAAAAGCAGGAGGTAGTTGGGTCTGGCTGGCCAGAGCTTGGGAACCAGTTTTTAACCATATCTCCCAGAATTCCCGAGCCAGCATGGAGATATATTGGAAGCTGGAGATTTGCACTCCAAAAAAGGACTATTCCCAAGTAGATATGGGCACAAAACGATTTTTTATTTTGTTATTAGTTATTCAGTTCGTTAAGTAACAAAACGAATAATAGAGATGGGCACGACTCAGGGAAATTTTTGTTTTCATTTTCGTTTTTTCGTTTCCGTTATGCAACGAAAACGAAAACAAAAAGTTTCCAGAAAACGAAACGAAAAATTTTGCCCTGTTTTTTGTTTTCGTTATGGCAGACACCTGCCAACGAAAAGAATGCTAATGAAAATGAAAAATTTTCATTTTGGTTTGGTTTTTTTGTTTCGTTTCGTAACGAAAACGAAAACAAAAAAATGCGCAAAAAAACCCCGAAAAATGAAAATGAACCGAAACGGAACCCAAAATGACAAACGAAAAACGAAAAATTATTTTTTTGAGTCGTGCCTATCTCTAACGAATAATGACCCTAGGGACAAATTTAACACGAAATGAACCAATCCGAGAAAAATTGGTTCAATTAGGTTTGTTTAGTTAATGGCGGGCGGAGATGTCTCCTATCTGGTGCTGGTCTGGAGGTCCTTTCGTGCTGAGCTGCATGGAGGGAGCACGCACCTCGTCGGTGCCATCAAGGGACACGGCAGGCTCGAGACTCAGCCCAGCCCCAGGAGGAGAGATAATCAGGCCGTGTTTAGGCAGCCAGAGCAGCACGGCTTTGAAGCCGCCCCCTTGCGCCTCCCTCCCATGGCCCATTATCACGGGGCGGATCAGGAGGGGAGATAAGGAGGCCGCGCTTAGGCGGCCAGAGCAACGCGGCTTCGAAGCCGCCCCCCTTGTGCCTCCCTCCCGCAGCCTGTTATCGCGGATCCGATCAGGAGGGGAGATAAGGAGGCTGCGCTTAGGCAGCCAGAGCAGCGTGGGTCTGATACCACTCCCCCTCTTTATTCCTCCCACGCCTGTTCATAGGCACCCCCCAGCTCCGACCAGGTCCCAGGGGCCGCACAGTGGGTGCTGGAGGGAAAAGCGGGTAAAAATGAATAACGAATTAATGAAACAATGAAATGAAATTTTCTACAAAAATTTACAAAAAATAAAAGGAAATGAACCAAACTCCTTAACGAAACAAAACAAAATGAAATGCCTTTTTTTTTAATTCGTGCCCATCTCTATTCACAAGCTCTTGATCATGCCCAACAGACATGATTCAATAAGTGGCTTTTAGAGAGTGCAAAATCACAGTGCAGTTCATGTGTTTAACTTCTATAATTCACTTCTATAATTTATGCCTCTTGCAGTTTCTTGTCATTTATTGTTTGCTCTTTTAATATATGGTATTTATTTGTTTTAATCCGTTAGCCACCCAGAATAGTGCATGCACTAATGGGACAGTATACAAATCCAATAAATAAACAAATGAACAAATAAATAAAAATGTTTTTGTTTTTTAGGAAATCAAGAGAACAAGAAATGTACCTTCTACTGTGTGTGTATGTGTGTGTGTGTTGTGTTGTTACAGTCATGACCTACTCTTCGTAACCCCATGTCCATGGAGTTTTCTTGGCAGGAATACAGGAGTGTTTTGCCAGTTCCTACTCCAGGCGCCTACAGCACCTGGTACTCCCTGGTGGTCGCCCATCCAAGTACTAACCAGGGCTGACCCTGCTTAGCTTCCAAAATCAGATGAGATTGGATGTGTTTAGGGCATCCTTATACTAATGGGCATTTCATGTTTACCTGAAAGAAACTCCTTTTTTCCTGCTAATGTTCTTTCATTGTTTACAGAAAGAGAGCCTCTTAAAAACAAATGATTCATATTAACAAAAAATAAATACACGAAAGTGTAGAAGAGCCTTATGGCACAGTGGTTAAACTGCTGTACTGCAGCTATAACTGTGCTCATGACCAGGGGTTCAATCCCAGGTAGCAGGCTCAAGGTTCACTCAGCCTTCCATCCTTCTGAGGTTGGTAAATTGAATACCCAGCTTGTGGGGGAGGGGAATGTGTAGTCTGCATAAATATATTGTAAACTGCCCAGAGAGCACTATGGGGCGGTATATAAGCAGAATATTTTTTGCTTTGTAGATTTTGTTCATGTTTCCCTTCCCCCCCCCCCCATTCTTTATTTTTCAAATTGCCTAAAAACTGTGAATCCAAGAGCACTATAAGGGCTGCTATCAGCAGCCAGTTGGAACATGTGAAGGGAAGCAGGAATTTTGATCTTAAAAAAGAGCTTGGATTGGTTAAAACCCAGAAAATAGTGTTCATTATTTGTTTCATGCTCCCCCCTTTTAACATTTTCCCCTTGATTTGAGGGTGAGTGGGATATTTCTTTGGATTATTTTTAAGTGCTGCTGCTCTGTTGGTATTGTGGTGGCTTAGGCCAATCAATGCCTACTTGATTAAAATTGTGTTGCTAGTATCAGAAGTAAAGATGGGCACGACTTAGCGCAATTTTTGTTTTCGTTTTCGTTTTTTCGTTTTCGTTACGTAACGAAACGAAAACGAAAAACGGTTCAAAAATGGACCGAAAACAGAAACGAAATGACTAATTTTTAGCCAGTTTTCGTTTTTCGTTACTGGAAAACCACTCAATGGAGCTAAATCGGGAGAAACGAAAAATTTTTCGTTTTCGTTTTCGGTTTTCGTTTTCGTTACGTAACGAAACGAAAATGAAAAATTTTGAAAATTAGCTCACGAAAACGGAAACGAAATGAAATGGACCCTAGCCGAAAACGAAAACGAAAACGAAAATTTTTTTCTGAGTCGTGCCCATCTCTAATCAGAAGACATGAATAGGGATCAAAAGGAAACTGAAACAAAACAAATAGGGGGAAAATGTGATTCTGCACTTCTCTACTTTCCTCCCTCTCTCTTCACCAACCGCCTCCTATCTTTTGGTATAAAATGCAGTATTAGCAAAGCTCAGCATGACTTAGAAGTTCTGGCTCATCAGAAGTCTAAAACAGAGAGAGTTCTATAAATTTCTTTCCTGTCAAAACCAGAAGGTGGAGATGGTGGGTTGACAAGCACTTTGCATATTAACAGACCATTAATCTCTTTACATGATAGGGCCAACCTTATGGAACTAGGACCATATCTGGCCTTCTGACATAAAAAAAGAGCCAAAAGTTTTGTGGCACCTAAAAAGCCAATGAGTTTTATTTGGCATAAAAGTTTATGGATTTGTCTCATCAAATACAATGGACTGCAGTGGGCGAAAGATTACGCTCAGACTACAAAGAATGCCGTAGAACCTTTGCCGTTTTTCCTTAAATGAATTAATATTGATACCCTCCTGGAAAAAATGCAATTTTGATGAGCTCTCTTCATGCAAATAATTGAAACCTCTGGCAAGAATGATCAGTTCCTTCTATCACAGTCTACTGAATTGGAAGGAAGAGGGGCTGAATGGGAAAGCAAAGGCAAAAAAAGAGAAAGAAACACATACACACACACACACACAGAGAGAGAGAGAGAAGATATTGTTCAACGCATGTTGGCCTCAGGCCCTGCCCAACTGCTTTTCCCTCCATCAGCAGACAGTTTCCGAGCGCATACTTGTGAAATAATGTAGTTAGCAAAAGAAACATAAGATTGCCCACTTATGTATTTTGCTCAGTTTGAATGCACGATGCCTGATGCTTAAGAAGCCCAGTTGGAACAGCTGCCACCAAACCATAACTCAGTTCTGTATATGATACTTGATGTCTAAATGCCTTTAAATACATCCTACTGTCAACTGCAGCAGGCCAATGGAGAGGTCCTGTTGGGGCGATGAAACTTTCTTCATTGTTCTCTCACCTCCACCTCACCACCACTGGCACCAAGTTCTATCTATATGTGATCCTGCATCCTTTTTACTTCCATAGAGTTTCTTGCAAGCCACAGAGGAGTATGGAAGAGTCTTGTATATATCTTCACATTGAGCACTTCAGAAAGTTAAAACATTGTTCCAGATTGACTTGAACGTAGCTCGTCCCTCTGGCCATCCCGTGTTAATATCCACCCAAATCTTGTAACAGCCCTTTGGTCTCAGAAAGTTCACCTGACACAAATTTGTTCTTTCCAGGTTCTGCTCAAAGGTAATGTCAACTATTTTCAAGGTACTCTTTAAACAGAGCCTCGGAATATTGCACAAATTATTTGAAACACTTTTGAAACAACTGAGATCTTGATTAACTGGCAGTCAAGCAGGTTTTATTCCAATATTCGACAGTTATCTACTTGCATATATTTGTTTCTATTGCTGCAGGAAGAGTGAAAAGGGGAGCTGCATCTGACAAAACTGTGCACCTTTGAAGGAGGCCTGATGTCTTGCTGACCACATAATGGGCTTTGCAGGCTAGGGGTCCAATGATCCATCTCAGGAAGCAATAGCCCAAATAATTTCTTTCCCTATAGCATGGCCATCAAAAACTGCAGCTTCAAATTTTGGCAAGCCATTGCCAGTTGGAAGAATGATTCCTGGGCTGAATGGGTCAACGGTCTAATTGAACAAAACGCAGCTATATATTTAACCAACTGGGATACAAGCTTGTGTGTGTGTGTGTGTGTGTGTGTGTGTGTGTGTGTGTGTGTGTGTGATGCACACAAACACTCATGTCAACCCTGCTAACTCGCGAAACCTGAAATTTTGAGGTAGTATGGAAAACCTTGCATTCCAGTCTGGCAAACACAGATCATAACACCACCAATGGTATCAGCTGATTCAATCAGATTGGGATAGAGAAGTAAATATGAGAAGTATTGACATCACTGTTGTGTAACATGTCAGTTTTTGGAGGGAAGGAAGATGTAATGATTCTCCTCTTGCAGATAACTTCACAGTGGGTCATGTTGCTACTTTTAGTAAGGTTTTCTCATTACTTCTTGTCAATTTTGGATGAAAATTATTTT
The DNA here is from genome assembly GCA_023846285.1 of Phrynocephalus versicolor. NCBI lineage: Eukaryota > Metazoa > Chordata > Lepidosauria > Squamata > Agamidae > Phrynocephalus > Phrynocephalus versicolor. Next base: position 94,171,998 of record JAHTLZ010000204.1, on the reverse strand, counting down.
TGAATAGTTTTCTTTTAATTTAGATTTTTTGAAACGTATTTTGTTAAATGTAAAAACCAATGCAATGAGCTACTTTTTAATGATTCCATTATTAATTGTAAAAAGTTGCTAGTTCTTCGTAACAAATTACATAATTTACTCATGGAAGGTAGCTAATCAAGTTCTGGGCTGAGAACTTAATCCATGCTGAACCTTAAGGCACATATGCCACGTCTCTTGCAAAGTCCATTTGCTAGAGAAAGGCTGATGACATCACTGAAAAATATTAGGAACTATTTATTGATAAGTTATCCTGGGCAAATCTCTTCAAAAACCCTGCAGGAGCTTTGCTAGAGCCGCATGATATCCTTGTGCTTCTCCAAGTCTTGTGTGTGTGTGTGTGTGTGTGTGTGTGTATCTGTGTCTGTGTGTCTGTGTGTCTGTGTGTCTGTGTGTCTGTGTGTGTGTATCTGTGTGTCTCTGTGTGTGATGTTTTGCTGGCTTGTGTGCTAAGTCTGGCATTTGTACAAGTGGCCTTTTGCATTGGCTGCAGTAGGGAAGCCTTCTTTGCTGTTCCATTTGAACATGGCCTTGTCAAAACTCGGGACAGCAGGGCCCTAACATCATCTTGACTATATGTACACTTGGTCAGGCTGTGTAAACTTTGACATGTGGATGTCAATCTTTCTCATATTTGCAGATGGCTTTATCAGAGTGTGATTAGTTTCCAGAACAAATTTGAGCAAAAGAAAACATTACCTACAGTATGTAAGCCAACAAGACCCGCTAGTTTTCAGATTTGTCTATTTACATGGGCACTGGCTGTTTTGCTAAGGCTCTCTAAAAGGGACAGTAATTGAACAGTGCCAGTATGTTCATGGAAGCTGATGAGTTGTAAAGGTTTTATAAACAACCAGGGTGGATTTGGCCCTAGCCTTTCCCACCCCCCATCCCCCACCCACCCTCGTAATGTTTGTTAATCCCATTGAGCAAGTCTTCACCTAAAGCAGAACAAATACTCTCGAATTGGGAGGTGTCAATAGTGTAACTTTGTTTGTTAAAATCATCCTCCAATATCATCGGTGTGCTGACCAAATTTCCCATGGCCAAATATAATAAAAGCTAAGTAGAGAAGCAGAGGGAAAACATCTTTGCTATTTTTAGTTCTGTTACCTTGTTTGTCAGAGGATCACAGGCAAAACAAAATGGGACAATGACTAACACATTCAGTCATTATCCTTATATGTTTGTTGATTGTGTGCGTGTGTGTGTGTGTGTGTGTGTGTTTTCAATTCATTTAGCGTACACTGAGGAGCATGCATATTTACTCTCCAGGGCTGACATATTCAGTTTGCCGGGATTTTAAGGGACCCTGAAGAGGAAGAGCAAAATCATGCTTGAAGATAAAGTACAGCTTTACTTTTAAAAAAAAGGAATCCGAAGATCATAATCAAAAGGCTGTAGCAGCAGTTGGGGGGGGGGTGTCCTTCCTTTTGGACCAAGGAGGCACGGCTTTTCATCACCACCTTGCTCCTTTACACCTCTGCATAATAAACAGACTATTAAAATAAACTGAGAATCATCTGATCAGCTAAAATAATTACTTGCAAGGAAAGTGTTCAAATAATTAACATAATAAAGTGTGCATATTGATTTAGAGCCGGTGGGGGAGAAGACGTAAGAAAAACGTCAGAATGCACGTATTTCGCTGGATGAGCTCAGCATAGATGGGTCTCTGCCACTGCACTCTGTGGGCTTAGAAGTGCTTTTGGTTTGGATTGATGGTGCGTTCCATTTATTGGCTTTTTTATTTATGTAACACCATTAAAGCACTGGTGCTCTGCAGATTAATGGAAGCCTCCCACCCCTTGCCAACAAAGAAAATCCCTACCCTGAGGAGTTAATAATACAAATTTGGGCAGTGGGAAGACTTTCAAAATGGGATCAAGAGGAAGGCAAGAGAAAAAATAATGTGGGGAAAACACCCAGGATGGCGGGTATTTAAAGTTTATTAAGGGTGTAGATTGGGACAAGAAGGATTAAGGTATCCAGCTTTATTAAAACTGTCAGAAAGAGAAGTGGTGCTACATCAAATCAAGCCTGAACCCTCCATAGAAGCAAAAGTAACTAGGCTGAGGCTATGTTACTTTTGGGCGCATCATGAGAAGACCAGACTCACTAGAAAAGACAAGGATGGTGGGGAAAGTTGAGGGTTTCAGGAAAAGAAATAAAGAGATGGATGGAATCAGTAAAAGAAGCAAGACCTGAACAGTTGTTCATGGAGAGCATCTTTTGGGTTTGTCATAAAATGGATGCAACACTATGACACGTAATAACAGGGAAGCCCACTGCATCATGAGACATGTGAATTATAACTAGGGAGAGAAAAAACAGACAGGGTAGCACTGCTCTGGATAGCTCAGGCTAAGGTCCCCATGTAACGTGTGGGGGTGCGATGAAGGAGCAACAAGAACGTCTGGCTCTCTTGTGGACCGGAACTGAAGCAGCCCATGTGGGAAAAGCTAATATGCCCCCTGAGTTGACAAGGCTCACTCCCAGTAGTGTGACCACATCACACTTGGTGCATTATAATCAGCATGCCATACTGCATGGCTGCATTAGCCCCGCAACAGTTGTTGGGTGACCTCTCCGGTGAGAAGCTGCCTACCTCCCCTGTGTCCCCTTCAGCACCATGTTTCATGTATAACAGCTTCTTGGAGCCATCCCTGCCATGGAATGAACAGTGAGCACAACCCAACCCAACTCACTGTTTCAGAAGCCAGAATCCTATTGAGTAGTTAGAAACGCTAACTCAGGGTGCTTTTACACGACCTCTAAAATCCGCTAGCAACTTAAATTCGGACCAGAGATCGTGGGGGTTTGTTCTGCTTCCTGTGTCCCCACTCTTCCGCACTCCCTTGCTCCTGTCTGCGTGAGGGGAGGGAGAAAAAAAGGAAGAAAAGAATGCAGGCTCACCTCCGCTCATCTCCATCTGCCAGTCAGAGCAGCCTCATGGGGATTCCAGGCTGATAAAGGGGTGGTGGGGACAAAAAAACAAAACAAAACAAAAAAAAAAAAACAAAAAAAAAACAGAAGGAGAGGAGAGACGCCATCCACAGCTTTATAATACGCATTGGAAAATTTTTTACCTCCAGAGACCAGGTACTTCTAAAATGCTCTGGGGCGCGCTTAGGTGGGCGTGGTCATACTTTTTTTTTTTAAGTCTGCAGCTAGTGGGAAAACAATTTTAAGCTCTGCATCTGGGAGCCCTTTGCCTCAGATTTTAGGGGTCGTGTAAAAGCAGCCTCATTTGGTTAGTTAGATAGCACTAAATCACACAACTGGCAGTCTTCACTAACTAGTAGGATTCTGGTCAGCAGATATAAGCCCATCCATGGTCATCACTACTACAGTATGTTTTCATTCAAGAGCATTGTATATTTTTGTCACACACACCCCACAATGCCACATTTTTCTCAGTTATATACTAACAAACATAAATAAAAATAAAAATAAAAAATCAGAAAAGAATGGAAATTATTTTGAGCACAGCCCACTGAAATGTATGAGATCTGTGCAAGTATGATGAGACTAAATTCTCAGTGGATTGTGTTTCCTCTTTCTAAATAAATAAATAAAGGAATGGGAACTCAATTTTAAAACTATAAGCATAGTATTTGCTTGGCGAATACATGTGTATGAAGCTGTTGACAACCGTGCCGGCACTTGGGGTTAATAAACAGACCCTGCCGTTTGCAGTATTGATGGCAAAAAGAGATGAAATGGCTGTGACATTTAAAGGAGGAATTTGTGAACCACAAATATGAGCATGAGTGACACAGCATGGCAGCACATAAAATCAATACAAATAACCTAAACCTTAATACCTTGATCCCATGGAAGAGCGCTGCATTTCAGACATGTTAGACCGGCATCAGTCTGGGATTTGACTGTGGTGTGATATTGACTATCTCACACTAAAAGGCACAGCCCCAATTAACAATTAGGGAGTTCTTTATTAGAAGACATCCCCCATCCTTTCACTTTGAAAGAGATATCAGGGTCCCGCTCCATAGATTTAAGCATACTTAGGTTTGGATGGCCGATTTTACATGTTCCTTTCTGCTGAAAACTATTGGTAATGCCTGCAGAGGCACCATCCAATCAAACTCTTATAGAATGTTGTAAATGATTATTTCACCCACCCAACCACCCCTACAAGTTTTTTTGACACATTATGACTTGAAATAAAAAGGTTAATGCAATATACAAAATGCGAGAATAGGTTAATAATAATAATAATAATAATAATAATAATAATAATAATAATAATAATAATAATAATAA
>JAHTLZ010000204.1:94155955-94167662 GCA_023846285.1 Phrynocephalus versicolor | reverse complement strand
AAATCTGGGAACTTTCATGGATCAGCACCGTTCTCTTTGTAAGGTGAAGAATGTAAGGTCCAAAAGTTCACAGCAAGCTGGATTCTTAGTTGGTAATGGGTTGAATGGAGGGAAATCAAGATACTCACCCAGGACAAAATGAAAGTTTTCTTTGCAGCTGATGTTCAACTGACCAGAGAAGTGATGTGGTCAACTTTTCTGGAGAGAATTGAACTTCCCTTTTTGCTTGCTATTTCCATCATGAGGCATTTTTGATCTGCCTTTACTTGGGACACTAAAATGGTATTTGTGGCACCAGCTGCGACTCTACTACAGCATCCGACAGCCTGGCTACTTAATCCATTCCTTTGTGTCTTCCAGATTAGAGTACTGAGTGCATAATAATGGGGCTGTCTTTGAAGACTATTTGGAAGACTTTAGTTAATTCATAGCTGGTCCAGGTGTCTATTACTCAGGGATGAAAAGAGTGGAAATCAGGACAAGCTGTCCTTTTCTGTGGCAATCTCCAGAAGAAGAAACAAAGAAGAATCCTGTGGCACCATAAAAGCTTACAGGAGTTCCTCTACTAAAGATACATAGATAAAACCTTTTTATTCCGAGGGGCCTTTGGCGAGTTTTAAGTTTGTTTGTTTTTTGTCCCGCCAGGGCCGCCATCACTGCCGAACCTATTAATTTCGATTGCTGACCATAGGTGTGTCCAATTTTAATTTTTCAGGACTTCGCCTCTCTGGCATGCTGGGATGCAGGAGGATTTTATATGCTATATTTGTCCTTATTGTTGTACGTCGACTTGTTTTTATATCTGCTGTATTTCTATTGTTTGTTGATTAGCGCTTGTTCGCTCTTGTTAGCCGCTTAGAGTTCTATTTGTAGAAGATAAGCGGGATACAAATATAACAATAAATAAATATAAAAATAAATCTTTTTTTTAAAACAGGAATGACTTTAGACATTCCACAAACTGTACCCCATTAGCCTAATTCTAGAAAAGTCTGTTAAGTGTGTCATCAAGTTACAGCTGATTTATAGCGACCCTAATAGGGATTTCAATGGAAATGAGATATTTAAGGAGTCATTTTAACATTTCCACTCAGGCCTATGAAGTTCTATGGTTAAACAGGGATTTTAACTCAGGTTTCCTGAGTCCTAGACCATGAGTCTACAGCACAATCAAAATCCAGTTCAAATGTATAACAAGGACACTCATTTTGCATATCATCAACAATGAGGCTTGTCCAACTTCCCTTTGTTGATTCAATTGCCAGTTTTTTCATTTTTCTCACCTTCATTAAAAGTTCTGTTACAACACTGGTTCCTAATCTTGGGCCAGGTATTCATGAACTACAATTCCCAGAAATCCTGGTCAGCACAGCTGGTGGTGAAGGCCTCTGGGAGCTTTAGTCCAATAAAGGTGAGAAGAATGCTGATGATGTTGATGACAACAGATTATTTGAGATATCAAACATAACTTGATGGATTTTACACTAGCTAGAAATCACGTAATTTCTCTCAAGTCTTCATTAGGTACCCGTTTTTAACCTACCTCACATAATTTCACAAATCACCCACTTTAAATTCTTGAAGACTTTCTTTTGAGTCACCAGATTTTTTGCAGATTCTGGCCTTACTCCATGTCTCATAAATAAAAAGAAGAGAATTTCAGCCAAATCCAAATGTATAAAAATTTGTGCAGCATAAACCTAAAATTCCACAACTCACATACACAATCATTCCAGCTCTCCATCGCATGTAAGGAGAGGTCATGAAACTCATGACAAAAATTACAAAACCTGCTTGTACAAGTTCTCCTTAAGTGCATGGTGCTTCACAATAGGTTTATTTTAAAGGTAACTTATGGCTGCTTGTTAGATTAATCTACCCTGTAGTTTTGGTAAAAGGTGGACGACAGTGAATGTTGAGCTAGAAGCACTGGGAAGGTGAATGTCGCCATCGCTGTTTGAGTTCTGTTTGTTAATGTGTGTACAAAGGAACTCTGTTTGTTTGTAGGTCCTTAGTAGAAGTGTGTCTAATGTTGACTTTCAGAGTCTAATATTGTTTGAATTTTCTATCATGGCCCACATCACCAGAGTGCTCTTTTCCTTTGGTGTTTGTACATTCATTTCCTTTTTAAATGTCTTGAAGTAGTAAACAGTTAATTCTGTTCCATGGTTATTGACAGTGCAGTTACAGACACTGAGAGAAGATTCCACCTGTGTGTGCCCTTTGTGATCAGTATCGGATCACTTAAGGCACAAATGCTGTGCAGCATTTAACCATAAGCCTAGAATAATGGTAATGAACTGACAGAACTATAGCAATTAATAATGACAAGAGCTGAAAGCGCATCAGTGAAAACATTTCAGACAGAACATTTGGATCCTTACTGACTGACTCCCTGGCTGGCTGGCTGGCTGACTGACTGACTGACTGACGAAATTTCAGCTCCATTCATGACATGAATAAAAAGTGCAATTTTGTAACAATTAAGCACATATGAGGTGTGAATATATGACTTAAAATTTCTGTTGCAGTATTCAAACTAGGGCAGGCATGTCCAAAGTCAGGCCCGGGGGCCAAATGCAGCCCGTTTTCAAATTTTGAGCGGCCCGCGGCCTCTTCTCCCCATTGGCTAGGCCTGTCATGCATCCCTGCCAGCTGGCCCCTCCCCATGTCAGCTTGCAGTTTTATGGTTTGCCTGACCTCCCTGCCACTGTCCACTACCACCTGGCACCTGCCCAGCCTACCCACCCCTAAATGTTTTGCAGCAGCACCCTCCGTGCTTCCTTGCCTTTCCTAGAAGCTTGTGCAAAGTCCAGCCTGGGGGCCAAATGCAGCTGAATGGTCGGCCCCCACACATTTTCACCTTACCAAATCTGGCCCTCCTTGCAAAAAGTTTGGACACCCCTGAACTAGGGCATTCAGAATGCTGAAAGATCACATCAAGTTGGAGGAGGAAACAAACAGAAGAAGGAGGGATGGCACCACTTTCTCCGTTTCCTCTTCTGGAGAGAAATTTAGCAATTGAGAGCTCACCCACATTAGTGTTCCAATAACCTGCAAGACAGGCTCTGATTTTATTCCTCTTAAATGTTTCAAATTGTTATGCCTGACACCAACCCCAGGGGAAATTCAAGACCAAGTTATAAAGCAGTCACCTTGCAAGTGCTTTGAAAACTATGTGGTAATAACTAGAAATCAACATAGATTTGTTAAGAGATTATCCTGCCAGATAATCTTATCTCATTTTTGATCAAGTAAAATTCTTGATGGATGGTGGGGATGCAGTAGATGTAAAATTTCTTGATTTCAGCAAATCTTTAGACAAAGTGGCCCATAATATTCTGAGCGGCAAGCTTATTAAGTGTGGGGTCGATCATAAAATAACTGTCTGATGGACACACAATTGTTTCCAGGATTGCCCCCAGAGATGCTTATCAATGGCTCAACAGACTAGGAGGGTGTAATAATGGGGATGAAGTTCTGAGCCCAGTCCACATCAACATTTTTATTAATGAGTTGGATGAGAAGGTGCAAGGAATGGTTATCAAATTTGCATATGGCACAAAACTGGATGGAATAGCTAATACCCTGAAAGACAGGGGTGGGGTAGAGAATAAAAAACAATATTCATGGGCTTGAGCACTATACTGCAAACAACAGAATGAAACTTAGTAGGGATAAGTGCAAAGGTTCTACTTGGGTGGGGGGCAAATACACCATTAGAAGATGGTGATACTTGGCTCACTACAAGTGAAAAGGATCTTGAAATTGTTGTAGATCACAAGTGTGAATGTGAGCCAACAGTGTGATGCAGTGGCAAAAAAAAAAAAAAAGGCAAATGTGTGCTCACAAGGTACTATTTCCCCTCTATTCAGTTCTGGTTAGGCCTCATCTGGAGCATTGTGTCCAATTCTGAACATCACACATGAGAAAGGATTCAGACAAACAGGAATAAGTTCAAATGAGGGCAATGAGGATGATCAAGGGACTGAAAGCCAAGCCCTCTGACGAAAGACTGAAAAAACTGGGCATATTTAACCTCAAGAAAAGAATACTGAGGAGAGATATGTTGGCACTTTTCAAATGCTTGAAAGATTTTCATGCAGAGGAGGAGAGGGACATCTTCTCAATCTTGTTTGTCTGTTGCCATTTGTTTTTAGTGTACACCGCCCTGAGTTCCATCTTGGAAGATAGGGCGGTATATAAATGTAATAAATAAATAAATAAATAATAAATCTTCCCAGAGTAAAGGGCACCTAATAATGGGCTTAAGTTACAGGAAACCAGATTTTGGTTGAATATCAAGGAAGACTTCCTGACAGAGCTGTACAGCAAATCCTCCTGGGAGTGGAAAGCACACTAGCTCTAGAGGCATTCAAGAGAAAAGGAGGCCATCATACTTTGATTTGGATTTCTGCATTAAGTGGGTAATTGGACTCAGTGGTCTTCTAAGCCCCTTCTAACCCCAGTGTTATATGATTCTGTTTGCTTGAGTGATGTCTCCAAAGGTCTTCCAACCTGAGTACTCAGTGCGTTGGGGGCATGAGTAAGAAATACTGTTGCTAATAATCCTGTGCCACCAGAAGAGGATGTACTCTTTCAAAACCCTTTAAAGACTCCCTGAAGAATCATTCAAAGTTATTTACAATTTGGTGCTCTAAAATTATAGTCTGGCAATGTTACTGCAGAAATTAGATGGGGAAGACAAGGGAAGCAGAGGTAAAGCTAGATACAGATGAAATAGTGGAAGGGACTTTGGATATATTGCAGCCCAAACATGATATCTTTGAGAAGTTTTAACTGGGATGGATCTTTCTAGGTGAGAGTGGATGTTGGTCAATCCAGTAAAACCCAATAGTTCCCTCTCTCCCAGAGATTCTGTTTCTTCCACTAAAAGTTCAGTTTAGATTCAGGGTTAGTTATGGAGTCTATCAGAAGAGGTGATGAGAGAAGATATACATATTATTCTTCGGTCTATAAAAGTTATTCTAGAATAGACTTTATATTTGTATCCCATAATTTGCTTTCTAAAATAATTGAAACAGAAATTAATACTATAAAAGTAACGGACCCTGCTCTAATGGAAATGGAAATGAAGGTTTAAAAAGATTATAAAGAGGCAAGAAGATGGAGAATGAACTCTAGTATTTTTCAAAATGTAGATGTAATTGAAAGGGTAAAAAATGAATGGCTAGAAATATGGTCTATAAATGAAGCAGCTGGAAGTGAAATGGGATTGATATGGGACACTATGAAGTCAGTTATGAGGGGATTAATTATAAAGGAAATGTGTAAATTTAAAAGATCGAAAGAGGAGAATATTAAGAAATTAGAAGATGTAATTAAAAACCTGGAGCATAAGTACCTTGTAAATAGAGATAATAGAACGTTTTTAGAACTTCAAGCTAAAAGAAAAGAATTAGATAGCATAGAATTAGATAAAGTTCAGAGAGATTTAATGTATATGAAGAGAAATTATTTTGAATTTAGTAATAAAAACTCTAGATTTTTGGCACGGTTATGTCAAGCTAGAAGAGCAAAAAACGCAATAGGTGTGATTAGAGATAAATCAGGAAAGAAGCGTAGCCTGATGAAAGAAAAATTGCAAATATTTCAAGAATTTTATGAAGATTTATATAAGGGAGGTAATGTCCCAAAAGCAGACATAGAAGACTATGTTAAAGAAATTGTTAAACAAAAGATACTAGAGACAGACATGAGGGAACTAGAAAAACCAATTCAAGGGGAAGAGATTGGAGCAATTATTGATAAGCGAAAAAAATGGTAAAACCCCGGGTTGTGACAGACTAGATTCAGATTTTTATAAATTGTTTAAATCAGTTTTAGTTCCAAGATTAAAAATACTCTTCAATAGAATCTTACAAGGAGATAAAATACCATTATCTTGGAAACATTCATTAACAATTCTCATTCCAAAACCTAACAAGGATGTGATGGACCCTAGTTCATATAGACCTATCTCATTAATAAATCAAGATGCTAAGATTTTTACCGCAATATTAGCGAATAGAATGAATGGGTTTATTACAAAATATATTAAGGAAGATCAAAATGGGTTTCTAAAGGGAAGACAAATGCCTAATTTAACTAGAAGAGTGCTGAATATTATATATGATACAGAAATGAATAAACAGAAGGCTGGTATTCTATCATTGGATATATTTAAGGCCTTTGATTGTGTGGAATGGCCAACACTAAAAATAGTGATTGAAAATTGGGGGTTTGGAATGAAATTTAGAGGGGTGATAGATCAATTATATTCTGAAAATACATCTGAGATAATTAATAATGATGGGATTTCAGATCAGATATCTCTAGGCCGAGGTACTAGACAAGGTTGCCCCCTCTCCCCAGTTCTATTTTGTTTAATGATTGAAATGTTTGCAGATAAAATAAGGAACTATGAGTTAATTAGTGGATTAGGTACTGATAATAAAGTAAAGATTAATTTATTTGCAGATGATTCCTTATTGACAATTAAAAATCCACTAGAGAGTATGGATAGAGTTAAATATCATTTGGAGAAATTTGGGTCAATATCTGGATTGAGGGTTAACTGGCAGAAATCTCAGGTGATGTTGTTTAATCATAACAAGGAAGAACAAGAAGTGTTTACCCATAACTACGGATGTAAGATAAGTAACTCAATTAAGTATTTAGGTATAGAATTAGTAAAGGACACACGGAAACTAAAGGAATTTAATTATAGTAAACTGAAGAAAGAAATTAAGAATAAAATGTTAGAATAGTCAAGTCTAAAACTTTCTTGGTTTGGGAAGATTGCATTGATGAAAATGAAAATTTTACCAAAGTTAAATTTTTTCTTTATGATGCTTCCAATACAGTTAAGTAAGGATGACTTTAAATTTTGGCAAGATTTAATTAATAACTATTGTAACAGTGGTAAAAAAGCTAGAATAAACAAAAAATATTGGTATATGGCCCAAAATAAAGGTGGTATAAGTTTACCGAATGTTAAAAATTATTATTTAGCAAATCAAATAAGGTTTATTGGGGATATTGTGTTTAGTCCAGAAAGATTAATATGGTGGAAAATGGAATCATCGGAAATAAAGGAGGATATTGAAAAATACTTATTCAGCACTATTAATAAAATAAAGTTAAATGAGATTAATAACCCCTTTCTTAGATCTATGTTAAATGCATGGTATTTACATAAGAAAAAATTATGTCCCTCGGACTCACCATTGAGATCTGTAACTGAAATGGAGAATTTCCCTACAAATTTGAAAGTTTTCCAAAAAGTATTTAGGGATTAACAAGTGAATAAAAGGGGATTCAAGGGCATTTTCCAGGTTGTTGTTGAGTTATTTACCATCAAGTCAGAACTAATGGGGCTTTCAAGGTAACTCAGATATTTAAAGAGTAGTTTTACCTGTCCCACCCTTCCCCTGTAAGTTTTTGGGGTTGATCAGGATTTGGAACCCAGGCGTTCCGAGTCTTAGTTGGTCACTGTATCTACTCCAGTTCATTGGTGTTATATCAAAACAAGGACAGTCATCTTAATCGGCAAAGTAAAAACCAACAAAGATTCCTGCAGGATCTTAAAAACTCAGAAGCTTTAACCCAGCAAACACTTGTCCTTCTTGTTTCAGCACAATCTTCTGTAAACTAAAGCCCTCCTCGTAATGGATACTTTGCCATCCTCACAGAAAATAACAAGGATAAATGTGTGCCACAACAACATTTTCTGCTTTTTAAAGCGCCACTAGATTCTTGCCACTTTTTGCTTCACACTGTAACAAAGCCACTCTCCGGGGAGGGCCGGGGAGGGGGAAGAGAGAGAGAGAAGAGATGCAGTGCAATAGCTGCACCTGATAATGGTGGAAGAGGTTCTGGGATACACACTTATCCATTTGCACACAGCTTCTTCACTGCCCCTGAAGGCCACAACACAGGGCCGGTGCTAGGTTTTTTGTGCCGTAGGCGAGGGGTCGGGGGGTGGGGCGGGCAGCAGGTGGGCGGGGCAGGGGGCAGCGGGGGGGTGGCAACAGGCACAGGGGGCAGACGGCATGGGGGGTGGGCGGTAATGGGCACAGGGGGCGGGGGCGGACGGTGACGGGCAGCTGGTGGGTGGGGGGGATGGACTGCAGTGGCCAGTGGCGGGGGGCAGGGGGGCAGCACCCTCTCTCCATTTTGGCACCCTAGGCAACTGCCTAGTTCGCCTTAATGGACACATCGGCCCTGCCACAACAAGGCATGCCTTGCACCGCTTCTGCTCCTGAGCGACCCAACCCTCTGACAATCAGCCTTTGGCAATCTACAGGGACCAGCTCAAGGCTGCTCATTTGAAACAGCCCAAGTCAGTCTGTGGTAAAGGTTGCTTGTTTGAATACGGAAATGTGGATATCAAGAAAGTAAATACCAGCTGTTCCTGATGTAGAGGAGGGCTATAATTATGGTGATGTATTCCTCTTGCCTGGCTTCCTTGTCTTAAAAAGATACAATCCTCGGGTTGTAATGGTGCTAAGAAGTCTCGTCACAGGTTAAGGCAACATGATGGCCAGCCAGTTCTTTCCACAAGAGGCAGGAAGGAAGGTTTGAATTTGAGATGATACGAATAGGGCAGTGTTTTCCATTTTGTGCTCAAATAAAACCTGCTGGCTGTAAATTACTGTTGTTAATAAGAGGAAAGCATGAGCTCAGAGAGCAGCTGTCATGTTAAAGCCAATATTTAAAGCCAATATGTTTGCATTCCAATTATATTTACCTTTAACATCTTTTGGGCATTATTAATTTCCTGCATTTATTGCCCAGTTTCATGTTTTATTTTACATAATGAAGCTTTTTCCTCCTCAGTGAACCCGTAATAGCTATTTGCCAGAGACAAATCTTGATGTTGTGGCTGGGAGTGGCAGGATCACAGATGTTGCAGGTAATTTTTCTTTAGCACTTTGTTGGTACATTTAATTAAATCAAACGTTCAGTCCGTGGTCTGTGCAAGATGAAAGTGGAGATATTTAGGAAGTGACTTTTCTAGTGGAAGGGCAAGGAAAAAAATGCCTAGAATTCTGGATTTTCTTGCTGCTTCTTTTGGACATTTCTGTTGTTTAAGCACCAAAATGTAGTTTAAAAGGTTGATTTAAAAGAAATGTCTTTATATGGCAACCAGGAGGACAAGGGGGGGCAGCCTAACCTCCAAAGGGAGGGCATTCCACAAAGCAGAAGCAGCCACAGAGAAGGTCCTGTTCCCACAACAGATATGTGAAGTTAGAGAGAAGGGCGCCCCCTGAAGTATTTAGGAGCTAAGAAGGTTCCTATGGGGACATACAATTCTTCAGAAAGCCTAGGGCCAAACCAAATAGGTCATAACAAACAGTTTGAGCTGGGCCACAAACACACTGGCAGGCAGTGAAGCTGTTGCAGTAAGAGTTACAGGCTCTCTGTCAGCAACCCAGTCAGCAGTTGGGCTGCAGCATTTTATCAGCTGACCTTTCCATACCTGCTTCAAAGGCATCCCCACATAGAGCCCATTACAGTACAGTGACCCCCTGCCATTTCGCGGTTCAGGGATTGCAGTCGTGCTACATCGCGGGACCGCAGTACCTGCACCGTGCGGGGGGGCAGCCGGGTTGCTCTGTGCCGCCCCCACGCCCCGCACCTCCGAGAAGCCTCCGGGGTGCATGGGAGGGCGAGCAGGATACGATCGCTCTGTGAGGCCCTCCCACCCCTCCAGAAGCCTCCTGAGTGGGAGGGAGGGCGGCGCAGGGCAATCCAATCGCTCTGTACGCCCCCGCCCCTCCAGAAGCCTCTGGGGTGTGTGGGAGGGCGAGGGGGGATCCGATCGCTCTGTGCTGCCCCCGCCCCTCCAGAAGCTTCCTGGGTGGGTGGGAGGGCAGCGCCGAACAATCCGATCGCTCTGCACTGCCCCCCGCCCCTCCAGAAGCCTCCTCAGTGGGTGGGAGGGCGCCGCCGAGTGATCCAATCGCTCTGCGCTGCCCCCCACCCCTCCAGAAGCCTCCTGGGTGGGTGGGAGGGTGGCACTGAGCGATCAGGTCACACCGTGCCACCCCCACGCTCTTCCACAGGCCCCCCACCCGCTTCCGCATATCGCGGATTTTCACGGATCGCGGGTGAGGTGGGTCCCTAACCACCACAATCGGCGGGGGGTTACTGTATTCCAGGGAGGATCTTAATAAAGGCATGGACAGGTAGCTGAATCAGACATTACAAGGAATGGCCACAGCGGGTGCACCAAGTTTTAACAGTGCAAATGCACTCTGGTGGCCAGCGCTAACGTAAGCATCAAGGTCCAGAGATGAGTCCAGGTTGTGAGCCTGAGTTTTCAGGGAGAACATAATCTCATCTAGCACAAGTTGAATCCTTCTTCTCTGGTATGCCTTTTGATCAACCAGATCCACCTCTGTCTTTTTTGGTTTAAGTTTAAGTTTTATCACCCTCATCCAATTCATTAGTGACAACAGACTGGACACGCACTTCCAGGTATGCTCTCTCAAGCCCAGAAGGTTGTGGGATGGGGCTCCTGGTCAGGAATCATAGTAGACCAGTGCAATTTCATGTCCTTGTCCAGGTGATAGAGCAGAGCGAAATCACCTCCCTTGGCCTCATGCAGAATGGTTTGTGTAATACAGGCCAGGTCCCCACACTCATCCAGGATCAGGTCCTGGAGGGTTGGTGCTTTTTCTTTCACTGACCTGGCGTTCAGCCACAATACTTTCATAAGACTGTCACCAAGCTTATCCAGCCTGTCTGAGCTGAGAGACATATAAAATAGTCCCTTCCTTTGATGGACTCTGGCACCTGTCTTAAGCCTTAGCCTTCCTGTGGCAAATCTAACAGTCTTGTCAGCCCAGCTAGGATCTGGTAATTAACAGTCTGATTGTCACAATCCTTTGTTAACGAACCATTGTCACTTTGGCCACTATCCATTTCCTCAGCAGAACATGAATGTCAACACCATGGGGATAAATATAGGGCACATATCTTTTGTACATCTGTGTCTAAAGAAGTGGATGTTGATTCGCAGAGGCTCACCATCTAATAAAACTGTTTGGTTTTTGAAGTGCAACAGTATTTTGTGTGCCCTTTTATTTTGCCGAAAGACTCATGAAGAAGATGTCTCTGTGGAAGGACAAGCACAAGACTGGGTCCCTGTTACCAATATATCAATTGTCTTGGGATGGCCACTCTGAGGACCACTGCAAGAGCAGGCAGGCTACTACTGGTTTGGCTGGCCTTCTCTCATTCCAAAGGGGTTCAAGCCCCCTCAGCTATTTCAGTTCACCCCTTTGCCCCACAGCTCCTTTCAGCCGTGCAGTATCTGTTTTCAAAGTGGAACGGCTAAAACCATATGCAGTGTTTCAAATCTAGGTGCACTACCAATTTATACAATGATACAAACGGCTGTTGTGCTTTCAATTCCTTCCCCGATAATTCTAATAAGAAAAAACGAAAAAAGAAAGAAAAAAAACCAAAGTGTTCTGCTTATATACTGCCCCATACCACTTCAAGGAGTCTCTGGGCAGTTTACAGTTTAATTACAGTATGCAGGCTACACATTACAGCCCAAGCATAAAGGCCACTTTCCCCCAATTGATACTGAGATCTCAAAACACCCTTCCTGATCATCCCATTGCCAGTGATATACATGGACATTTATTTATTTATTTATTTATTTATTTATTTATTTATTTATTTATTTATT